>NIGB01000004.1:251201-287250 GCA_003055145.1 Escovopsis weberi
CACCCCCCTTTCCCCCCCCCCCCCCCCCCCTCCTTCTCCCCCCGGCTCCGTGCCTCTCCTCCCTGAACACTGTTCTCCTCTGAAATCAACCACATCTCGACATGAGACACGGCCCGGCACGGCGCGTTTCCTCTCTGGGCCAAGATGGAATCCAACACATTGGTTTCTTACCTGTAATCCTTCCTCAGGGACACATCGAGACCTCGTCCAGCTCCATTAATCCCCCCCTCCCTTTTTTTCCCCCCCCCCTTGGGATCTCCCCTTGGTCCTTTTTCTCCCTTGTTCTTGATTATTTTGTTTCCCCTTGTGGTCGGTAATCCTGCACAGTACGGATCTGTATTGCGAGATGCACAGCATGGACAGCGTGCCCGTTGGACATGACGGATGGCAAGTCATTGGATTGCATGGCATGGCATGGCATGGCTTGGATTGCACGGCTTGGGTCGGCGACTGGGTCAGGCACTCTGATTGCGATAGAGCGATTGATACCATGGCGGGGACGCGTTTGGGCATTTGACTCGGTACAGGCTTTGTATTGTGTGTTGCGAGATAGATAGCAATCCGATGATTTAGGATATCATTCCCGTCGGGATGATGAGCACCTTTCACGGGGTCTCGACGTTGTCTTCTTTGATGTGTCCTGTGTGAATATGGACTGGAGGAGTGGGGAGGCCAACATGAGGAGCTGCTAGTATTCCAATCCTTTCACAAATGGGCAGCATGTCCATCTCCCGACACCGATCACGTACCCAAACCCACTTGGACAAGATGGCCCCCAAACGTCTCGGCTTGCAGGTTTCCCGCTTCCCACGCCGAGCACGTCGGCTCACTTCTTCCCATCACCGCCCAGGCCGTCCGCCAAGGCCGCGCCCAGCGCCGCGCCCGCAATCTTGGCGCCCTTGGGACCGAGCCACGGGCCCTCCTCCTTGCGGTGCTTCATCAGCGCATGGGCGCCCGCGTTGAGCGCGGTGCGCGCGCCCGCCTGCACCGCGGGGTTCTTCCACCACTCGGTCGCCATGGCCCGCTGGAGCGCCGCGGCCGGCGGCGACGGCATGGCGTGCTGACGGCACGCCGGCGCACCGTGCCTTTCATGCCCGTGCCCGTGCCCGTGCCTGTGTGCGCGGTCGTCCCGGTGGCCGCGGGCCGCGTCGGCGCCCCTCGGCCGGGTGTCGTGTCGGCGGCGGGTGTCCCGCTCACGGGCCTCTCGGGGGCGGTGCACCGGCGAGGGCGGGGGCGACGGGCGATGTCTTGAGCGGCGGGCTTCAACGTCGTTCCAGGCGCCGGGATGGCGGTGTCGCGAACGAGAGCGCGGCCGGGGGGACTGGTGTCGTGAGCGTCTGGCGTGCTCGTGCTCGCGCTCGTACTCCTGCTCGTGCTGGGGAGAAGGCGGCTCGCGCCGGGATGACCTGCGGCGGCGGCGCTCGTACGGCTCTTCCGGGTTGTGGGACCTGTAGTCCGTGGGCCGGCTCTCCTCGTACTCGTACTCGGGGGATCGGTGTTCTCGATGCCGCCGGCTGCGGCCTGCGCGACGATGATCTCGGTCGTGCGGCCTATCCTGGTCGTGCGGGGGGGAGCTGCGGTGGAGGTAGGACCCGGGGGTGGGCGGGTCTGGCGCGAAGTAGATGGGGGAGGATGTTTCCTTGGCGTATCTGGTGGGGGGTTTGCGATGGCCGCGGACGATGCGGGGCGCGTGGTCCTCTTCATAGCCGCCGAAGTGGAAGCCGGGCGAGGGGGGCTGGCGACGATGTCTGTCCGAGGCGTGGGCGCGGTTGGCGTGGGCGAAGGGGGGGGAGGAGGAGGAGGAAGGGGGGGATGGGCCGAAGGGGATGTCGGCGTCGTAGTAGTCGGCGTTGAGGCCGGGCTCGGGAGGTGGCGGGGCCTGAGGCCTGGGCTCCCGGTGACGGAGCGAGGGGAGGAACTTCATGTCTGGGAGGGTATCTTTTTCTTTTTCGTTCTTCCTTAGGAGGATGGCTGAAGGTGACGAGAGGACCGGATATGGTTGTGAACAGAAGTGTGAGGTTGAAAAGATGGATGGATGTAGGGTAGGCAGTTGGCGATGCTTCGAGCTGGAGACGGCACGACTTGAGCAGAGAGGGGAGGGGAAAAGGGGGGAAGGAGCCAAGGTGCGTACAGGCCACGCCTGCCCATCCTTATAAAGAGCCCGCAATACAAGGTAAGAAAGGCAGGAGGAACCGAGGGAAAATGACTCCCCCAGGCCCCCGAAACGGCAACAGCTGATCGCTCTCCCGTGGAAGGTTCGAGGGGGCCCTTCGCTCCTGCGGGACGGACGTAGCGGACGTGCGCCTTCCGCCATCGGCTGACGAGGAAGCAGCCAATCGCCGGCGTCGAGAGGAAGGACATGCGCCTGATCGGGCAATTAGTGGAGTCGAGGGTTCGGTGGGGATGCGACCGGCAAAACGCACTAAAAGGGTCGCCTGACGTCAGGCGGCAGGAGCGTCCCTGGCCCGTGAGGAAGGTGAGGTATTTCCCGTGATGGCCTCTCTTCTCCTCTTCCTCTTCCTCCTCCTCTTCCTCTTCACAACCATCACCATCATCATCACCATAATCGGCGCACGCAGCCGTCGACAACAAGCCGTGGATCGATTTTGAAGAAACCTCCAGGAATGGCTTCTTCCCTCGACGCTCGGCTCGCGGCTCGCGACTCGACAACTTGGCGCCCCTTGAAGCAGAGCGAACACTCGCTCATGCACATGCGAGCACCCATGCGGGCCGCGCATGCGAACATGCTGCCTGAGTCAACCATACCTCTCAGTCAGCTGACCCATCGCACCGGTGCAGCTTCCCCGAGAGACATGGCGCTGTTGGCCAGTTGGATTCTACCGAGGATCGAGAGGCGAGAAAGAATCGGACTTGTCACGAGCATCCCGCACTCTTGGGGCTGAGAAAACCTGCTGGACGCTGCGCCATCAGCCGTACAACGCGCTTTTCCCAGGGAAGTATGACGATTCGCAAGTCCATCTTCACGTCACAACAAGGCCGCAAGAGAAGTGTCGCCCCCAGAGGAAAAGAGAAATGAGTGAGGGTCCTGGCTGCGACCTTGCATCACTGTGCACCTGCGAGATGTGGCGCTGTGCGACTCGATGGCGGCGGATGCGTCGGTGTCTTCCAGTGAAAGCGGGAGGCTGACTGGGTCTTTGGAGTGCCACAGTGCCTGCAGTGTCCCTGGTGTCCCTGCTTTTCAGATCCTCAAACGAGCTTATGCAAGAGTCCGAGTACACGGCCCTGGTGATGTGCCACGTTGAGGTCATCACCCTGAGGCCCAATCTACGATCCATCCAGCACGTCGCATAACATGGCTGCCAGTCTCTGGGCCTGGTGTAGAGACAGGCCTTTGACAGGGACCAGGCCTTGTCATTTCTGAGGATCTGGGGCATTTGCGGGGATCGTCTGTCTGTCTACCGACAGATTCATGGGTATGTTTTTTACGGGACATGTATGCATGGCTCCATGGCTTGGCTTCGATTCGAAAGAGTTTCAGGGGTCCACGCATAAAATTTGGCTAATGGAGCTTGGTCTTAATAGATGGAACAGACACTTTCCAGAAACACATGCCGAGCTGTCATCTTCGCCAAAGCCGACATCGTGATTGCCGGGACGGCCCGACCAAAGGCAACATGGGTGGGATGATCCTCACAAGAACGTCTACGGAGTACTTGGCGACATGATCAAGGTTTGAACATCTGAGACATTACCTGCATACACCTTTGAAACGGGGACTCACGATTGACCAGGCCAATAAAGGCTGCCTGGTGACGTGGCTTCACTGGCAGTGTGATGATTCCCTGGACGTCTCATGGAATCATGGGATTGATGGCAAGTTCGGCTCATGCTGACCTTTTTCAAGTGAGACGGGTCAGGCACCAATTGCAGGGCTTCATTCGGCACCGCCGCTTCTTGAGCCTTTCTACTACACGGGGGATATCCTGCCCGCATCATCTACTCACCACTCGCCTCCGTGACTTTTATTGAAGGTGAGATGGCACGAGGTTTAGCCTCTCCGCTCACTCATCACGCGAAGGTGCATTCTTGTTGATCTATCCCTTTCACTTTCTGGTGAGAAGCCTCGGAGATGTTGAGGCAGGCAAACTGCTCTCGACGGGTCCTCAGCCATGATTATGCCAAAGACAAGGCTGCGATGTCCACAGTTCAGGAGGGAGCCCCGACTTCAAGTTGAAGCTCGTGATTGCCAATGGAGCCGTGGGAACGATATTGCAGCCGAGAGTCGGAGGCAGCCTGAGAGACCCGGGAAAAATAGAACATAGAGACATCAATATCCATCGAGAGCAAGGCTGAGCAGAGCAGATGAACTTGGTAGAGCCGTGATGAATTGAGAGACGATCATTCGAATATGGACAGGTGATGACATGATGGATAGGAGAAAGAGGAGAAAGAGGAGAAGCAGGACAAGGACATATGGCCTGGGGATGAGGAGAAATTCAACGGGGCAAGAGCAATGGAGCTGTGACGTGATGCGCCTTCCAATCGGTGACGCGACGTGGAGATTGCCTCTTTTTATTCTTCTTTATTCTTTTTTATTCTTTTCCCTTCTGTCCTCTTCCATTTCTGACTGTCTTCTTTCCAATTCAATTCAATCTTGTCTTTTGTGTTTCTATCATTGGCGGGACCTGGCGAGGATGAGATGCTTGCGTTGAGCAACGATCCATATTGGGGTCATTTCGCTCATCGATTGATGCTCTCGAAACCCATCAGAGACAATAGCCTCACTCCAGGCCCTCCGGCACTTCCTCAAGACCGCGGCCTCACTCATCTCCCGAGAAAAGGCGGCACACGTCGGTCACTTGGCCGCCGCGCTCGCGAACGGCAGCAGCGTACGGACGTGTGGTGTCGAGGGAGGAGACGCGTAAGTAAGACCATCGGGAGGACAAGGATTCTGGGGCGGTCGAGGCGGACGCCGAACCCGATACTGTCTTACCCCTTTTCGCCCCAGCGACTCAAGACTAATCCGAGACACCAGGGACATGTCGATGCCGAGGCCTTCCACGAATCTCTGAAAACGCTGCCTAATTCACCGAAAGAGCGATGGCGATATTGTGATTCTCGCATTTGTCAGTCTGGCGCGGCTCCATCCGTTTCACAAGAACCGCGGCTAACAACCGACGCAGCTGGCGGACAATATGCCTTGATGCTGCTTGCAGATCTCGAAGACATATCAATGAGAAACGATGCCGCTTCTTCACATCAAGAAGGCAGGACAAGGCTCGAAAAGCCCGTGGTGAACCCGAAGATACCATGAATATTTGCGAATCAAGGAATAGAGGGAGGTCGGCAGTGGCAGTCGTGTCTCAGAACGTAAAGAGCGAGGGAACGAGACGCAAGGCACACGTCCGCAAACCGGGCTCGTCAAGGACAGTGAAGCCTCGACGTGACGATGGCATCAATGACTGACTGCTCGTCCGCCACCAGCCAGGGTCTACCCATCCGGAAAACGCTGGGTTCCAATCTCGGATGACGCGAGCACGGCATGGCCTTCTGGCCAAGGATTCCGCTTTTCCAACGGGGAACGCGTGGCGAGCTTCAAGTTCAAGGTCTGAAGATAGAACTGCAAGGGTGATGGCGACGAATCGGAGGTGAGGTGGAGGCGAGAAGGAAAACTTCTCCAGAAGCGGCAAAGTCGACGACCCGATGTGCGCCTTGCTCGTGATTGTGGAGACACCATCTACATACAGGCATCGAGTCGAGTCCTGGACCCACGATTGTCGACCCTGAATCGCAGGAACGAAATGAAGGCACCGGCAGCTATACCAGTACCATGGACCCCAGAGAGCTTCATCGGTCCCCTAGTCAGGAACCTTGGGACTCGGACACGAACAGAAGAATCCATTCACGTTTCACCCCCGGGTTCCGCCGCGGAGAGCCAGAAACACTAGACCCAGAGGGAAAAGTGATACCAGCGACCCCTGCATCAGCCACCCATGGAGCCCACAGCGCGAACAAGGGACCTCAACGAATGCGTCCTCGCCCCGCCCCGAGCTCCATGACCTCCTCGATCTGACCGATCTTGGGATCCTCGACATGCATTGATGCATACTGGTCTCCCCTTTGTGCATGTCGCGTGGCATACATGTGCGGAGTCCGGAGTACGGGATGGCCAATCTGCCGCCACCCGACAAGCGTCTCTCTCCCCGCGGCGCCAGGCCTCCAGGCTACACCACCATCCATGCATCAGGGTCGCACGCTTTTCAGCACACAAGGCGAAAAGACCGTCGACCTAGCGGCTTCCGGCTCGAGCCAAAGGGAAGAAACCGCCCCCCTCCAAAGATAGGGAATATCACGGATCGCGGCCGCGGCTGTCAGCTTCCCACTCCACGTTCCAAGCCTGCCGTCCTGAAGCTAGTACCTGTTAAGGCCACCCCCTTGTCGCGATATGTCGATCCTTCAACCGACCAGGGATGCTGACATGAAAATCTATCGATGCCCAAAATTTTTTTCTCCTGCCACCATGCAAAACTCAGCTTTGCCTTGCTGCGGCTTCTTTCTTGGCGTTTCGTTGTCCGATTTTTTTTTCTCCGAATATTGATTCCAGACATATATACAGAACATCACGCCGCTCTTTTGGTTTCTTCAACCGTGTCTCACCATCGCTGATGCCGGTCCGTCAGTGACGAGATTTCACGTAGCCTCGGCTACTGTCCATCGTTTGCTCAAGAACAGCACTACCGGATTTCGCTCCTTGCTTCTGCTTCTCTATTTCGACGTCCGTTGGCCATCGACATACTGGCGCGATGGCCTGGATTGAGAATACAAATGCAAGGGTGGCAGCCAGTCCTGTCGGCTGGTGGTTTCGCCTCGATGGCTCTGGTCATGTACGTCTTCCTGTTCCTTATGAGACTCCATTTCACTGGACAACACTCGATATCCAGGCAGATTCTGTCATGCTCAAACCTCATGACCCATTTCATTCTTCAACGATCAAGATCATCACACTTCAGCTTCCTGTATCAGGAGGCATCTAGCATTCGCCCTCTTCGTCATCTTCACTTCTTCTTTAGTCCAGGCATGCTCACCGATCATGTGTAAAATAGCCCAAGCAGCGCCAAGGATCCAACTTTTTCACCGAGATCCGCGCCGGCCTCGCCACCTTCTTCGCCATGGCGTACATCGTCGCCGTCAACGCCTCCATCGTGGCCGACTCGGGCGGCACCTGCGTCTGCACCGCCGGCCCCAGTGATCCCATCTGCCTCAAAGACGCTGCGTACAGTCTTTGTCAGCAGGGGATCAAGCGGGACATCGTCACCGCGACGGCCGCCATCTCTGCCTTGTCGACTTTCATGATGGGTTTGCTGGCCAATCTGTAATGCTCACCTGCCCCCCTTTGTCTCCTATCCTTCTTCAATTTGGTCTTGTCATACTGATTGGTGGTAGTCCTGTTGGCCTCGCCCCTGGCATGGGTAAGCCTCTTTCCTGCTTCGCACGAAAATTGAAGTCAAACTAATGTTTTAGGCCTTAACGCGTATTTTGCGTACACCGTCGGTAAGTTCTCATGACCTGTCCCCAGAGGTCACGGTGGTTAACGAAAAGGCAGTGGGATTCCACGGCTCCGGACTCGTCCCCTACAACGTTGCCCTCACGGCCATCTTCGTCGAGGGCTTCATCTTCTTCGGCCTCGCCGTCCTCGGTCTCCGGCAGTGGCTCGCCCGCGCTATCCCGCACTCGATCAAAGTCGCCACCGGCGTCGGCATCGGCCTTTACCTCACCCTCATCGGCCTGACCTACAGCGAGGGCATTGGCCTCGTCGTCGGCTCCACGGCCACCCCCATGAGCATAGCGGGCTGCTCGCCCGAGAACACGCTCGACGACGGAACCTGCCCCGAGTGGGACAAGATGCGCTACCCCGCCATGTGGGTCGGCATCTTCTGCGGCGGCATCCTCACGGTCCTCCTGACGATGTACAAGGTTAAGGGCGCGATCATCGCGGGCATCATCCTCGTCAGCGTCGTCTCGTGGCCCAGGTCCACGGCCGTGACATACTTCCCGCACACGCCTCTCGGGGACGACGCCTTCAACTTCTTCAAGAAGGTGGTCGACTTCCACCGTATCGAGCACACCCTCGTGGTGCAGGACTGGGACGTGGCCAAGTACGGCGGCCACTTTGGGCTCGCGCTCATCACGTTCCTCTACGTCGACATCCTCGACACGACGGGCACGCTGTACGGAATGGCCCGGTTCGCGAAGCTCATCGACCCGGAGACGCAGGACTTTGAGGGCTCGGCCGCGGCGTACATGGTCGACGCGCTCAGCATCTCCATCGGGTCCCTGTTCGGCGTCCCGCCCGTGACGGCCTTTGTGGAGTCGGGCGCCGGCATCTCCGAGGGCGGCAAGACGGGCCTGACGGCCGTCGTGACGGGCCTGTGCTTCTTCATCAGCGTCTTCTTCGCGCCCATTTTCGCGTCCATCCCGCCGTGGGCGACGGGCTGCGTGCTCGTGCTCGTGGGCTCCATGATGGCCACGTCCGTCACCGAGATCAACTGGAAGTACATGGGGGACGCGGTGCCGGCGTTCCTGGCCATTGTCATCATGCCTTTCACGTACTCGATCGCCTACGGGCTCATCGCGTCCATCATGGTGTACATCCTCATCAACACGGTCGTGTGGCTCGTCGGGCTCGCGTCCGGCGGCAGGATCGTGCCGGCCAACCTGGCGGACAAGGAGCCCTGGACGTGGAGGATTCCGGGCGGGTTCTTCCCGCCGTGGCTGGTGCGGCTGTTCCAGGGCAAGAGGGATTTCTGGGCGGAAGATGAGGGGCGGGAGGAGGCCAGGGGGCCGAAGGAGCCCGTGAGCCTGGACCAGGATGAGCCGAGCAAAAGCTCGTAGTGATTCTCATATCTTTTTTTTTGGCATGTACTTCCTCTTGTTATTTCATTAATCCCATATAATTCTTTTGTTGTCATTTTCCACTTTCCAAAGGGAGCCAGATCGGATGTATGATAGATCTCATAGAGAGCTCGATAATTGCTTTGAATACATCAAATGTATGCTGAGTGAAATGTACAAACGTCGTAAATCATCATGTACTAATATGCGCCATGCAATCAGGCCATCAACGCAATGTGCTTCAGCTCGCTGCTCAAACGTCAGCACCACGTCCAACATCACCAAGCAACCAAAAGGGGGGTGAAAGAAGTTCAAGCCTTACTCCTGGACCTGCAGCCCGACCTTTGTCGGGGGATACTCGACCTCGCGGCCCTCGTCCCTCCCGCGCCGCGCCTGCTCCTCCCTGAGGGCCCTCGCGCGCTCCTCGAGCTCCGGCACGGGGGCGAGGTCAAAGTCGGAGTTGAGGTGCCAGAAGAGGGTGCTCGAGATGCGGATGAGGGGCCTGTCCGGGTGCTCTGCGCTGCGGCGCGCCACGGTCTCGAGGGTGTGCTCGTTGACGACGACCTCGTGGTAGCCGGCCTTTACGAGGCCGCCGGTGATGTGCTCGATCTGCTTGCCGGCCTGGACGAGGAGGAGGTTCTGGCCGGGGGGGATGCGGACGGGGATGCGGTTGCCCGTGTTGCGGGCCCAGATGTTGAGGCCCGGGTAGCGGGAGCGGCCGTGGATGGTGAGGAAGTTGAGGTCGGTGTGGAAGCCGGCGAGGATGGTGTCCCTTGCGCCGTACTTGGAGAGGTCGGAGGCGGTGGGGGCGAGGAGGTGCGGGCTTTGGAAGACTTGTTAGCTGGGGAGAACATGGATGCCGGGGGAAGCAGGAAGATGGGGGGACACGGACCCGTAGCGGGCGGCGTCGCTGAAGTACTGGGCGGGGAGGCCGAGGCCGATGGCGGTCATCTCGGAGAGCTTGGAGACACTATGTTGTTTTGGGCGTCAGCCGGGCCTCGGCGTGCAGCAGACGAATCAAGAGTGATCTGGGACGTGGCATGGCAGGGATGATGGCTCACGCGTCCTTCATGGAGGAGCCCCACTGGTCCATGACGGGGGCCCAGCGGTCCCTGATGTGCGGCGCGTCGGGGACGATGTTTGGGGCGTTGAGGCCCGGGAAGGCGGTGTCGTAGGGGGGCTGGTCGGCCATGCGCCAGAAGAAGCGGCACTTTGGGTCCGGGCTGTGGGCAGCGATGTCGAGGGGCCGCTGGTCCGGGTGGAGGCGGGCGATGACGTCGAGGCAGGGCTCGTCGACGGCGCACTTTGGGCGCTCGGTGTTGTCGAGGGTGACGCCGATCTGGTAGCTGAGGGCGGGCCGCTCGTCGCGGCGCAGGGCGGGCTCGGGCTGGGCGAAGTAGTCCTCGAGGAGGTCGAGGAAGGCGTCGTTGTGGGCGTCGCGGACGCGGGAGTCGTGGAGGACGAGGGCGCCGTAGGTGATGAGGGCGTCGGCGGCGCGGGCGGCCTCGGCGCGGACGGCGGGGGAGGAGGGGTCGTTGGAGAGGTAGATGTCGAGGTCGATGACGGGGAGGTCCATGGCGGGGGGGTCCATTGCGGGAGGCGGGCTTAAGGGGCGTGGAATGTCGTTGGAGGACCTGTGAGAAGTGGTTTTGTATGTATACTGTTGATTTGATTGATCGTGATGCAAGTCTTGGTGGTTGGTCTGTGGATTTTGTGGTGGAGGCGCGAGGTAGGCGGGGGCGGGGCAGAATGGATCAGGCAGCCGATGGAGGCCGTGCGTGGTTCATGCGAGACATCAATCAATCAATGGCTGGTCCTGCAGACGCATCATGCATGGCATGGCATTGAGATGAAGAATCGAGATCGATCAATGTCAAGATCTCGACAGGTTCAATCCACCATAATAAGCATCTGCTCCATCTAGAGTTGATGGATTGATTGATCAATCTAGGATCTCACGGCGAAAAACCGAGGTCGGCCGCATCATCTAATCCATCCATCACCAGCCTCAGCACGTCAAATCCGGCTTCAGCGCATGTTGGCCGAATCTACACCGCTGCATGACGGCTCTACAGCGGCTCGACCCGCTGACGCCGCCGCGCTCGAGCTACTCCGTACTCCGTGACTGTCTCAAGTCCAGCCAATCACGGCCCCGTCGTCCCTCGACTCGGTGGATTCCACCAGCCACCAGCCACTCCAGTTCGTGGGTCCCGCCTGCGCCACAACTCGATTTTCTCCTCCAAATTGAAGAGCTCGAGGACTCGCCATCGCCATCGCCAACACCAACCAATCACCAGGTAAACACCACGATAGATTTTTTTTTTCTCTTTGGACTGCTTTTTTAGATCACACCAATCCATATCCATTGAATTCGAAGAAATGGAGACATTCCTCGTCAAGGCAGAACACGCCGGACATATTCGCCATATCCACGAATTCATCCTGCCGAAATGGACCCCACACATCGCTACCGAGCTCCGCGTCATGGTCACAACCGCCGCCGTCGCCTGGGTCATGGTCACCGTCATCAAGCACCTGGGAACCTCATCTACGAGTAGCAGATCAAGCAGCAGCAGCAGCAGCAGGAGCAGCGGGAGCAGCAGCCACAGCCACCAGGCCGTCCAGCTCCAGCAAGCCGTGGCACAGGCGAGACTCAATGGATCCCCGGTGGTGATACCGGCACACGCAGCGCCCAATGGATCACCGGTCATTGTGCCAGCACAGACAGATCCCAATGGATCACCGGTCGTTGTACCGGCACAGGCACCGACACCGACACCCACAGGCCCGACTCCTCCCGCGGCCTCTTCAGCAGGGCCCCCTCCCAGCATTTGACCAGTGGCAGACGAACATTATGAGCAATGCCAGCGATGAAGCGAGTTGATTCTTTTTCTTCTATTCTATCAATATATATCCTCCAATGGTATCAATTTGGAACATCTCAGCGATCCACGTATGTACAATGGACATGATGCTCGCTCTGGGACCTCTTCTGACCGGCTTGGATCAATGCCTCTATAGTTTCGTCATCGCCCATCACCTCCCGAGACGCAGCGGCTCAGGGCAGCGAGTACCCTCCGTCGATGATGAGGTTGGCGCCTGCAGGGAGATGGGTGGATGGTCAGCGTCTGCTCTTATTGAGCTCGGGGGATGTCGCGTTGCTGTGAGAGCTTACCAGTCATGTAGCTGCTGGCGTCGCTTGCCAAGAAGACATAGGCGCCCTTGAGCTCGGCGGGATCGGCGAAGCGCACGCCGGGGACCATGGTCCTCCATGCGTCGCTCCACTCCTTGGGGAGCGTCGCAATCACTACGGAGCAGACTCAGTTAGAAAGAATGCCACAGGGTTCAACTTTGCCTCGCAAGCAACTCACTGTCAGTCTCGATGAATCCCTTGGGTCACTCGTCAGCCAGTCGATCCACGCTTTCCCTGCCAAAGACGGGTCACAGAATCAGAGAGAAAAATGGAGGAGCTCACAGGAGACACGCAGTTGACGCGCGCAAAGTCGACCCACTCGACGGCGAGCGACTTGGCGAGGTGCACGACGGCCGCCTTGCTCGCGTTGTACGCCGCCTGCCTCTGCGGCACGTTGACCAGCGTCGCCGACACCGACGCCGTGCAGATGATCCTGCCGACGCCGCCGCCGCCGCCGCGGCCCTCCCGGACCTGCCGCTCCATGAGCCTGGCCGCCGCGCGGGCCGTCCAGAAGACTCCGTGGAAGTTGACGTCGAGCATCTCGCGGAACCGGTCGTCCGGGTACTCGAGCGCCGCGATGTGCTCGCCGAAGCCGGCGTTGGCGACGACGACGTCGAGCCCGCCGAGCCCCAGCTCCGCGGCAGCCTGCTCGACGACCCGCGCGACCTGCTCGGGGCTCTTGACGTCGCACCGGAACGCCCGGACCGCGACGCCCCCGTTGGCCCGCGAGATGGCGGCCGCGACGGCCTCGGCCTCGGCAGGCGGGGTGGTCGAGTACGTGATGGCGACGCGGGCGCCGGCCTCGGCGAGCCCGTGGGCGGCGTGGAGGCCGATGCCGCGGCAGCCGCCGGTGACGAGGGCCGCCTTGCCCGCGAGGCTGAAGTGCTGCAGGACGGGCGCGGCCGGGTTGGGGTGCGCGGCGAGGACCATCTCGGGCTGGCTGTGATGGAAAGGAACTCGGCTCTATTAGGAGAAAAGAAAGAAAAAAAAGGGGGGGTTGGATCAAAAGGGTTGGAGGAATCGAACGACGCAGATGATTACTGATGAAGAAGAGGAGTCTCGGAAGCGATGCCAAGGGACCTGCATATCTAGATCCTGCGAAGCTATCAAGGTTGGATCGTGATTATAATCTATCTTTGACCCGAGGCCGAGCGTCACCGTGCCTGGGGTTGCATTCTGCCGGACTATTTTAGCCTGTAGGAAAGCTCATCCATGGCTTGATGTAGCATCCATACTGTAAGCAATACTCGGAAATCCTAATCCGTATCCGTACTCCTTACTCCTCCACGAGGCGCCGATCTCGCGTGTGGAGGGTGACGAAAGGAGGGGGAGGGCGATGAAAGGGAGGGGGGCACCGGCGACGCTCGTCCGGGCTCATCCGGGAGCGCAGCGGACTGTCAGCCTGAGAGGTCCGGAATCGGTCCTGGATTTGATTTCTCATCATGTGAAGCTCAAAGTTTCAGATGATGCGTGAGGAATGCTTTGTGCCGCAGATATCGTGGGATGGGCGGTGCCGTGTCCAGTCAACCGGCGAGAGCTCGTCTCCTCTCCGGGTTTTAACTGTATCGTTCAAAGAAGACGAGATGCGTGTTTCCTGCACGGCGTGCAGAGCAAATGTATTTTGGAGATTTCGGTATGATGCCGAAGCAGAATTGATCACAATGTATTCAGAGATATAGTACAATGTCTACGCAACGCCCTCAATCACCACCTTAAGCACATTCTCCTGCCCCTGCCTGACTAGCTCAAACGCATCCAACGCCTGCTCAAACTTGAACCGGTGCGTGATGAGCTTCCGCGGCTTGACCTTACCCGAGGCCACGAGCTGGACGGCCTCGGGGTAGCAGCCCGTCGTGTATCGGATCGAGCCCTTGACGACCAGCCCGCGGATGCAGGCCGTCGTGATGGGGAAGACGACGTTCTGAAATCAACTCAGCAGATGATTCACGTAGGATGACGCGAGATGGTGAAGAGATCATGAGAACGCACCTCCTTGCCCATGCCGGCCTGGACGTACGTGCCGCCCTTCCTGGTCGCAAAGACGCCCGCCTGGATGCACGCCTCGGCCCCCGTGCACTCGAGCACGACCTCAAACCCGTCGCCCATCCCGTACTCTTTCACGATACGCTCCCCGAGCGCCCTCGCCGCCTCGACCGGGTCCTCCGCCGCCGCGTTTCCATTCTGCCCCTGCCCCTGCCCCTGCGCGGCCCTCTCGACGACGTGCACGCCGTCGGCCGCGAACTCGCGCGCAAACGCCGCCCGCGACCGGGACAGGTCGACGCCGACGACGAGCGCGGCGCCGTGGGCCTTTGCGACGGCCTGGCACAGCACGCCGATGGGCCCGCAGCCGAGGACGAGGACGGACTGGCCGCCGCGCAGGCCGGCGACCTTGCAGATCTGCACGGCGACGGCGACGGGCTCGACGAGCGCGCCGTCCTCGGCGGTCATGTGGTCCGGGATCGGGTAGCAGTAGTCGCCGGCGACGACGTAGTATTTCTGGAGCGTGCCGTCCCAGGGCGGGGTCGCGGCGAAGACGGTGTCGGCGCAGAAGTTGTACGAGCCGGCGCGGCAGTACTGGCAGCTACACGGACACGATTAGGCCTCTGGATGGCTTCTGAAAGCAATAAAAGGGGAGAATCAGTGTGTTCAAGAACTCACTGCCGGCACGGGACGCCCGGCTCGATGGCGACGCGGTCGCCGACCTTGACGTTGCGGACCTTGCTGCCGACCTCGACGACGGTGCCGGCGCTCTCGTGGCCCAGCACGATGGGGCTCTCGAGCACAAAGTCCCCGATGCGGCCGCGCTGCCAGTAGTGGACGTCGCTGCCGCAGATGCCCGTCTGCTCAATGCGCACGCGGACGTCGTGCTCGTCGCGCAGCCGCGGCACGGCGCGGTTCTCGAAGGAGACCAGTTTGACCGACTGCAGCACGAACGCGGGGTTGATCTGGATAGGATGATTAGAAACGGCAGAGATGGAAAGATGAAGAGGCAGAGAAAAGTCCAAAGTCCAAAGGCAACTCACTTCTTGGCCCATGATTGCGGTTCCTTTGCGGTTGCTGGCTGTTGAGGATCAATCAGAAGGTGGTTGCTTATCGCGATAGCTTCAAGTTGTGACCGACTCCCGTTCCCAAACTTCGACCTTGCAAAACGAGAACAAAGTTACCATGCTCTTGACAGCCCAATCAGCGATATTTCTCTTGTCGGAGGACATGATCAAGGCCGTCGCGGTGTCGGGCGAAAAGGGCCACAGGCGTCCGCTCCTCAGCGTCGCGTGACAACCTCATCGCGGGACCGCCTCCGACCTGCTTTTCCATTTCAACGTCGCCTCTCCACCAAAGCCGCCCCTCAGCTTGAGAGAAGAAGCAACTCTAAACCCTAGAGGATCCTTCGGACGAATTGAGACGGGCAAGAACAACATGGACGCCACGTACCACCAGCTCGCCGAGCGCATCCTCCGCAGATGGTCAGCACTCAACCCCAACCCCAGCGGGTCAGACGCCGGCGCTGACGACGCCCCCCGCACGCGGCCCCGCCTGCTCGTCGCCCTGGCAGGGCCCCCCGGCTGCGGCAAGACGACCATTGCCTCCCGCGTCGTCGGCCTGCTCGACGAGATGCGCGCAAAGCCACACCCACATGCCCATCCGCACGCCCACCCGCACGCCCACGCCCACGCCCACGCCCATGCCGACGGGACGCAGGGCCGCGGCGGGCCCAAGGCGCTCGCCATCTCGGCTGACGGATTCCACCTGCCCCTGGCGACGCTGCGCGCCCTGCCCAACGCCGCGGAGGCCCTCGCCCGCCGCGGCGCCCCGTGGACCTTTGACGCCGCCGCCACGGTCTCCCTCGTCCGGGCCCTGCGCGCCCAGCGCTCGCCGGGCATCACTCGCCCTGTCGGTCCTCGGATCACCGCCGCCGATGATGACGAAGACTGCAACGACGATCGGGGGTCTTCCGCCCCGGCGGAGAACCAGCCTGGGCCCCTGCTGGTGCCGACGTTCGACCACGCGATCAAGGACCCCGTGCCCGGCGGGCTGGCCGTCCCCGCGGACGTCGACGTGTGCATCCTCGAGGGAAACTACCTGCTGTGCGACGAGGACCCGTGGCGGGCCATTGTCGACCTTGTCGACGAGCGGTGGCTGGTCCGCGTCGACCCGGAGCTTGCCGTGCGCAGGGTCGCCAAGAGGCACCTGGCGGCCGGGATCGAGGACTCCATGGACAAGGCCGTGCGGCGGGCGAGGGGCAACGACATGGTCAACGGGCGCTTCGTCACGGAGAAGAGTGCGGGGCGCTATGATCTGTTGGTCGAGAGCGTGGAGGAGGCGTGAGTGAAATCCCAAGACCCCCCCCCCCCCCCCCCCCCCCGGGGGCCTCCTTTCTGCCATATATCCTCTTGTCCTTTTTTTTTCCTCTTTTGAATCTTTTGCCGACTGAACGCCCGACTTTCTATTCTTGTTCTGTCCGTCCATACTGAATTCAGAGTTGCAAAATGACCAGGCAATCGATCCGCGCGCCGAACCCTCCCATCGAGGACAGCGTGTTCAAGTCCCTGCGCCTCGACGGCCGGACCGTCATCATCACCGGCGGCGTAGGGGGCATCGGCTACCATGTCGCCCGCGGCCTCGCCGAAGCTGGAGCCAACGTGAGTCTTGCCTACGTCCCCCCCCCTTCGCATCAATGTATGCGCGACGGCTCCTTGTCCCGGTATGCTAAGGACGAGACAGCTCGCGCTCTGGTACCGCACCTCTGATGGGGCCGGCGCGCTCGCGGAGACGATCCGCAGGGACTTTGGCGTGCGCGTCGAGACGTACCAGGTCGACGTGCGTGACTACGCCGCCGTCGAGGCCGCCGTGGCGCGGGCCGTGCGCGACTTTGGCCGGCTGGACATCATGGTCGCCAACGCGGGCGTGCCGTCCAAGGCGGGCGGGCTTGACGACCGGCTCGAGGACTGGGAGCGCGTGCGGGCGACCGACTTTGACGGCGCGTACTACTGCCTGCGGGCGGCGGGGCTGGTGTTCAGGGAGCAGGGCAGGGGCGTGGCGATCGTGACGGCGTCGATGAGCGGGCATGCGGCCAACGTGCCGCAGGAGCAGACGTGCTACAACGCCTGCAAGGCTGGCTGCGTGAATACTGGTCCAGATTCTCCCCCACTGCAATAGAGAGAGGAACCGGCTGACCCGCGCAGATCCACCTGGCCAAGAGCCTCGCCGTCGAGTGGGCGAAATGGGGCGGCCGCATCAACTCCGTCTCGCCCGGGTACATCGACACGGTCATGTCGGGGGACTGCCCGTTCGAGATGAAGGAGGAGTGGTTCGGCCTGACGCCGCTGAGGCGGGACGCGGACCCGCGGGAGCTCAAGGGCATCTACCTGTACCTTGCGAGCGATGCCAGCACCTTTACCACGGGCGCCGACTTTGTCATTGATGGGGGGTACACTGCGCGATGAGCGATGATTGTTTTTGGAATATCTCTACGGCCCCGTGTTCTGTGGAATAGATGGATAGATGCTGGTGTGCGAATAGATTTCTTTGCCGCTGGGCATGACGGACTCGATAATCTTCATTTTGAATCCATCACACTCTTGAAATGCCCTCATGATGGTCCCTTCAATCCTCAAACAAAGATCACCATCTACCGGTCTCCAACCCCATCTTTCTATTGATTACCCCTGAAAAGCAAGGCCAACTTGACTGGAGACAGCATCTCCGTCACTCGCCTTTCGCTCCGAGAAACTTTATTCTCCCGTCTAAAATTGACCCAAGTCCTTTAGCAAACCCTTACCTCTTCCACGATTGACCCAATCCCTCACTTATTGTCATGCCTAGGCACCTAGGTAGTCCTAGATGACCTCCCATCAAACGTCCCGCGTCCTCGAACCGGGAGGTCAGAAAGGCATTCCCGCGCTAACCCTCTCCCGGACTAGCGCAAAGCTGACTAACCGCTTGCCCCCCCCCCGCGCCTTCCTCCTCTCACCCCTCCCCCTCGCCCCCCCCCGGCTCCTTCCCCGGATATCGGCAGGGCTCGTCCGCGGCGCTATTCCCGGAACCCCTCCTTCCCCACGAGGGCGACTGTGGTCCGGAGTCCGCCTTCCCACACTCGGCTCGGCTACCCGGAAGCTGGACAGCCTCGTGCGACTCCCGCCCGACGCGATGCCTCCTTGACGCCCCCTTTTTTCCTCAGCAGGAGTAGGAGAATCAACTCCATACTACGGAGTACCAGTACGGAGGTCTTCGTACCTGTAAGAAAGTTCCGGCCTCGTGATGTGATTAGTCGATCGGATGCTCGAGCTGCTGGCGGTGGCGGCGTCAGCTTTCCCCGGGCGTTGGGGTTCCCCGATTCCCCAGATCCCCGCATTCCGGAGCCCCAGGTGTCCTCTGCACCCCGGACTGGGGTCGCTTGATGCGGAGTGTCAGCCTCAATCGCAGTTACGACCTACGCAATTCGAGATTCGAGATTCAAACTACGGAGTACGGACTGCGGAATCCTGCGTCCACGGGGTGGGTTGGTTGCAGCTCTCGTGACCCGGCGTCTCCCTCTGCTCTTTCAACGGCGTCGACCCCTGGCCACGCACTCCACTGACACTCTTTTCTTATACCTCTTACTTGGGAGGAGAGCACCCATCTTGGGTTGTGTACATCCGGTCCGGGCATCACGAGGTTGGGATCCATGAGACTGGAACGAGAGCCTGGCTTGATAAGTTCCGTCGTCTGCCCCACCATTTTCAGGAGCCTCCTCCTAACCCTCTCCCCCCTTTTTTTGCTTCCAAATTGATCCCCCGTTTTCATGGCTTTCTTGGGAGAAGAGCACCCCCTTTTTTTCCTTGTCTGTCTTTCCATTCCTCTCCTGACTACATGCCCCTTTCCTCTTCACCATGAAGGATAGCCAGATTGTGGGCGAGAGCCTCGCCGAGGTGCTGCCCAAGACGGACAAATACTGGTTCCAGCAGCGCCATCTCCTGCAGCTCAACTTGATCCTGCTCGTGCCTCTGCTGTCCTCCTCCGTCGCCGGATACGACGGTCAGTCTCCAATGCAATCTGCAACCTACAGATTCTCTGCGTCAACTTCCATGTTCCACGGAGCCCAAGCCAAGCAGAGCGCAAGTACTGACTGATCTCGACGCGCGCATTACAGGGTCCCTGATGAACGGCCTGCAATCCCTCAAGCAGTGGCAGGACTACTTCGGCAACCCCGCGGGCGCCAAGCTCGGCGTCGTCAACGCCGCGCAGTCCATCGGCTCCGTGCTCTCCCTGCCGTTCGTCGGCGGCCTGTCGGACCGCTTCGGCCGCAAGCCGGTGCTGCTGGTGGGCCTGGTGCTCATCATCGTGGCCACCGTCATCCAGGCGTGCTCGGTCAATCTGCCCATGTTCATCGTCTCGAGGCTGATTGTCGGGTTCGGTGGGATGTTTGTGGTGCAGCCGAGCCCGCTGCTGATCGCGGAGCTGGCGTACCCGACGCACAGGGGCAAGTACACGGCCGCCTTTTGGACAATGTACTATCTCGGTGAGTGGTCTGGGTCTTATCCAATTGTTTTCTCCCTTCTTTTTCTTTTTCTTTTTTGCTCTTTAGTCCGCTGACTTGTTGTCCCCCCAGGAGCCATCCTCGCTTCTTGGTCGACGTTCGGGACCCAGGACTACCAGAGCTCGTGGTCGTGGAGGATCCCTTCGATCCTGCAGGCGGGATATCCCCTCGTGCAGCTCGTCTTCTTCTGGCTCGTGCCCGAGTCCCCCCGGTGGCTCATCTCCAAGGAGCGGGTGTCGGAGGCGGTGGCCATCCTGACCAAGTACCATGCCGGGCAGGACCCCTCGACCTCTGATGCGGAGCCGTCCCCGCTGGTGCGGCGCGAGGTGGACGAGATCGTGCAGACAATCCAGCAGGAGCAGGTGGCCAGGAACACGGGCTGGGGCGCGCTGGTGGCGACGCCGGGCAACCGCAGGCGGACGCTGATCGCGGTGTGCGTGGGCGGGTTCGCGCAGTGGAACGGCATCGGGGTGGTGTCGTACTACCTGACGCTGGTGCTGGACACGATCGGCATCACGGACACGTTCGACCAGACGCTCATCAACGGGCTGCTGCAGGTGTTCAACTTTGGGGCGGCGCTGACGGCGGCGTTCCTGGTCGACCGGCTCGGGCGGCGCGTGCTGTTCCTGTGGAGCGGCGCGGGCATGCTCGTCAGCTACATCGTCTGGACGGCCTGCTCGGCGGTCAACTCGGAGACGGGCAGCAGGGCGGCGGGCGTCGTGGTCGTGGTGTGCCTCTTCACCTTCTACTTCCACTACGACATCGCGTACACGCCGCTGCTGCTCGGGTACCCGACCGAGATCTTCCCCTTCAG
This sequence comes from Escovopsis weberi, assembly GCA_003055145.1. Taxonomy (NCBI): domain Eukaryota; kingdom Fungi; phylum Ascomycota; class Sordariomycetes; order Hypocreales; family Hypocreaceae; genus Escovopsis; species Escovopsis weberi. The sequence goes on from NIGB01000004.1 coordinate 271,578, forward strand.
CCTGCGGTCCAAGGGCATCGCCGTCGAGCTGTTTGCCATCTACGGCTCGCTCGTCATCGCGGCGTTTGTGAACCCCATCGGCCTGCAGAACATCTCGTGGCGGTACTACATCGTCTTCTGCTGCTTCCTCGCCGTCTTCCTCGCCGTCTCGTACCTGCTCTTCCCGGAGACCAAGGGGTACACGCTCGAGGAGATTGCGACCATCTTCGACAGGCCGCCGCCGGACGGCGACGCGGGCCTCGAGAAGGCGAGCGCTCCCGACGCCAAGCACGAGGAGGAGGCGTGACGGGCCCCTGATGTTTTTTTTCTTTCTTTCTTCGTCTTCTGTACTCTTGGCTTCAGTATTTGATGGCCATCCCATAATCATTCTCGAATCAATCCAACATGAACTTACCACTAAGGGATCAATGATGAATCAACAAACACACCCCGCAATGTGTGTCTGGGGGAAGAAAGAAAACTAAATTCTGATGCATCTGTTTTTCTAGCTTAAACTCAAGGGACGCAGTCAGTGTGGCATCGTGACCGTCACTGGAGAGCACGGAGTACCTGCGGGCTACAAGCACGAGGCGATGCCAAAAGTAGCGGATACATCTGACCCCGCGTTTGGACTCCCCCCCCCCCCCCGGCCTCCCGTCTAGCGGCCCACACTGCGTAAGGGGGCTCCAGAGTCCAGACACCCCGCATTGAAGACAACTGAGGTAAGATGGAGGCCCGTATCCTAGTATGGAGTACTCCGTACCTCGCCTGGCTCTTCCCCAAAGTGTCTGCAGGTTCCCCGCGCTAGACTCGCTCTGGCCTGATGTCGTCCCCGTCGCTCCTGCCAGTGACACATCTCGCCCACCTGGTTCGCTCCTTCCCCACGAAGGCGGGATCGCCGTGATCGGCTTCATTTTGTTTAAATAATTCTATTTCTAAAACCCTTTTTTTATTCCTTTTCTTATTTCTTTTTCTAATTGCTTTTTTTCCTTTCTCATCTCCACTTTCTCTCTCATACAACATCCATCCATTGATCGATCTCAACTGCAGTGTCTTCCACCCCCTTGAACGCCCCCGTGATTGCAGCGATGCCGCACAATGGCCGCCGACATGCATGTGAGCCCCTTGCTGAGCCCCGAGGACGCGCCGCCCATCCTCTCGCTCGGATCCGCGGACCAGGCCTGCAAGGAGTGCAGGCGGCGCAAGTCAAAGTGCGACAGGACGATCCCAATGTGCAACCTTTGCTCCAAGTATAGGCGCCATTGCCTCTATGAGAAGCACTCCCGCACGCCCCTCACGAGGAAGTAGGTCCCCTAGGCCATTCACGCATCCGAGACGGAAGATGATGGGGCCACAGGCGCTGACTCTTCCCCAGACATCTCACCGAGGTCGAGGAGAGGCTGGAGAAGGCCGAGGCCCTCATCCGCCAAATGCGAAGCTCTCTGCCCCGGCAGCACCAGCGGATGAGACCCGGGCCCGAGCCGTCGTCGTCGTCGTCGTCGAGGAATCCGATTCAGGGGGCCGCCGGCGCGACACCCAGCGCTGAGAGACCAAGCGCTCCGGGCATTCATCATGATGAGAACCACGACCCAAGCGAGGCACGGGCCGCGAAGAAGGAAGAGGACATCGAGGAGCGGCCGTTGGCCCTCCTGGACATTCATGCCGCGGCCGGGTCGCCGCCTCAGACCGCGAAAAGTGCCGCTTCCTGCGTTGGAAAGGGCTCCGACAAGACAGACGAGCACGTCCTCGAAAGCCCGCCGGAGACCGAGGACTTTGGCTGGGACGAGCAGGAGACGACGTTCACCCAGGACTCCCCGAGCATTGACGCCGCGAACGAGGTCAACGGGGCGCGGCAGGTCCTCGACGGCATGGCCTCTCTCACCTTTTGCGAGAAGCAGAGCGGCTATCTCGGCATCGCGTCGGGGGCCGCCCTGCTGCGCATCCTCGAGCCGGCCCTCCACTCGAGCCGCCTGCAGGGCCACCGCCATCAGCACACAGGCTCTGTCCCCCGCCTGCCGCTCGTCCCGCAGCCGAATCCGAACAAGCACATCGCCGATACCATGATCGACGCCTACTTCCGCGTCTACCACGTCAGCTACCCCATCATCCACGAGGCGACCTTCAGGGCGCAGTACTCAGAGGTCATTCCGAGGCCCAACGGCGACTCGTGGTTCGTCCTTGCCTACGTCGTCGCGGCCATTGGGGTCTTCACAACTTCCACCACCCTCAACACCATCGATGTCGACCTGTACGCCCGCGCGAGATCCATCATGTCCTTCGACCTGCTCGAGGTCGGGAACCTGACCATGGTGCAGGCTCTGGCTCTCGTCTCCAACTACCAGCAGAAGCGCGACAAGCCAAACTCTGCGTACAGCTACATGGGCCTGGCCTCCAGGATGGCCATGGCCTTGGGGCTGCACCGCGAGTTCCAAGGGTGGAAGATATCGCCCCTCAGCATGGAGATTCGGCGTCGCGTGTGGTGGACGCTGTGCGTCTTCGATGTCGGGGCGACCATCACGTTCAGCAGGCCGCAGGTCTGGCCCTTTGACGGCGTGGACATCTCGTTACCCCTGAATGTACACGATCGAGTGCGTCGAACCCAAGGCGATCTGCGTCGAGTGTCTAAAGCAGAAGCAAGCTGACGTGACTTAGAGCCTCACCGTCCTGTCAAAATCATACCCACCCGAAGCCAACGAGATCACTGTCTACACCGCTGTCCGCACACAGGCAGCCTTCCATATCGCAACGAACCGAATCTACACGCGCGTCATATCCAGGCCTTTACCCACCGTCAGAGAGCTCCTGAAACTCGAAGACAGCTGTCTTCGCCCCTGGGTGGAGAGTATACCGGAGTACTATTCCGAAAAGACGGCAGATAGGATCCCCTCCAGGTACTCCTTCGGGCACGCAGTCATGCAATGGAGATATCGCAACCTGAGGATGATCATGTACCGCCCATTTGTGGTTAGGAAGGCGCTCCTCGCTCAAAAGGGACGACGAGAAGACTGGAATCGCGACGTCATGGAGGTCTGCGATCGGTGTCTCCACGATGCCAAGATGACCATTACCTCGATCGCCGACTTCTGCGCCACGCATGAGCACATCCGCGTCGTCGCGTGGTATGCACTGTGAGAACCCCCACCCCCTTTTCTTTTGACCCCTAAGTTATGCACATCCGAGGGTAAGGGTCGTGACTGAATGTGTGTCACGGCAGATACTTTCTATTTCAGGCAGCGGTGATCCCCTGTGTCTGCCTTCAGACAACGCCATCTTCTCCACAGGCTTCCGAATGGAAGGACCAGATCCACATGGCCCTGAGGGTCATCGTATCCCTCGCCCCCGTTAACCCGAGCGCAGCGCGCTGCCACCGCACAATCCTCAGCCTCTGTGCGCCGCATCTCGATCTCGAAAGCCCCTCGGCGACTGCCAACCTAGGCGATGCAGACGGATCATCCGCCACGTTTCACGAGGACAGTATCTTCGCGAATGCTGCTGCGGCCGGGGTTGGCGTTCACGGGGAGGTCCAGACCGTCGCGGGTGGGTGCGGCTTTGTCGATGCGGACGCGGAGATGGTGTCTGTGGATCATGAACAGGCGCAGGACCCGATCAACGCGGCGGTCTTCTCGATGATGTGGCCGCATAGCTCCATATACGATATGTCGGACATGATGGCGAGCGACGATGCCTGGCTGGGGTTTCTGCCCCAGGAGGATGCAATCGGTGAGCCGTGACGGGACTGTCGCTTCAGAATCTGATGCGTGAGTGGGAACGACGATGAATGAACGCAATACGATTTCTGAGATCTCGAGATAGCGATGGGTCATGGCATTTTCAGCGCTGGCTCGAGTCCCAGGTCTTGGTCTTGAATATACGATGTTGCTCGGAGACTTGCCATACTGGCTTGGAGCCCGCGAGACGCGGTCATTCACAACGATACCCTAACCCTGCGGTGAGGACGGAATCCACCCTAACCCTAACCCTATCGACCCCCCTTTACCACCGCGAGAGAAGACGGACACTAACAACCATGTTAAAGTCCAATCAGATGGTGCTTATGAAGACGAAGATCTGCGGAGACGATTGACCTGATTCGGAAAGGCCTGGTTGATCGCCGCTAGTTACGTGCACGCATCTCGATCGACCTCCGGAATGCGGCTCCCATGCAGGCTCGTCATCATGCAAACGCCTCGATGCAATGATGCATCCATCTTACTAATGAGCACTCTGCAGCCTCAAGTAATTCACGCGCGAGTACGGAGTAGCCACAAGTCATTCAACCTCGAGAGGAATGCGAATCGAACGGGACGCAGAGGTCGAGAGACAAGCGAGATACCCGGGCGCCGGATGGCGTCCAATAGGAGGTGCTGGCCGCATCGTCATGCATCACGGAATTTCTACGTAATATCGCCCTCCGAATAGCCTCACCTGCAAAGCCGGCTTGCCCCACTTTCACATTCACATGAAGGAACATATCGTCTCACAAAAGTCTTGAGCTTTCATTTTTTTTTTTGCAGCTTTGTTTTCTTTCCTTTACCCATTGCCGAATTCCCCCCCCCTCCTTTACACAGACAGGTCTTTGAGTGTCATCATCGGTCTGCGTTGATCATGGCCGCCTTCATGTCGGGCGTCTACCGCCTCTGGCAGTCCGTCTATCCGCCCACGCCGGAAAAGGACAGCGACGCCCTCAACTTTGGCATCCTCGGCGCGGCCAACATCGCGTGAGTGCCTCCAGCAGAGCACCAGAACCAGAGCTCTTGAACCAGGAGGAGGATCTGACTCTCGGCAGGCCCGTGGCATTCGTCACGCCCGCAAAGTCGCACCCAAAGGTCATTATCCACAGCATCGCCGCGCGCGACCCCAGCCGCGCCGCCGCCTTCGCCAAGAAGCACGGTATCCGACATGTCGCGGAAGACTACCAAGGTCAGTGACCCTCGCAGGAGACCTACCCCTCTCCCTCCACGGCCGCGCTGACATCCTCCCCCCTCCCCCTTTTTTTCTTCCACCCCAGCAATCCTCGACGACCCTCATATCGACGCCGTCTACATCCCGCTCCCCAACGGCCTGCACTTCGAATGGGCCCTGCGCGCCCTCGCCCACGGCAAGCACGTTCTCCTCGAGAAGCCGAGCACCTCAAACTCCCTCGAGGCGCGCCTCCTCTTCCGCTCCAAGACCCTGCACCAGGCGGGCCCCGCTGACGCCCCCGCCCCCGCGCCCGTCCTCATGGAGGCCTTCCACAACCGCTTCCACCCGGCGTGGACCTGCTTCCTGCGCGAGCTCGACCGCCCGCGCATCGCAAAGGCCCGCGCAGAGGGGTACCTGCCCTGGTTCATGCTCTCCCCCGGCGACATCCGCTACGACCACGCCCTTGCCGGCGGCGCCATGATGGACTTTGGCACCTACTTCGTCGCCGCCCTGAGGGACGTCTTCGGCGAGGAGCCCGCCGCCGTCGAGGCCTGCGACGTCGAGGCGTGCGCCGAGCCCAGGCAGCTGTGCGACCACCGCTTCGCCGCGCGCCTCGCCTTTCCGGGCGGCGCCGTCGGCGAGATGCAGGGCTCCCTGAGCGCATCCCTGTGGGAGTGCCTGCGCATGCCCTTCCCCTCCGTCACCGTGACCCACCGGCCCGTGATCCTGCGCGGCGGCGCCGATGCCACGGACCCGGCCCGCGAGGCCGAGGCCGAGGCAGGCGCCGTCGAGACCGAAAAGGTCCGCACCGTGACCTTCACCAACATGCTCTTCCCCAGCATATACCACTGCGTCACCGTCCGCGACGACTTCACCGTCCGCAAGAAGGGCACCGGCGAGCCCGTGCGCACGTACACCGAGCGCTACACCAAGAAGGCCTACGACTTCCGCGACCTCGGCATCGCGCAGCCCGGCGAGGACTACTGGACGTCGCACCGCTACATGCTCGAGCAGTTCGTCAACAGGGTCCGCGGCGACGCGGACGAGCCCGGCAGGGCGGGGGGCGCGGTCGGCGACATCAAGGTCACCAGCGAGGACGCCGTGCAGCAGATGAGGGCGCTCGACATGCTGTACACAAAGTGCGGGCTGGGCTCGCGGCCGACGAGTGAATTTAGACTGAATTGAGAGCTTGACGCTGCATACCTACCCATCAAGATTTTCCAAGTTCCATGCCTGTGATCCATTCATCCATGCTTCATTCTGTGACATTGAACCCGGCAAAGAGACACAAGACAACCAAAGAAGAAAAGTCAAAAAAGGAAATCGGTGGCAGATGATCCAAAAATGAGAATATCCAACAAGTGCTCAGATGTAAAACATGGTGTTCTTCAACCTCTCGTGGATCCGCACCTCGTCATCTGACGGCCCGGCACCGGGCACGCCGGCGACGCTCCCAATCGCCGACGGCGCCACCGAGTTCCCGGGGGACTCGAACAGCGAGCTGAGATAGCACCGTGCCCTCTCGCACAGGATGTCCGCGTAGTACGCGGGCGTGCAGTAGCTGACCGCCTTGGTGGCCCTCCCGAAGACGAAGCACATGCTCTGCGTGAGCTCCTGCAGCTCGTCGGCGACGTTCTTGGTCCGCGCCTTGGCGTTGCGCTGGCGGAAGATCTCGTCCAGCACGACGTAGTAGTGCGCGGGCCGGGCCGTGCCCTGCAGCGCCGTGTGCGCCTGGAGGAAGAAGTCCCAGTTGCGCGCCTCCGTCACGCCGCGGTCGACGACCGTGCCGGCGCAGGTGTTGCCAGACCTGTCCGCGTCCGCCGCAGCCGTGGGGTAGAAGCGCGTGTGGTGGCGCTTGCCGGCGATGACGATGGTGATGCGCGGGAGGCCCTTCTTCTGGTCGGCGGGCGGGTAGGACTCCCTGCACGCGTCGCGGAGCAAGGGGAGCTCCTGGTCCAGCACGAGCTGGTACTGGCCCTCGGACACGCCATCGCGGTAGACGAGGATGTTCTCCGGCAGCGACGCGTGCTTCCCCTTCTCGCGCCACAGCTTCAGGCGCGACTTGAGCATCTCCTTCAGGTCCGCCACCATCTCCTGGCGGTTCTTGGGCTGGATGCTCAGGATCGCCGGCCACTGGCCTAGGTTGCCGTCGACGCTGGCAACCATGCCCGCGATGCTGGGCGCGTTCGGCGCGGACCCCGGGGATGGGTGGGTGACATCGAGCCCGACAACCATGGTCTTGTTCTCGGCAATGAAGCCCAGACGCGACGGCTCGACGTGCTGGTTGTTGCCACCGAGCTTCAGGTTGAACTTGAGCGCCTCGTTCCTGAAGTACTGGTCCTGACCCTTCGGATTGGCCAATTTGGAGCCGACGCTGCATATGGTGTGTATGCCAAACTTTACGTCGCCGAGGTGCTTGATGCGATTATACAGTGGGATGGGGGATGCCGGCAGGATGATGAACAGCAGGTCCAGTTTTGTGGCCGCCCCCTGCATGAGAGGCGTGAGCTGAGGATCATCTGTATCGTGTAGTATGAGCTCTCGCGGCGGGAACGGTTCGGCTGCGTTGATGCCCGTTTCCAGCAGTACCGCGTGGAAGCGCTTAAGGATGTCGGTGACCTCTTCCATCCTCAAGTCTGCCCCACGATGAACGCCAGGCATCTTGATGTTGAGGCATGACCATCTTTTCAACGAGCCTCCGACATTGAACCTGAGGCTTGCAGCACCTCTCGGCACCATGTTCCAGCTGCCACCAACCGTATTGACTGAGTTCCTCTGGTACATGAGCTTCGGGCTCACGAGAACTCGACCGGGCACCGTGATGAGACCGGAGGCGGCCGTGATCCCGAACTGACCGGGAAGGGGGTTCGTCGCTGCATCCAGGCCCGCAGCCATCAGGCCTTTTGTGACGATGGACTCCGCATTGGCCGCCGGCCTGCGGACGGCAAACCCGATCATCTTCTGTGTCTGGGACGGGTCGAGCTTGGTGGCTGCCGGCTGCCCTGGCAACACGTAGCAGACCTGAAGGGGCAGATACGTGGGCTTGTCTCGGGTTCCGGTATTGATGACGGGCAATTTGGGATCAGCCACTGTGATGCCGTAAGCTGAGCGATGAGAGTGCATATGTCAGTCGACTGCTCATCGACGAGAATTTCAGTCCCCATCGGAGCGGGAAAACTTACTGTTCGCAAAGAAGTCGTACACAGACACATACTTGCCCCCTGAGGCTGCGCCAGCTGCTGGCTGCCCGCCTTGTGCCTTGCCACCCTTTCCACCCTTTTTCTTGCCGCCAGAGCCCGCGGAAGATGCCGATGTACCCGAGGGCGCCGACTCGAGCCAGAACTCGACATCCTTTGGTCCAGCTCCAAAGGCCTTGACTCGGGGGGGATGTTCAAGGCCGTACCCGTCATTCTTGTTTGCCAGACCAAAAATGGTCTTGATCCGCGGAATGGGCTCCCCGCGCTTGTTGACCTTGTCCTTGAGATGGGTCGTCTTGATCCGAAGGAGCTTGATGAACTTTTCCACCTTGTAAAGACCTCTATGGAGCCCATAGTTCAGGACGAACCTGTCCAGGGGTCCTGCTGTGTAGAAAGCTCCATGGCTCACATTGACGTTGACGAGGATGCGGCCCGTGGCTGCACGGACGCTGGCAAAGAATCCTCGGACGGCCGTGAGGCAGTTCTGGAGATCCAAGGTTTCGGACTGGGCGTTTAGAGAGAATGTCTTTGATGCTCCAATGGTGGCAAGGTTCCCGGATGATTTGGCGTAGTGGTTGAGGAAAATGTTGAAGGCCTGGATCATGGGCAGCTGCTCGTCGTATGTGGCAGAGAGGTTTGTCGAGTTGAGGTGGTCGATGAAGTCCGAGACGGCCAGCTTGTTGGTGCATTGGAGCTTGACCTTGTATCTCACAGCGCCGTCTCGCGCCTCGTCCTCGCCCTCGCTTCGATAGATGACCTCGACGGTGCGGTCGTCGAAGTGCTGCCGGCTCATGAGGGATGCTTTGTAGTCGCTAACGACATCTTTCTTGACGGAGGCCAACTCAGGGGCGTCCAACAGAAGACGAACGACCTGGGTCAGCTTGCGCCCAGCAACCGTCGGGGTGATGGAGAGATCATAGCGGTAGAGGACGAGCTTGGGCGAGGCTGTCATGGCGATGTAGTTGGCCCAGAGCGTCACGCCGGAGCCCTTGGTACCATATCCCGGCCTGACCGGGAACTTCTCGACGAGGCTGAGTTTGCTGAGATTGGGATCGTTGCCAGAGAGCAGGGCATCCTCAAGCTTGGTCACTCTCTGGTCGGGAACAGGGACACCGCCGGGCTGACTGGACAACATGTTAGCCGGGCTATGTTTCGTGGCAGCAGCAAGACTATGAAAGACGTCGACACTCACGAGTAGACTGCGGCAGGATCCCCGTATCCGCCGCCGAACCCGCCCCTGAATGAGCCCCCCCCTCCACCACGACCGCCTCCACCTCCGCCTCTGAAATCGCCGCCTCCACGACCTCCGCCCCTGAACTCACCTCCCCCACGGCCTCCGCCCCTGAAATCGTTTCCACCACGGCCTCCACCACGGCCTCCTCCTCCTCCTCCACCACCACCACCGCCGCCGCCGCCGCCGCCGCCTCTATAATCACCTCCTCCACCGCCACGCCCTCCACCACGGCCGCCGCCACGGCCTTGTCCTCGACCTCGATAGCCCTCTGAAGACATTTGTTGTATGGGTTCGGAAAGTCTTGTCTGCGGTGCACTTTGGAGAGGAAAAGAAGAAGAGGAAGAACGAAGAGGAGGACCTCTCGGAGCAGAGGAAGAGCAAGCGGGGAATCTCATATAGATATGCAGCGAGGAGTCACACAAAGCATGTAGCACAGGCCCTTGGCCATCCTTGTATGCACGTTCATATCGGTGCAGCCGCTCCCTCCAGCGATTCACGGCTCGACATCTCCAGAGGGACCAATTGCGTTTGCTGTGGACTCTGGAGGTCGCCGAATGTTGACGTCAGCCGCGGCGGGCGGCCAACTTCCCGCTGTCAACCGAACTCGCACCGCCCGGATGCAGCGAATGGCCCGCTGCTAGCAGCATGGAGCCCGTGCTGCAATTGCCGACGAGTTTCCCTGTCCGTGGTGGGCCTCCCAGGTGTGACCTGGATGTTGGTCTTGACGGTGCCGTGAGATGGCACAAGGCCCATGTTGAGGTCACAGCTCGCATCTCGCGTAGGCGAGAAGTTTCCGGAGAATGGAGGGATCGAGACAAAAAAAAAGCCAATGACATGAAAAAAAGTCAAAGATTTGCAAGTGGTAAAAAAGAACTAGTAAAAAAAAAATGCAACTCTCCTCCGAAGAGAGAACTCTCCGGGAGCGGATTCGAACCGCTGACATTTGGATTGCTCATGAAGCCCATTACAGTCCAACGCCATAACCAACTAGACGACCCAGAGGAAGAAGAGTTGATTTAAATTGGACGAACGCAATCTATGAGGGCCAGCGAGGCGCTGCTGTTGGCTCTCCACGTCTCTGAGACCACGAGACGCATTCATCGTCGAGACTCGAGGCTGGTGATGCATCGTGAACAGGATGAGGTTGTTGTTCTGGAGTTTTTCTTCTTCTTTTTTTTTAAAGGGACACGTTGAAGCTCTCGAACGCGACTGCCGCCTCGTACTCGGATTGATGGCATCAGGCCTGCCCTGTTCCTTCCTCGTCTTATCCTCGATGTCTCCATCGGGCAGGCAGCATCATCTGCGCCTTCCCTGCATCATGTATCGCGGACATGCCGCCGAAACATGAAAAAAATTCTACCAAAAAATAATCACTTTGCTTCTTCAAAAACAAATGAATTGCTTCAATTCAGTCCAATTCAGGCAAAAAGGAAAAGACATACAACAGCCGGTGTTCGCTGGTGGTCACCCACCCAACTACTAATCTGCCGGTTAGTGGCTTATCTATGGGGGAGCGGACGGGACCCCGAGTTCTCCACTACCTGTGGTCGTATGTATCTGGTGGTAAGACAATTCGGCCTATGTATGTACGACGAATCTGAGGCTATTCCGAAGTTGGCGTCAACAGGGTTAGGGTTATTCCTCACAGTTCCCCGTCAGCCAAGGGGCGTTGCAACCATCGTCGGTTCGTCGGTGAAACCCTCTCCAAAAGACTCTCCCTCGTCACACCAACCCGAAGAGCCTGGCCTCACGGGGGGCCTCCCTGCCTCAATCGAGCCCGAAGAGGCTGTGCCGAAGCTGCCCAAGCTGGGCATTTCGTAATGCATTGGTCGCACCAGGACGGCCTCGCCTCATTCAGACCTCACTCATCCGGGCCAATAACTGATGCAATTCCACTTCAGGCGTGGAAGCAAGCAAGTCTCAGCCTCTGGGGCTCTTTCCCGGTGATCGCGGTGGCCGAATGGAAACCTCAAGTCTCTTCCCTCTCGGGCTCTCAAGGCTCCTACTAAGTGTCAGACTTCGCAGTCAGCCTCAGACCAGGTAGGAAGAGATGGACTTCAGCATGTGAGCCTCTGTGCGCTGAATCTCAGTCCCTTAGAGGACTTAGTACTAATTGATTGATGCCTCTCTGTTCTTTCCACCAGTAGCATCAATCACTCAGTCGTAACGGCAAGCCCTTTGCAATGGGAGCTTGCTGCCTGAAGGGACGATGGACGATGAAAGTTCAAGGAGGTCTCGTTATTTCGCCAACGACACTGCCACGGCATTGTGACTTCCCATTGATTGAGATGACGGCAGAAAGGCTCCTGAAAGGAGATGACGGGAGGTTCCGGGGATCGACCTCATAAACACTCTCATCACGATCCCCCCTCATCCAGACTCTTCCCCCCCTCGAAATATACCGGTTCACCCCAAATAGTCTTATCTGCTGCATTTGCTCCAAAGCAAAACAGTATCCAATTATCTTGAATTGCGAACCATAGCCGGCTACATACCTCGAGAAGCACTACAAGGCTCGCCATTGGACACACGATGGACCCCGAGTCTGCCCTGCCCTGCCCTGCCCTGTCTCTTCGTAGACACCGAGGAGAGCATCGCCATCCTCATCGACGACATTGTCCGGCTGCCGAGGTACCCGCCCGCGATCTTCATAGACCTCGAGGGAGACAACCTCGGCCGCCACGGCTCAATCTCCCTCATGCAGATCTACCTCGCCCCGTGCGGCCAGGTCTACCTCGTCGACGTCCTTGCCCTCGCGGACCGCGCCTTCACCACGCCCGGCTCCGACGGCCACACCACGCCCAAGATGGTCCTCGAGCACCCCGCCGTGCTCAAGGTCCTGTTCGACGTGCGCAACAACTCCGACGCGCTCTTCGCCCACTACGGCATCGCCCTCGCCGGCGTCCACGACCTGCAGCTCATGGAGCTGGCGTGCCGCCGCGGGCTCGCCCAGTTCGTCAGCAGCCTCGGCAGGTGCGTCGAGCGCGACCTGCCCCTCGCGACGGACCAGAAGGCCGCTTGGGCGAGCGCTAAGGAGAAGGGTCGCAAGCTCTTCGACAAGGCCGCCGGCGGGAGCTGCGCCGTCTTCAACGAGAGGCCGCTGTCCGAGGACATCAAGCTGTACTGCATCCAGGACATCACCCTGCTCGCGTGCCTGTGGCACGCGTACAATGCGCGGATGCGGCCGCGGGACTGGGACAAGGTGCTCAAATGGTCCGCCAAGAGGGTCGCGGAGTCCCGGGCGCCTGATTACCAGCCCCAGGGCCAGTGGAAAGCGCTTGCACCGAAATGGTGACGAGACATCGACTTCTTCAAACGGCTTTCTTTTCTTCCCTCGAAAGCGGATTGACACTGGGTCGGTCAGGGTGAGCGGGCTTTTGTGATGTCCTTCTAGGACCAAGCGGTGCGAACCTGCACATGTGTATTTGTATATCAGCGATTCGCTTTTCGTCATAAAGTTTTACGCAATGGAACCTTGTGATTTGCGCCCTTCGCTTCGATCTGAGATTGAGATGATCCATTGCTTCTCATCCTCTTCACATGCCATCCACAACTCCTTGAAGCTCGCCGTCCTGGCTTTGACTCACGTGATTGCCTCGAGCTGTCGGGCAATGAGACTCTCCTCCTCGAAATCATCGATTCCAAGACTCTAAGGACAAGCAACTAGGGTCGTGCCGCGCCTTGCCTCGTGTTGAGCCCTGACCAACAACCTCGGAGCGTCGATCTCAGCAACCGTGCTCCACCTGATGTCGATCGTGTGTCCCACCTTGGTCTTCCGCGCCGAGAAACAGGAGACGTTGGGACACTGAGAACGTACATAAATCTCGGCAGCCAAGGGTTAACTCTCCCTGATCGGCCTGGGACGATCTCGACGGCAAGCGCTCCCCTGTTTGATCGAAGCTCACCCGCCTTGACGAGTGGACCCGTCTGACTCAGACGATCAGACCGGATGGCGACGTCCAGGGAGGATCGAAGATCGAGAAATTTCCTCCCATCAGTGTCCGACATTTCGGGGGCACCGCCGCGGGGCGCGGACCATTTCTCAACGGTGATCGGGGCCTTGGTCGTATGGACGGTGGAGCGCACCGATCAACTGATCGACGCAGCTGACACGGCCGGCCGCACAGATCGTCTCTCGGGTCGTTGTGGGGGAGCCTTCTTCACTGGTGACACGGTAGTCATCTGGTGGAGCTTGTGATCCATCCTGGTTACCGGTAGATTGACGTTGCTGCTGGAGAGGAGCCCGCCTTGATACTGTGAGCTGATGGACAGGTGGGCCGACGGGGGGGATTATCAGGTCTCGGATCATATTGATAGCATTTGAGATGTGATGAGCGAATGGGAGAGTCGGCGGTGGTTCTGGAAGGTGTGCTCCCCCGAGCAAAATACCTTGACCCTAACCCTTGCCATTCTCAAGGGGCTTCCAAGGACGGCTGGCCGCTGCCCGAGACACATGTCCGCCTTGCCTCTTGGGTTCGTGTCGAGAAATGTTGTCGTGACCAAATGTGCAAGTCATCGCGGAGTAGTCTCAGGGCGAAGGTCGCGTGCTCTTCCGTGTATGGACATCCTCGCTCGTGCCGGTAGAATCCTCGGATTTGCTCGTCCTCGGTAGATGGCGTCCTTGCGAGGTTTTGATGCCCGATCTCGTCCACCGCGATCCAAAAAAAAAAAAAAAGTGCCACAAGGTCTTTCCCCCCGGTGCGCCCTTCAAAAGTCTTGAATCCCCGTCTGTCCGGATATGGCCTGCTTCTCGCCCGTCAAGAGGTCCTCCGCCGCCCACGCCGGGTCCTCCTGCTCGAACCACGCATCCTCGGCCTCGTTCCTCGCGGCGACGTCCAGGTCGTCGTCGGCGTCGACGGCCGCGTAGTCAAAGTCCTCGTCCTCGCCGTGCACGAAGCGCTCCTCGACGAACGCCCGCCACAGCTGCAGCCCCTGCTCCCTGTCCTCGACGGGCCCCTCCCACGCGTGGACAGTCGCGTCCAGGCCCGCATCCCCGGCCTCCTCGCTCGCCTCCGCCTCCCCCTCAGCCAGCATCGACCCGGGCTGCTGCTGCTGCTGCTGCCCCGCGCCGGCGCCGGCGTGTGCGTTGGCGAGCCTCGTCTCCCCGCGCACGAGGTCCGCCTCAAGGGTGCGCCCGTAGCCCTTGACCTTGCCCTCGGCCTGGCGCTCCGCGGCGGTCTGGAAGCGCTTGACCAGGCGCCCGTAGAGGACCGGGTCGGCGAGCTCGTGGTCCAGCTGGGCGAGGTAGGACGGGTGCCGGCGGACGTACTCGCGGCGGCGGTTCTGGCGCTGGAGCTGGGCCAGCTTGGCGGGCGTCTTGGGGGGGCGGGGGACGGGCTTGTCGTAGCAGCTCCCTGCGTCGCTCGAGGCACTCCCCCGCGACATGATGGTGGGACGGGATGCGAGTTGAAGGGCGGTGGATAGTAGGCTGCGGCGATCGTCTCACCAGCGGAAAGGTTCCGTCGACATGTGGCTCGTGGTCATGAGATTGGATGAGCGGGTGGAAAACATGGATGGATGGATGGATGGATGGATGGATCAACATCAAGACCCTCTCTCGCTTCCCAACCGACCAAACATTGGAGGAAGAGTTGATGCCTTCGATCGGGATGGTGGGGCTGCGGCGGGTCGGGTCGGCGGTGGGTTGTTCCGTTCCGGCCCGGATCGGCCTGATGAATGGAAGGGACGAGTGAGGACGGGAATCCGTGGTTGCCCGGGCGGGAGGCATTGATGGCGAGCACGTCGAATTCGGAAGGAGCCGGTCAGGAGGGAAGAGAAAGAGGGCAAAACCCTCAACGTGTCACCGTCCAGCTTCAATTTTCAATTTTCAATCTTCACCATCTTCAATCTTCAATCTCCATTCCTCGCTCCTTGAACACGACATCAGATCGTGCTCTGCACAAACTCGGCATATGCCGTACAGCCAGTCACCGAGGTCCGACTACCAGGCAATCGCGCGCGTGTGTGTAGCATGATCGCCTCTGCTGTACATACTCGTACAGGCAGGTATCGAGGCATGGATCATGCACTACAAACGGAGTACTACCGGCAAATACGAGTACAGAAGGCATCTACAATGTAGGTAAGCACCAGTTGTATTCCATGTGGCATGGGTGTGCCGGTTGCAAGCTTCCCCTTGTTCATCCCACAAGCGTTGCTCCGGGAAAACAATATTGGAGGATCTTCCCGCGGCCGATGCACATCCCGCCGTTCTTTTCTTTTCTTTGCTTTGCTTTGCTTTCCCTTCAGGCAAGGGAAGTGGGTGGGTTGGTTTCACGATTCGTTTCAATAGTCAGCTGGAGACAGGCCAAGGCACATGTCAGTCGATGCGATACGAGTCGGATCACCCCTCTTCCCCCCC
>NIGB01000004.1:287262-292262 GCA_003055145.1 Escovopsis weberi
CCCCCCCCCCCCCCCCTTCCTTTCTCCCCTTTCTCCCCCGTCTTTCTTCACGAAGCGGGCTTGGCTCACCTGGCTGGCAGGTTTCCTCCTAGCTGTACTCCGTACCTGTAGCTGACTTGCATCATGTAGGTACTGGCGAAATGGATCCCAGGCGGCGGAGTCGACCTGCAGCCTGCCCAATCCGGAGGACCGCGCAAGGCTCGTCAACTGGCCCAGTGGCCGCCACTCATGCGAGAAGGGGCATCTGTGCTTGTGCTCCATGCGGACCAATCCGCATGGGCCGCATGCCACAAACCCGATTGCTGTTTTTCCCTCACAGGCCGCACGTGTGGTGGGCCACAAGGGAGGAGGAGAAAACGACTGCTCCATGATGGCTCGCCAGTAAAGATACAGGTACGAGTACGGAGTACGGAGTGGAAGATCCCCCAATCTCCAAAACGCGCAGCTCAGCGGAGAACCTGGGATTTCTACGTTGACGAATGACAAATACAAACGCCGCAGGCAGTCAATGGTGGGGACTTGGCACGGCGCGCCAGCCAACAGGAGCGGTCCAGTGTTGCCGGCGGCGAGAAAGGTCTCTCGCAGCGGCGGCGCGTTCGATGCCGCACGAGATGGAAGAGTCATTCCTGGTCCGAATCCAGGCAGGAGCTCCGCAGCAGCTATCGAAATGAGGAAAAAGACGTTCACCAACAATGGCCTGATCTCCAAGGGGGCGGGCGGGGGTGGGACAGGCCGTGGTTACGTGGTTCCATCGTCGACCTATCCCCCCCTCCTGGAAGCCGCCTCACTCGCCGAGCTCGAGCTCAACTTTCCTGCAGGCCCGCAACAAGCAGGCATGCGCGCGGCGGCGCCTGGTGCGAGTTTGTACATGCTCGTACTCCGTACAGGTAGGACGATAGCTGGACGTACGAGTATGTACTCGTGCTCGTACGAGTCCTCGTCTCGTACCGCCACTCGCTGGCCAGCCTTTGTCCCCATGGATCGATCTGCTGGCACTGGCACGGATGCTGTCGAGCCTGGTCTGGCTGTGCATACCTATGTATAAGGACCTGTGTGCGTGTGTCTCTGTGCGTGTGCGCGCATGTATGAGCATGTACTCCGTACGGAGTATGTACATACATGTGTGTGCATGGCCCGTACGGGTACGGAGTCCTGACAGCTACGCGCTACTCACACTCGAGGTATGCATGTATATACCTGCACAAGGACAGATGGACGATGGAGGATCCGGCGCATGGCGGCACAATCGAGATTTGACGGGCGGACGTGGGCTAATATTGGACTTGGAGGAATCGCCGGCGGCGCTGAGCATCAGAAACGAAACGCGCAGCGGTCCCCCTTCCGCCATCCCCCTACCGAGTTCGGACCAGATCACGAATCGAATGGTTCCTACATGAGCTTTCAGTCAAAGACTTGCCTGATTTGCGAAGATGCGAGCCCGATGCGTCTTGGTCGCTGGGGAGGATAAGGAAGGGGACGAGGGCACGACCGGTACGAGTACGAGTAGTATTCGTGCGAGTACCACTAAGAGGAAGATCCACAGTCATCGGCTTACAAGGATGTGCCGATGCGTGCATACCTGTAGCGAGGAGCACCATGCAAGGATGCATAATGGATGTATTTTTCCGCATCCCATTTCAGACCCCCATCATCCGACTGGCCCTCCTGTTGCTGCTCCTCCCATCCCCGCTGCACATCACCGAGACGGAGGGGATCCCGGGAGGGGAGGATATGAAGAAGGAGGGCAGAAAGGGGGGGGATCGTCGTTGCCCATCTCCCCTCTTCCAAGGTGAAACGACGCTCACCTTGGGATTCGCTTGGGCAAGTCAAACCCACGAGAAGCACACTCCCTACATGGCGCTTGGAATTGGGCCATTGAGGCTCCCGCGTCAACGGGTTCATCAGCATCAGGCCATGCAACCTTTTTTTCTTCTTATTTTTCCTGTTCCTGGCCCTCCCTCTTTGACCATGCAGATGAACCATCCACTAGCCGCCCCGTGTAACCAGACCCCTGCCGCACACTGACAGAGATCGACGGACAGCGCTGCATACGAGAGGTATCCGGCTGGATCGGTGTCTTTGACCTACAGATTGATACATACAGGACATGCGATTGATGCTTGGCCACTGGCCATGCAAACGCGGAACGGCTTCGAGGCGTTATTTGCGTCCGAAGACAGAAACGATGGACGGATGGATGGCGGCTCAATGCGCGGAGCAATGCCTCCGTTCATAAAATCATGATAGGATTGGCACGCGATCTCTGGATTCGACTGTCGAGCACGTGATGGCATCGAAGTCTTGTCTTCTTTGGGGGATACCGGTAGGGACCTCGCCGGTTTCAGGGTCAGCGAACAAACCGGGCACGCTGCTGTTGTTCCTGCTGCTGCCCAGTACGATACTGGGACTCGTACGAGTACAGGTACTCGTGCCCCATACGAATACAAGCGGACGGTCGGACCAACAGGGAATAGATTGATGTGCTCTCGCCTGATTCCGAGACGGCAGTGCAAGGGGTCAGGGATCACAGGCCAGGGCAGGGCAGGCCCGGGGCGAGGTGGCGAGGGATGGACCCCCGTGATGGAAGCATTGGAGGAGCGAGGAGCCTGAGGCCCGAGAGGAAGACGACGCCAAAACAGAAGACGAAGACGGAGAAGAAGATGACGAGCAAGGAGGAAAAAGAAAGAAGAGAGATTTGCAGAGAAAAAGCAATGAGCAGCGAGCAACAAAAAGAAAGAAAAGGGAACAGGAGGGAAAAAAAGAAAAGAGGGACAAGAAACAATCAGGAGAAGAAAGACGCAAAAGTCCAGGATGCTGGGCATTTCCGGATTGCGGACTTGGACTTGGCTCATTTATACCGGTACCTGTGCAATATTGTCGCCGGCCCCGGTCCCCCTCCTCTTGTTCCCCTTCCTCCCCTTCTCGTCCGACCCCGAGAGACATCGTGGAGTCCCGTTCGCGTGCGCGCTCGCGTGGTGCTTTGGTTGTTGTTGTTGCTCCTGGTGTTGTTGTGCGCTTGGATGGGATGGAGGGCGTGTTGGCTCGATCCGCGCCGGATGGAAGCGGAAGGATTCAGCGAGGTGCGAGGCGGGATGATGACAAGAACCACGGACAGGAAATGAGGAGAAGAAAAGAAAATTAAGGCAAAGGAAAGACCAAAAGGCCAAAAAGAAAGGAAAGGAAGAACAGCGCTACCCGTCATCGGCGCCGAAGAAGGAGGCAGAAAAGCATGAATCGATCAATCCATGCCTCCATTCTCTCTTGGATTTGGGGTTGCCGGCTCGGGGGCGGTGGGCGACCCTGAGAGTGGGAATGGATCCATCCATGGGTCATGGATGGATGGATGGATCATGGATGGCCGGCTCAGGGAGATGCATCTCCATGGACAGGCACGTCCAGAGATGCGTACGAATATGGATCAATGGATGGATGTGTTCTGATTGCGCGCACGTCCGAAGCAGCGAGGATGCACGGCAACCCTGTCTGCATGGATGGGTGGATGGGTGGGTGGGTGGATGGATGGATGGATGGATGGGTCTTGTCTAGCTGTGCCGGACACACGCACTGCTTGGCGTTGTGCTGTGCTCTGCTGTGCTGTGCTCCGCTTTGCTGTGCTTTCTGTGCTACGCGAGGACAGACACGTTCAGATGCACTGGCGAGCCATCACGGCGGAACGGATCTGGATGCTCGGTCCGCCGAGCGTTGATGCGTTGGATACGGAGTGCCGGCGGGCGTGTTGGACGATGGATCCTGGGCGATGGACCATGGCCCAGCGAGCCCGGAACCTGGATCCCAAGGACGAGGACGAGGGAGAAGACGAGGATCGTCCGCACGGCCCTGGACCGACCTGTCATCTGCTGGATCAGCTTCGAGCACTCGTACCTGTACTCGGTACGGACGACGAGTACAGGTATGTACGAGTTCACGGAGGCAACATAGCATCGGCCGGGCACGGAATCAGCACGAGGTGCGGCCTGCGAGCACACAGGGTCTGCACAGTAGCGGCGAGCTGTCAATTGTGATGGGCCGTGATCTCGCCCGGGCCGAGGTATCACATCCACGAGTACGAGTACATGATATATCTGTTTCAACACATACGAGTCCGAGGAATACTTGTCACCACGCACGCACGCACGCACGCACGCACGCATTGGTGGCCATTATTTTCAAGTAGCACCGGGAGGAGGACGGGCATGAAGACGACGAGGCAGAAGAGGCAGAAGAGGACAGCATCGACCAAGGAGGGCTGCGGCAGGACCAGCAAGGCCAGCAGAACCAGCAGAACCAGCAGCGGGTCATGCATGCTATTGGAGGCCGGGGGGGGGGGGAAGGCAGGTCAGCAAGCGTTGTCTTGGAGAAGCCGACCTGGAGAATGGCTCGTGGATGGCTCCATGGACGGACGGACGGACGGACGGACGGACGGACGGATGGACGGATGGATTGGACGGACGGATCCATCGACCACCTCATCATGGAGTTTGATTCATGTTCACGGTCGTGCACCGGCATGAATGGGAATGGAAGGGATTGATCAAATGCTCCCGGTCGACGAATTCACGATGGGTCGAGGGGCGGAACATGTCGAATCCCTGGACACGAGCGGCCTGTCTACATACATACCGGTATGTGTACTCGTACGGGTACAGGGAAGGTGTGTCGAGGTGTGAGCACGCGCAGAGGTGGGTGCGTTGCCTCGTCCGGACATGCACTCCATGCACGTACAGCTACAGTGCAACAGGCGTGCAGGACCTGCCTGCGGCCGGCGCGCGGTGCATCCTTTCGATCCATCCACAGACCCTCGGTGCAATGTCGATGCTCTCGAGGGCCCTGCGGCTTAGGCTGCGCGGGCCGGGGGGATGAGGAGGAGGAGGAAGAAGAGGAGGAGGAGGAGGAGAGGAGGAGGAGGGGACCCTTCAGCTCTCGGCCGATTCTGGCACAGCTCCATCTCCTCGTCCGTGGATGCTCTGCTGGTGGTGGTGGTGCTGCTGCTGCTTGGCTGC
>NIGB01000004.1:294762-307207 GCA_003055145.1 Escovopsis weberi
GGGCCACTGTTGAGGGCAGCCTCTGCGTCTGCCGGGCTCGCAGCTTGTTCAACTGGATGTTCGGCCAGCGCTGCTCTCCAGCTCCAGCTCCATGCCACCCACCAGCCACACGCCCTCGCCCTCACCCGAGTCGACGGGGGACGCGACGTACCTGTACATGTACAGCCGGTGCAGGTACAGGTACTCCCAACTCCACCTCGGGCGCGCACAGGCCAACGCACGCCGAGTACCGGTACATGCCACGCGGACGGCTCGAGCGTCCAGGCAGGCACAAGTACCTCGACCTGTACAGGTACTCGTACCTCTTGTACTCCCGGTACTCTTGCTGGAGGCCCGCTGGAAGACCCTGAAGGCGCGGCGCCGACGGGCTGCGCACAGCGCTCGATGCAGCCTGAGCGGCCTGGAGAGGCGGCGCCAACAGCGGCAGGTCCAGGTCGTCCGGGTCCCCTGGCGACCCTGGCGGCGCCTGGACGGAACCTGGAACAGCACCTGCAGTCCGAACCGGGACTGGAGCTGGGACGGGAACTTCTCAGTGAAGGGCACATGCAGCTGGAGCAGGAGCAGCTGGAACCGCGAGAAAAGAGCAGGAGCGAAAACAGGCTGGACCTCCAGGACGACTCCTCCTCCTCCTCCTCCTCCCTCCTCCATGTCCTCTCCGACTCGCTCCAGGCCAAGATCCAGATTCCTTCTCCTCCTCTTCCATTACCACAACCACCACCACCACCACCACCACCAGCAGCGTCGTCTCAGCTCCACCACCACCACCACCACCACCACCACCACCGACGCGAGCTGCTGCAGCATCAGCACCACCGGCCCTTGCTGGATCGGTCCCCGTCGCCCTCGCCCTCGCCTTCGTCCTCTCCCTCCTCCCACTCGCACTCGCACTCGCACTCTCACTCGTCTTCGTCCTCGTCCTCGCAGTCGCAATCGCGCTCGCGCTCGCGCTCCTCGTCCACCTCTTCCTCGTCGCGCTCGCACCCTCTCCCCCCATCTCAGCCTCGATCGGAATCTCAATCTCAATCGGAATCCCAATCCCAATCTCAATCTCAATCTCAATCTCAATTCCAATCTCAATCTCGATCTCGATCTCGATCGCAGCAGCAGCAGCAGCAGCAGCAGCAGCCTCAGCCTCAGCCCCAACCCGCACCGGCTACTACTACTACTACTACTACTACTACTGCTACTGCTACTGCTACTACTGCGTGTGCCTCTGCTCTGCCTGCATCCACCTCCACCACCACCTGCTGCTGCCACCACCCGCCCGCAGCCTCGCCCGCTCACGCGCACTCGACATCGATCTCGACCCCGACCTCCGTCTCCGTCAATTACGCCGCGCATTCCGGCGCCGCTGATGCTCGCGACGGCCCTCAAGTCGGGTCCGAGTCCTCCTCGTCGTCGTGCCCCTCGGGCTCATCGCCGCCGCCGCCGCGCCATGGCCACGGCCCGCTGCCGCTGAACCTCGCCTCCCCGCCAACTAATCCAGATCCAAATCCAAAGCCAAGGCCAAATTCAATTCCAACCCCGTTCCCAATTCCGAGTCCGAGTCCGAGTCCGAGTCCGAGTCCGAGTCCGAGTCCGAGTCCGAGTCCGAGTCCAAGCTCAAGTCCGACTCCCATCCCAACTCCAGATTCAATCCCCATCCCCGTTTGCATTCCGAGCCCGCCAGCTTCGACAGCCGCGGCACCAACAACCTCCTCGACCTCTCAAACTCCAACGGCAAGAGCGGCTCCTCCAGACCCAGACCCTCCGTCCTCCGTCGCCTCCACCTCGTCCTCCACCATCACCATCATCACGAGCAACAACCACGATCACGACGACCACCACGACAACAACCACGGCCACGGCCGCGACTTCGACTTCGACAACCACGCCGAGATCGTCGACGACGAGAACATCAGCCCCGTCACCGGCTCCCGCATAAACGCCGATACGGATACCAGCGCCAGCGCCAGCGCCAGCGCCGCCGCCGCAAACACCGGTCCCGTCAATCCAGTAGACACGTGCGCCAATACTGCTACAGGCACGGCTGCGACCAGCGCCGACGGAGCTGCATTGCCGCCCTCGACGCCCGCCCCCCATCGTCGTCCCTCGATTCCCTCTCCTCCACCTCCTCCCCGGCCCTCGACGCCATCTGTGCTCTCCGCCGACCAGACCCCTGCCACCACCTCCTCCACCTCCGCAGATCCGACGACCGACATACGCCGACAGAGCCTCGTGTCCACCACGACCCACGCCAGCCTCATCCAGTCCCTCCTCTCGCCTTTAGCCGACGAACACCACGCCTATCGCACCTTGGACACAGACGACGCCGTCGCCGCCGCCGTCGTGGGAGCCGCCTACTCCCGTTCGGGATCGCACTCCCAAACCCATCTCCACCCCCATTCTCATTCCCACCTCCATCCCCATTCCCACCTCCACCACCGCGCCCACCCGCCCCCCGGCTCCTACTCCCCCCATCATCATTCCTACTCCGGCAGCACCGGCTCCCACTACTCGTCCCCCTACGCCGCGCCCGCCCCAGGATCCGTCCCCGTCTCCAATGCCAATATGGCCGCGCCCTTCCGCAAGATCTGGGTCAAGCGGCCCCACGCCTCGCCCACGCTCGTCACCGTCGGCGAGAACGACCTGGTCGACGACGTCCGCGACATGATCCTCCGCAAATACGCAAACTCCCTCGGCAAGACCTTCGACTCCCCCGACCTCATCATCCGCATCTGCCCCCGCAACGACATCAAGGAGCGCATCCTGAGCCCCGAGGAGCCCATCAGCGACGCCATCGACTCCTACTTCCCCTCCGGCCAGTCCGTCAACGAGGCCCTCATCATCGACGTGCCCCGGCGCACCCCAAAGGCCTCGCCCCGCGCCCCGCACCCCGCTCCCGCCTCCTCCAACGCCACCGCCGTCTACTACCACGAGGACGGCCGGCCCCCGGAGACCGGCGAGGGCTACTTCCCGCCCGTCGCCAGCGGCTCCTCGCCCCATCTTCCCGTCTCCCTCCCGAACCCCGCGACCGGCTCCATGCCCCATTCCATCGCCGTCATCGGCTCCGGCCACCTGCCCCCCATCCCCTCCCCCGGCGGCGTCAGGTCCAGGCAGCATAGGGAGCGCCAGGATCGACCCCGGGTCGGCAGGACGCACACCTCCTCGCCCAACCTGCACAACAACAACAACAACAACAACAACAACAACAACAACAACAACAACAACAACAACAACAACAACAACAACAACAACAACAACAGCAGCAGCATCAACAACAGCAACAGCAGCAGCAGCCTCATGAACGCGAACAACGCCAACAGCAGCAACCTCAACAGCAGCAATAATAACATGACCGCGTCTACCTCGTCGGGCGGCGGCGGCGGCGGCGGGGCCCACGGGGTGCACCACCGCCCCCGCCACTCCCACTCGCGAACCCACTCCAACTCGTCCGACGTCGCCGTCATCTCCGCAAACGCGACCCCGATCACCAAGTCCCCCGGCCCCGAGGTCGCGCCGGCTCGAATCGGCACCCCGCCCCCGAGGACCCTGTCGCCTCGCAACCTAGGCGGCGGCCTCGGCGGCGCCGGCGGCACGCGCTCCAAGAAGATCAAGAAGAACGGCGACTTCTCGACCACGCAGCCCAGCAGGCTCAACGGCTCCGTGCCCCCGATCAGCGTCCTCATCGTCGAGGACAACCCGATCAACCTCAAGCTGCTCGAGGCCTTTGTCAAGCGGCTCAAGGTCCGGTGGCAGACGGCCATGAACGGCCGCGACGCCGTCAAGAAGTGGCGGACTGGCGGCTTCCACCTGGTCCTCATGGACATCCAGCTGCCCGTGATGAACGGGCTGCAGGCCACGAGGGAGATCCGCCGCCTCGAGAGGCTCAACCGCATCGGCGTCTTCTCCTCGTCCACCCCGAGCATCGACCCGGAGGAGCCCGAGGAGCCCCCCGAGCAGGACCGCCTCGACGACCTGGCGCTGTTCAAGAGCCCCGTCATCATCGTCGCGCTGACGGCTAGTTCGCTGCAGAGCGACCGTCACGAGGCGCTCGCCGCCGGTTGCAATGATTTCCTGACCAAGGTGCGTCCTTCCCCTTGATAGATCCCATCCCCTCTGACATTGATCGTACCTGAGAGCTAACCAAATCTTTACAGCCCGTCAACTTTGTCTGGCTCGAGAGGAAGGTCATGGAGTGGGGATGCATGCAGGCCCTCATCGACTTTGATGGGTGGCGCAAGTGGAAGGACTACTCGGTCAAGGCCGAGGAGGCGGAGGCGAACAAGCGAGCCCAAGCACAGGCCGCCAAGAACAAGTCGAAAAAGAACCGATCCTCGCTCTCGTTATCCTCATGACAATTTTCGACAGGTCCTCCCGCGAAAGGACTGAGTCATCTCATCGGACGAGACTAGAGGAAGGAAGGGCGAAGGGGATGAGGGATCTTCTACATACTCTCTTCTCTCTCTCTCTCTCTCTCTCTCTCTCTCTCTCTCTCTCTCTCTCTCCTCTTTTTTTCCCTTTCTCTCCTCTTCCCATTGCTTTCTCTCCGTTCTTTTCAAAAGGTTTTCTTTTTTGTGTTCGCATTCGCCTGTACTTTCTCTTTCTTGTTTTTTTTTTCCCTTTGCCGTTTTCTTCAAAGCATTTTCAGGGGAGTTTGCGCGCGGGGGACTCCAAAAGGGGGGGTGGGGAGGAGGGAGGGAGGGGGAAGGGGGAAAGGAGTCAGGCATGGGGTCCAAGGAGGTCTTTAGGGGTGGGGGCGGATATAGCGTTGATTTCACTCGTCATATTGCATTCCCTTTGTCGAAACGATGAGCATCTACCGCACTCGCGGATGAGAGAAGTGCGTTCGGGGGAGCAACTCGCAGCAAGAACAGCAACAACCAGACCAAGAAGAAAAAAGAAGGCAAGGCGAAAGCGGGAAAAAGAAAAAAAAAGAAGGAACATGAAGAAAGGGGGAAAGATGTGGCCGCGGGATGATGGGGCTAATCGGGGTATGCCTTGAGCGGCGAGGGGGTTGATGGAGGTTGATGATATGGAATTTTAATGAACGACCGCTTTGCTACCATACGGAATGGACGTT
Source organism: Escovopsis weberi (assembly GCA_003055145.1). Classification (NCBI taxonomy): domain Eukaryota; kingdom Fungi; phylum Ascomycota; class Sordariomycetes; order Hypocreales; family Hypocreaceae; genus Escovopsis; species Escovopsis weberi. Next base: position 299,825 of record NIGB01000004.1, read on the forward strand.
AATCTACTTTCTGGAAGTTCACCTCGGCTTGAAATGAAGACTCTATCGACCGGCACAACCCGAGATCTACTACGGAGTACTATCACCGTGCTGTATCAGGATATGAAGGCATTCTGTCCAGCTTCAAGTCGACAACTTACCGGTACTCGCAGCTCAACCCAGCCCGCTCCTGATTGGCCGTTTCCATCGCCGGCCCGCCCCACCTCGGATTCTCGTCCGGATGACTAAGACCACACGGAAGAACATATTGCCGTCGCCGAGGGAGAAAGCCCCACAGCGAAAGAAAATGCTCCTTCGACGGACCTAAAAAAGAGGGGGGGGGAGAAGGGGGAGAGAGAAAAAAAAAAAAAAAGGATCACGGCGGCCCAAAGACGTCCTGCACGCTCTCCCGCACGATGAACATCCTCCCCGCGCCCTCGCCGCAGGACACCCGCCCGCTCGCCATCAGGATGCACCACGCGCCTTGATCTGAATCCCTTGCATCTCTTCCATATCCGTTTTCAATTCTCCAAATTCCCAGCATGCTGCCGCCAGCAGCAGCAGCAGCAGCACGAGCCGCGGCGCTCCGCGGGCCCGCCGCCCGCCGCGCCTTCTCGACGACGCCGCCCGCCGAGAAGATGAGCCGCGCGCGGCAGCTCATGTTCGCGTGGCTCAAGGGCCGCGAGGGCGCCGAGCTGGCCGCGGCGCCGTCGTCCGCGGGCGCCCGCGGGCCGCGGTACCTCGCGGGCGGGTTCGCGGACCAGCCGTTCCCGCTGAACCCGCTGTTCCGGAGCCAGCCCGTGCTCGACGACGCGGCGCGGGAGCTCGTGTGGGCGCGTGTCGTGCAGAAGGGGGAGTCGCTCAAGGGCGTGTCGGCCGAGTTTGGCATCGACGTGAGGCGCGTCGCGGCCGTTGTGAGGCTCAAGGAGGTTGAGAAGCAGTGGCTTGCGCAGGTGAGCTGTCCTCTCCATATTCCTATCCATATGCATGTTCAATGCCCCCCCGCTGCATGATGAGACCAAAACAAAAAAAAATTTTCGATTAGTCTTGAAGACTCCTCCGTGGTTAAAAAACTGTTATTCCTGATTGCGCACAAACACCTCCTTTCTCTCTGCCATCGCACCGAATACCACCCGCATTCAATATGAACGGGCCGCTAACACCCCCCCAGGGCAAGAAGCTCGCGCACCCCTACGCCAGCGCCGTCATGAAGATGCTCCCCACGACCTCCCTCGCCGACGGCCGGCCCAACCCGCCCCACGAGCCCGTCAACGAGGTCCACGTCCACAAGCTCACCATGCAGCAGCTCTTCGTCCCCGTCGGCGAGTCGCGCCGCTTCACCCGCGCCGACGCCGCCGCCGCCTTCCACCGCGCCATGCTCCCCGCCGACGCGCGCTCCCCGCAGCCCCAGCTCATCGCCATGGAGCGCGCCCTGCGCGCCGGCGCCTCGCGCGCAGAGGGCGCCGCGCGCTTCCGCGCCGACACGCAGCGCGAGGAGGACGCCGTCGCGCGGCGCATCGAGCGCCTCAGGATCGCAGAGGAGCGGCGCACCACGCGCGTCCAGAGCGACAGGTGCGAGTTCCGGTTCAAGGAGATCAACGCGGACCACGTCGGCAGGGACGGGCGCTCCCGGAGGGGCACCGGCTGGCGCTACGGCGCGCCGCTCGAGGACAGGAAGCGCGGCATGGTCAAGATCCCGACCTCGGTGCCGTGAGCTGCCCCGCTATTCCTTGTCCCTTCGCATCTCTCTTCTGTACGCTTGCTTGCCTTGCCCTCCGCGGGCCATCCATGTATAATACCATGCCATACCATGCCATACAAGCATCCATTTCATCCATCCACCATACTATACTACCTACTACCTTCCACCAACTGTATATACATACCTACCCGCTACACTCACGAATATCACGAAAGACGAATGGATAGACTTTCGCATGCCCGTCCCTCCCGCGGCAACGGCGCTCCAACTTTCATGTCAATATCAGCACGCTCCACCCCGATAAAACATCTCCAAACCTACTATGCCAAATCCGAGGCACCCACCCGCATCGCAAAGATCCTCGCCTGCCGCTCATGTCCGTAATCCCAGGCCATCAAATCGACTTGCAAGCCACCCCGCCCTTCCAGACCCCGCAACTAACCCCCCCAGCACCAGCGCCTGCCCCGGACACCTCCACCACTGTTCACAGGACAGCAAGAGAAAGACCAAGAGATGAATGAGGCCAGAATAGGGAAATGTGTATGTCAATCAGCGACCCAGCAGCACCGTCAGCCAAGGGGTCAACATGAAACCAGCTTCGGTAGGGCCGACGGAAAAAGAAATCGCACGCATCGCAACTCAGCGCACAGCAAACATACATCACACGACCCATTCCAGCCAAGCTCCGTAGGGACAAGAAAAAGGAGAAAAGAAATCAAAAGGAAAATCCATCCCCTGAACTTGTCCACACTTTCTCTCAAAGAAGATTGATCCCTTGAAGTTGCCATGTTTTCTCTTGATATCTCCTTGTTAAACCTCCCTCCTTTCCCCCGGTGAAGCAAACATCCATCCATCCCCGTCCCATCCCATCCCGTCCCGACCGTCCGTCCATCCGTTTTTGGTCCCTTCGATTTCGTTTTTCTTCGTCTCTGAAACGCCAGTGCCATGATTGCAAGATGGAAAATAAGTTTGCATGATGGAATTTCTAATGCCTTGGAAATGATGGTGCTTTTTTTTGTCATTGTTGGGGGGGATGTGAAATCCACGTAAATTTGCGCTTCCACGCGGGAAAAAAAACATTAAGCCAGAAAAGGGAACAGAAAAAAACGCAAGAACACCGCGCTGCTGCAAAATATCGCTCGTCATCTCTCAAAGAAGAATCAGGTCGTTTCGTTCGTGGCGTTATTGGTGATGTTGATGCTCGCGGAGGAGTTGGAGGAGGTCGCGGAGGAGTTGGAGGAGGTCGCGGAGGAGTTGGAGGAGGGGGAGTCGGTCGTCATCGTCGTCGTCGTCGTCGTTGTGGTTGTCGTCGTCGTCGTTGTCGTCGATGTGATTGTTGTCGCTGCTGCGGTCGCGGGACCCTGATCGCCCAGTAGACCCCGGGTGGTCAGGATAAGACCCAGCTCCTTCAGTTTGACCGGCTTCGTCAGGAAGAGGTCGACACCGCTGCCGAGGGCCTCTTGTTGGGCCCCCTCGGACGCGAGCCCCGTCAGCGCGAAGATGATGGACGGCTTGAGCGAGTTCTCCCGCTCGTAGGCCCTGATCCGCCTCGTGGCCTCGAACCCGTCCATGATGGGCATGGATATGTCCATGAAAATGAACTTGCACTGCTCCGGCCGCTCTCTGTACGCGTCGAAGGCCTCCTGTCCGTTGGTCGCCGTGCGGAACGTCTTGCCGAGCTTTTTCATGTAAATCGAGAGGATGTCGAGGTTGATGTTGTTGTCCTCCACAAGGAGAAATTCGGGGGCTGCTTCGTCAACTTCGGGCGTCGGCGGCGCCTCGATGGTCGGTATCTTGTTGTTGTCCCGCAGCGCCAGGATCTTGGGTCCCGCGGAGTACGACACCATCGCGCGGGCGTACTGGCCGTAGCTCAAGTTCGCCGAGTTCATCGGATCCGGTCGAGGGGTCAGCGGCGACACGGGGAAGGTCTGCGTCTGCGCGGGCGCATCCTTCCACCGCTTCAACGCGAGCGTGAGGGCTTTCGATAGCTTATGCGGACCGATACTAGACGAAAGAAAGAATGCATTTATCAGCCATCGTTTCATGCAGGGAGAAAAAGGGGGGAGGGGGGGGAGAAAAGGGGGCGATGGTGGAGATGGGAAAGATTTACGGTTGCGAGATGAACTCAAAAATGCCGCCCCCTTTGATGTTCTCGAAATGGGCTGCACTCTTATACGCGACCAGGGCATTGGTACACACCACGACACATGGGGGCCCAGCCAGTATCGCCTCCTGCACCAGGGACGACGTCAGAGACTCCTCCTCCCAGAGCACGATATCCGGCACCTTGGTCCTGGGCGTGTCTTCCGGGATAATCTTGAGACGGAGCCATTCGCGGCAAATGTTCTCGACGATTTTTTGCTGGTCGACGTGGGTCCCGTCCAAGAGGGGACGCTCGCCCGCCTTCTTCGCCGTGTTAAATCCCACCAGCAGAATCTCGAGGCCGTCCAGCTCGTGAACTTGCGTTTCGTACTCCCGCTCGTACTCATGCGACAGTGTCAGGCCCTCGGCCGATGGCGGCGTCCGGGTCAGGGGCAGGGATACGCGGACCGTCGTCCCGACGTCCACCTTGCTCTCCACGGTCACCTGGCCGCGCAGCTGCGAGGTGATTTGCTTGACAAAGCTCAGTCCCAGACCGGTGCCTGGCGCCAGGTGGTCCTCCTGGGAGAAGGGCTTGTACAGCTCGTTGCGGAGGTAGTCGTCGCTGATTCCCTTGCCGGTGTCCGCCACCGTGATGCTAATCATGGTCTCCGGGGGCTGGGGCCCCTTCTTCCCGATCTCCTTCAGCTGCTGGGTCAGCGAGACCTTGATGGTTCCCTTGCGGGTGTACTTGAGGGCGTTGCCGAACAGGTTCATGACGATGCGCCGGATGGCGCCCGGCTGGGTGTAGAAGCGCCAGGAACAGGTCGGGTCGATGTCGAGGTAGACCGAGACCTCGCCGAAGCGCAGCAGGACGTCGCCCTTGTCTGTCATGTTGGGTCCGAGCTCCTCCATTGCCTGCATTGTATCGAGGCGGCGGATGGCCGTCAGGTCCGAGTGCGACCCCGTCTTGTGCTGGGATAGCTGCGTGACCGACATGTGCTGGAAGTTGAACCCGGCGTACACGCCGTCCATGACCTCCTCGACGACGTCGTCGATCTTGATGTGATTGTAGAGGCTCAGCATGCCCTCCTCGACTGTGCGAGCCCCGATCTGGCGCAGGCCGCGGGGCTCCGTGTCCTTGCGCTTGGACTGCATGAACTTGTTGACCTTAGAGTAGTCGAGCAGGTGGTCGACGGTGTCGACGAGCGTGCGGCAGCACGTCTCGATGGTGTGCGCCACGTTTCCCTGGAAGACCGTGAGTTCGGTGTCGCGGAGCAGCTCGATGCCCAGCACCGCGCCGTGCAGCGGAGACCTGAGTTCGTGGGATAGCGAGCCGAGGGCGTCAGATTTGGCCTGGTTGGCCACGAGAGTCTTCATCCTGAGCGTCTCTGCGATGGCGAGGATCCCAAAGGCCCTGAGGTAGTTCAGCTCCCCCTCGATCGTGAAGATCCGGGTCGGCGTCACGGTGTAGACGAAGCCGCCGGCGCACCATCGCTGCTTGCGTGGGTCCCAGACGGGGACGAAGGCGACGCTTCGGGCTTTCGGGAACACCTCGAGGATGGCGCGCCCCTCGTTCTGGCGCGCCCAGGGCTTGCGGGGCGTCTTGGCCTGGCTCTCCGCCGGCTGGGTCCGCCCGAGCGCGTGCGGCGAGACGGGCTCCAGCCAGGTCTCGTCGTCCATATTGTCGCTCGACTGGAGCTCCCCGTTCGCGTCGAAGTTGAAGATGTTGCCCTTGGGATACCTATGGAGCAGTTTCGCCAGGAACCTCTGCGCCATGTTGACGTTTCGAGTGTTGTTCGACATGTCGGGCTGCGCGGGCGCGACGGTGGAGAAGCCAAGGACCTGGCACGGCGGCCACGTCTGCTCCGCCGGGGAATTCTCTTCGTCGTCGTCCTCATAGTCGCTGCTGCTGCTGCTGCTGCTACTGCTGGTGCTCGTCTCGGACGAGGAGCACGGCTCGCCGGGCCGCTTGGGTTCGTGGTAGTGGTGGTGCCGGCCATCGAATGCGCCAAATGACCCGAGGGTTGCGTCGAGGAAGAGGCAGCCGTCGGTTTCGAGGGACTCCCTGATGATGATGGCGGCCTCGGAGAATGTCTCGACCATGGGGTTCGAGCTACTGGGGACCTTCTCGCGCCATTTCCTATTTGCCGTGGAGACCCTCTCGGGCGTTGCCTGCAGGCTCTGGATGCCGAAGCAGGCGCTCGAGCCCTTCTTGGGTCCGAATGGGTCGTAGGGGTCGGTCGCATCGGTCGCATCGCCCAGGGCTGCGTTGGGGGACGGCGATCTCGTCGATGTCGGAGTCTTGATCATGACCTGCTTTTCCTTGCCCTTGCTCCCCAACCCTTCCCTCGAACCCCCGTCGTGGCCCTCCCTGTCCGAATCTCCGTCCTGGTGTAAGATGGGCTCCCGTTCGGTGTGATGGTCCAACTCTCGCTTTTCCTTCTCCTGCAACTTTTCAAACTTCTCGCGCGCGGCCTGTCTCGCGGCCGTCTCCTCGTCTCCCATCGCTCCCTCGGCCACAGATGCCCTTCCCAGGCGAGCGTTCCACGATGCCGACACAGATTTCCCCTCCACGAAGAAGCCGAGACCGCGGACCATCCGTTCGCTCCGCCTGTGCGCGGACTTGGATCGATTCGTGTCCAGGTGAGCCATGACGGTGAGTGCGGTGTTCCTCAGCAGCTGCGACTGGTGCTCGGTCCACGGCGTGTCGGGCTCCGGGTTGAAGACGGAGAGGACGCCGATGTTGATCCCGCGGTAGGTCCGTATGGGCACGGCGGCGTAGAAGCGAGCGGGGTTGCCGGGCCGGCAGTAGGGGTTGTCGCTGAAGCGAGGATCGTTGGCGAGGTCGGGCACGACGAGGACGGGCCATTGGCGCTTGTCCTCCTTGCAGTACTCGAATTGGGTGGGGTCCTTTGCCAGCAGTGTGTACTCGCCGAAGCTGTGCGCTCTGGGGATCGCCGTGCCGCACATCCACAGGTCCTGGTCACTCGATTTCTGGGACGGCAGGGGGACCAGGGGCAGGCTGGTCGTGGCCTCGCCGATGAAGTATTCGCACTTGTCATCGAAGAGCGAGATGAGTGAGCGACTGGTGCCGGTTTGCCACAGGACTAACTGTGCGAGAGCTGTGAGAACACTGTCTTGAGAGGGAGACAAGCCGGGCAGCGCCACGCCACTCTCGTTGAGCACCCTCCTGGAGTGCAAGGAAGGGTCGTATCTGAAAGCCGAGTCAGTGATGTCAGCGATTACATGTATGCCGCATTCGAGGCAGTGCCCTGAGAAGATGCCCTCAGGTCGGCCGAGGCCTTGAGAACCCCGGAAAAGACTTGCCTGAATGTCTCGCGCTGCCGGGTCGACTCAGACACCTTCTTGGAGAGGGCGTGACGCCATTCCGCCGGGTAGGGCGGCGTCGCCAGGTTCGTCATCGAATAAGCAGAAGAGGCCGAGGACGAGTCCGACGGCTCGAAGGGTGGGTGCGAGGAGAGAAAAGGGAGGAGGACGACGACGAGGAGGAAGAAGGTGTGGAGCGGGAGCGGGAGCGGGAGGGACAGGCCAGTGAGCCCACAGAGCACGGAGCTCCAAGTCCCAAGATATCAGCGAGGGCGTGGCCCGGGGGGGGGGGG
>NIGB01000004.1:307232-318845 GCA_003055145.1 Escovopsis weberi
GGGGGGAGGAAAGGGGCAGAGATTGAGGGGTGGGCAAGAAAGAGAGGCCTCGACTCGATGGCCGGTGCAGTCGAGGGCAGCGCGTGGCCCCGGACACCACAAGGGGACGGGAGAGTGGAAGAGAAATTGGGACGACGACGACTAGGTACTACCGGAGATGGAGCGTGCGGAAGGAGGGGGGAGAGGTCGATGTTCGCAATAGACCTCCAAGGCCCGGGAGGGATCCCAGCGCCGGCAAGGCTTCAGAAAGCGCAGCGGGCTGAAGCACGTGCCAGGAAGGAGAGGAAAGGCGCGGCGAGCAGTGAGCCCAGAGGGAGGGGGGAGAACCGGCGCCTCAGAGATAGCGAGAGGAGGGGGGAAAGAGCCTCGTGAGAGAGACTCGAAAGAGAGAGGGAGAGAGAGAGAGGAGGGAAGGGAGGAAGGGAAGAGAGAAAGAGAGAGAAAGAGAGAGAGAGAGAGAAAGAGAGCTGGAGCGCGCGCGACACCAGGACCACCGACAAGGCTGGCAATCGTCGCCGCCAGTGCAGGGACGGCAGGCTTTCGGGCCCAAAAGAATATCTGGGGAAAGCTGGGGGCAGGGTCGGCGCGGAGGGGTCCCTCGGTGGAAATGAATGTACGATGATGCGACGCAGCGACAAGGTCAAAGTCTTGGCCGGCTGGCGAACGCGAGAAGCCGTCCTCGATCGGGGATCCTGGCTTTTGCAGAGCAAGATTGACGGTGGTGATGGGACGCCGCCCGGGCGAGGAGTCGATGGTCGAGGCGGCCCAGAGGGTCCAGAGGTCCAGACCCGGGAGATTTCTCTTTTTTGGGGGGGGCGCGAGCAAGCAGAGCCACTTTCGAGGCGTGTGCGGGCCAGGCGCGAGAGGCGGTGCGGAAGCGGATGAATATCTCGGACGACGTAGCCGAGACTCGACTCGAGAGCAGCTGTTGGACCTGTGGCGGGGCTTAGTCAGCGATCAGCCGCATTCAACGGGGTCCAGGCCGGTTCGCCCGCGGGCAAATCGTTCAATCCATCATGTTACCACTGCAGAGGAGGTAGGGACTCGTACGGAGCACTGAGCACGGAGTACCATGAAGGGAGGGGGGCGCCTTGGGGCCCGATGAGGGTTGATCTTCAAAGGAGGTGATCGAGGGTCCGCCGGCGGGGGAGGCGAGACGCTGGCGCCGAGAAAAGAAACGAGAGAGAGGACCCTGGATGCGAGGGGGAGGAGGAGGGGGAGGAGGCGTTGGAGTTGGAGTTTGATGGGGGAAGGGAGAGGATGATCTTCGCATCAGGCGAGGAGGAATAATTGATGTCGGCACTTCAAGTGCGGCGGGAAGAGATGGGAAGTTACGAGTACGAAACAGGACTCGTCAGGGCAGGAAGGAGCGAGAGGGGGCATGGGAAAGTAAACAAATCGCGTCACGTTATCCGTCATGCCGGAGATGGGAAAGAGCGACTCAGCCAACCACTGAGCAGCCGCTGGCCTTGATTCGCAGGTACCGGTACGCCGTCCTCCGTACTTCGTACTCCGTACTCCGACGTAGGTACTTCAGCACGGGTGGCCTGGCAGTGTCTGGATGTGCCACCTGTGACTGAAACCTCTTCAGGTACCTGTTTGGGCAGTATCGGTACGGGCACACTGCCAGGGCAGTGCTAGACTCGGGAAGTCCCCGGACTGTGCGACGACGGCGTAGGCCCTACAGGGTAGGTTAGTAGCACTCGTAGTACATACCTCGGGCGACGGGGACTAGCATTTTAGAGGCCAACGAGGAGAGCAATACCCCTGAATATCAACGGGTAGGCGCATATACAAAAAAAAGTTTTTTCCCCTCTGTCCCAACGTGCGAAGAGGGGCCGGACGATGCATCACCCAGGATTCGCAGCATCGGCCTTAGAGGATACGGATTACTTGTACTCCGTAGTAGCAAGGGCATCCTCAACTCAGTCCGTTGATATTCCGTACCACCGTCGCACTTGGGCCGCAGGAGCGGCTTTACTGTAGTCCGTACCGCACTGTGGCATTGATTGATCCATTGAGATTGATTACCTCTCCCTAAAGGTACCTAGTACCTCTACAGTACCACTAACTCCAACCAGCTGCTGTCTCTCGCTCGCGCCCTGCTCGCGCCTTCGCCTTCCTGGCCGCCTGATCCCGACCAATGGCCGTCCGGGTGCCAGTGCTGTCTCGGAGGCCAGTGAAGGAGACTGGACTTGTGATGCGCTGCGCGATGCGAGGCAGGCGCGGAGGAGGGTCTCATTCGTCTCCGTATTCGCATTCACATCAAATCACTCGTCCCTACATTGATCAATGTACTGTACAGCGACTCCCGGGTAGACAAGGCCGCATTGAACTGTACCTCCCATCAGATTCGATAAGTTGATGCCTTCTAGCATCAATGACATATTCAATCACGAGGGCCTGAGTTACGCGCAGAGGCTCTTTGGGAAATGAAGTTTGTGACGAGACGCCGATTCACAGCATTGGAATACTACAGTACTAATAGATCTTCGCTTGGTCCCCAAATCGACATATCATGTACGTCGAGCCTTGCGTCACCCGAGCTTGGCACGTCACACAGGTACCTGTAGCACAAGTGACAAAAGCCTCACAGCTGTACGGAGTACTTCCAGAGTATATGTATAGATTTCACTCCTGATAATCAGAAGCAGACTGTTCAGAAAGGAGCAGAGGAGTCCTTGCGTCGCCTAATGAGCATCTTAAGAGACGGCGGGGCGAAATAATGCTCGTGCAGAGTCTGGAGCGCAGGCTTCCCGGCGCCCGGCATGAACTTGAACTCGTACTCGGTGAGCAGCTTGACCAGGAAGATCTTGATAACGGCGCCGGCGAAGAAGCGGCCCGGACACGCCGTCTTTCCGTATCCCCACGCGAGCGCCGTGGGCGTCGGCGTGGTGAAGAGATGCTCCTTGAGGGCGGTGCTGTCCAGGTCGGCGCCCGACCGCTCGCGCTCCTCCCTCAGGCGGTAGGCCCGCAGGCCGTCAAAGACCTCGGGTCGGGGGGTGTTGGCCTCGTCATTCTCGATGGAGTAGACCGCCATGCAGACGTTGGTCCCCGCCGGGATGAAGGTCCCGTCCTTGAAGGTGTAGCTCTCGTTGAAGTAGCGTCTCATCCCGGTGAGCATGGGGGGCGATGTCCGCTGGGACTCGCGGAGCGTGCTGTCCATCTTCTTGAGCTCGTCGTACGAGGCCGCGCTCCAGCCCTTGCTCGCGACGGACGTAATCTCCTCGATGAGCACGTCGCGCAGGGAAGCGTCGGCCGCAAGGTCGAGCAGGATGCTGTTCATTCGCTGCCCCGTCGTGTGCACCGACGCAAAGGCCAAGATGACGATGCAGTGGGAGATGGTGTCGACGTTGCGCTCCGGGCCCTTGACGGTATGGCATAGCCAGCTCAGCAGATCGGCGTCCTCGGGATTGTCGTCACTGGGCTCCCAGGCGCCGGAGTCGCTTGCCGCCACGCGCTCGCGGATGCGGGGGCCGAGCAACTCCTTGGCCTTTCGAAGATAATTCTTCCCCTGCCAACAGACGGGCATGAAGTTGGACAGCGTCCATTGCATCCATTCAGGGAAGAATCTCAAGATGACAGAGGTAATGAAGACTGTGAAATTGGAAATCGAGCTTCACAGGTTAGCTTTGCCGAGATCAAAGGTGAGAACACGGGAAGAGAGGACGCCTTATTTCCTAGAACGACGTGGGCGAAGGATTGGGAGACTGACCGCCTTCGGTATAATGTATCGCGATGTCGATCCAGGTCGGGTTGGTCCGGAACTTGGGCCCAACAATCGCCTCGGAAGTGATCCTCGCAGAAAACTGCTCCAGCACGGAGTGCGGCTGGAATTCGGTCCATTCCTCGCTGTCAGGGAGAAGCTTCCGACACTCCTCAGATAGCGTCTTCTCCAGGCTGGGCGTGATCAGAGGGATGCGGCTCGTCAGCCTGCGCTGCGCCGTTGTGCGCTGGAGGTTGGTCTCCTTGATGAAGTCGAAGCCGCTGAGATGACCGAGGAATTCGGCCTCGAGAGATGCCGAGGGGTCGGCTACCCTCGTGGGAAGGCTGGCGAGCTCCTCGACGAGATGCTGCGGCAGCACGACAAACGAGCCGTTGTTGCGGACGACCTGGAAGCTTGACTTGCCATACTGCCAAGATGCAGATCCAATATCAGATATAGTGGACTGGTGAAGCGAGCAAGGAACATAGGGGGCGCGGGAACTTGAGGGCGATGCATGCGCTTACCTTGCGATAGGCCTCTTGCACGTGGTCAAACGATCGAAACGCCCAGATGAGGTTGAGGATGAATCGGGGAACGGCAAACAAGCTGTTGCTCACGGGGATGGCTCCCTGTGGCGTGTGGCCCTGCCTCCTGACGGAGATCCTGGTGTGCAGAACGTCGAGGACGCAGTACAGAAGAAAGGCGGTAGGGAGCGTCCAGTACCAAGACTCGATGATACCACGGGTTGAGATGCTCCGAAGGCCGACCCCGATGAAGAGGTCAGTACCCACGAGGGAGCCGGTTTCGTTGAGCATGTCGGCTGTGAGCTCGCGCGCACCGAGAAGGAGGGGTTGAAAGAGAGCGGCAAAAGCCCAGGAACAAACGGCCTGGGAATGGCGGCAAAGTCTTCCACATTATATGGTTTTCCTGTACTCGTATACTGATAAATCGCAGGTCAGTATAGTAGTAGGGAGGACCCCATTTCACCGCACCCATATTGCCCATGAGGAGTGGAATGGCTCCCCGGCTCATGCATCATTCTCCTCGCCCGGACTACTCGTACCTAGCTGCAGTCTTGACCTCCAACGCAACCCTGAGCTCAGATAACGGATCTAATCCCTCGACCGCAAACGCCGGCAGCATCTCGAGACGATCCGACCGGGATCATGATGATGGATGCTCGCTTCGGTCTGGATGGAACCGAGGCGAGGAATTGGGGCAGGCCCTGCAGGTGCCTCCCTCTGGTCCTGTCGAAATCGCCCATCCATCTCAGGATTGTCCTGGCCTCGACGGTGCCGGCTTTGGTACGAGTACTGGGGAGTCCTGCATGGCCCATGCCGATTCGAAGAGATTGATCAGGTGCTGGTTTGGCGATTATCGTCCGGAGCCAAGAGTCGGGGATTTAACCCAGGACGAAGTACCTGGTCTGCCAGCGAAGGATTGATGTCCCGGCTGAAACAGCCAGCCAGCCTTGGATGAGCGTCCATCTCGGCATCCATGTTCTTGGACCGGACCGAAAGATCCATTGGGATCTACACAGGTATCCTTGCAAGGACAATGCCTGTCAATCTTTCCATCTTTCCTAGAACCCTTCGATGTGGCGAGGAAGAGATCGGATGCGTGGGATCAACCCTGGCTGCTTTGTGCCTGTCTTCTGGTCTGTGTGTGCAGTTGGAGCAATCGGGGATGTGAAGTTGAAGTCGAATTGAATTCATCAAGATAAATCGATCGATCAATCGATTCTTTCAGGATCGAAATACCAAAGGAATGAACGCCATTAGTGATCAATGCATTAAAGCGACTCACAGTACGGTCGGAGTACCTGTATGCATTTATCAGGTATTGACGAGCCCCACCTGCCTTGTTTCCTCAAAGGGACCGGCGCAGGTGCGCTCCTTCCTTCCTCTTTCCCCTGGACGGCTCGATGTCCGACTTCTCGCATCGAGAAACTGCAGCATCTGCATGATCCCCATCCGCGCCCGCAAGACGGGGCGTCTTCTGCAGCGGATTCCCGGACTGTCCCGTATAATTCTTGAAAGGATCAATGCAATTCGGATTTTCGGACTCTGCCTGTTTACTCGTACAGGTAGAGGTACAGGTACCTCCTGAGATACTACAAGTCCTCTAAGTACTACTACCTCAGCGTACTCGTCGAGGTCGCTGGTCGGTCCTTCCCGGGCGCAGACGAACTCGAGTCGTGACCGCCTCTCGCGAGCGGACGAGGAAGGCCGCGCCTGCGCTCCTGCCTTGCCTTTTTCTTTCTTTCCATCTTTTTTTTTTTTTTTTTTTTTTTTTTTTTCGAAAAATCATTCTAGATTACTAATGGGGAGGGTGAGGACACCTTGGATGCACGAATCTTCAATCGTTTCAAGACGAAGATTCCAAGGAACCTTGGATTGCCGATTCAGAGAGATCGTTATCTTCTTCGAGAAGCGAGAAAAAAGAACGCAGTTAGTCAATAGATTGCCTGCACCAGAATCCTTCGATGCGTGCGGATCAACAAAAAGAGGCCCGTGAGGTTCCCCGAGGGCGCAATGGTGAGGGGCCCAATGGTGCCAGCGGATCGAAACCCCTCTCTTCGGGCGTCTGGGCTGCTGCAACCTGGTCTCTGCCCGGCCAAAGCAACAGTTTCTCCCAGATAAGAGACAAAATCTGTCTCGCAGTTGTTCCATCCCCTTTCTTGGCATTGTCGTCAGTCTCTGGGGTTGACGGTGAATCGATGGAGGCATTGACGCACTTGGCAGGATCCGTGCTCGAGGAGTCCGGCTCGTTGGTCATGGCCAAAGGAGGCTCCCAGGCCGAGAGTCATCTGGGACGTTTCGAGCATTCGTCGAGGCCGACCGGGCGCTCCGCCTTCTCCTCCCCCTTCACTATCCGAGGAGCTCACCAGCCGTGCCGTGTCATTGTGATCTTGGGCCCTGCTAACCCGTGGCAATAGATTCATGGCAGGCTTGGATCGACAGCAGACTTGTCAGAGGTGACTGGGCATGCGAGGTGTTGCGAGATGAGTGGCAGTCGCCATGTACACGCTCAAAACGACAAGGGACACGACACGCGCAGTATCCGAGGCATCAATCGATTGGAATAATCAGGTCACGGCACTACCTCCTGCTGTTCCCCTCCAGTCGGCCTCTCACCCGTGGCCCCCGTCCGGCCCTCCTTGTCCGGCCGCGCCGGCCGCAGATCCGCATCCACGGCCTCGAGCACGGTGCTCGCGAACGTCCTCGCCGGCACGCGCGCCTCAAACAGCCTGTCCAGCTCGCCGTACGTCCTGCCCCTCGGCTCCGGCAGGCGCCAGAATGCCCACGCCGCGCAGGCGACGCACGAGGCGGCCCAGAAGAAGCCGCAGCGCGCGCCCCACCCCCACGCCGTCGGGTTGAGCATGCGCGGCGTGACCACGTTGCTGGCGATGCTGGCGGCGTTGTACGCCCCGCGGGCCAGCACCATCGACTTGGTGCGCAGCCGCGTCGAGGGCAGCTCGGACACGAGGCTGTAGCACACGGGGCCGACGGTGCAGTCGTAGACAAAGGTGTACGCGAGCAGCAGGGAGCCGGCGGCCCAGTGGGCGGCGGCGGCATTGCTGCTACTACTACTACTGCTCGCGAGGGTCGAGAGGCCCGTGGCGAGGAGCACCGCGGCCATGGCGAGCAGGCCGGCGAGGTAGAGCGGGCGGCGGCCGATGCGGGCCATGAGCGGCCAGGAGGCGAGGGTGCCCGCGGCGCCGAGCGCGTACTGGCCGAGCGTCATGGTGAAGGCCGGGGAGAGGCCCAGGCCGGCCTCGACGTAAAAGTACGTCGAGTAGCCCATGAGCGAGTTGCCGCAGAGCGTCTGGATAGCCCACACGACGCAGACGATCTCGGTGCGCCGGCGGTTGACGCCCCGGAAGAGGTCGAGGTAGCTCGTGCCCGCGGCGGCGGCCTCCTCGAGCGCGTTGGTGTGCGCCATCATCGCGACGGCCTTGTCGGCGTCGAAGCCTCCCTCACCGTCACATTCACCGTCGCCCTGTCGACGCTGGTCCGTGAGCCGCAGCAGCGCGCGCCTCGCGTCCCCGAGCCGGCCCCTGCGGACGAGCCACCAGGGCGACTTGGGCGCGGCCCAGACGCCGAGCGCGAGGGGCAGCGGCCACGCCCACTGCAGCGCAAAGGGGATACGGAACCCCCAGTCGTCGTCGCGCAGCAGCGCGGCGCGCAGCGTGCCCGCGGCGGCGAGCTGGCCCAGCACCCAGCACAGGTTGCTGTACGCGGTGAGGTACGCCCTGAGCGGCGTGGGGCACACCTCGGCGGCGTACGTCGTCGCGAGCGTCTGCGCGACGCCCCACGGCACGCCGAGCAGCACCTCGCCCGCGAGCAGCTGCGGCAGCGAGCGCGCCAGGAACGGCGCGCACACGAGCGCAGCGCTCGCCAGCAGCGCGCCCGCCAGCGTCCGGCGGTACCCGAAGCGCTCCGCCGCCACGCCGTTGAGCAGCAGGCCCGCCATCTGCCCGCACAGCGTGCCGTTGATCAGCCCGGCCTGCCACGCCGCCGAGAGCTGCCACCCCGCGCCGGGCTGCGGCCGCCCGAAGCGCCGCTGGAACGGCGGGTACGCGAACAGGCCCGACAGCAGCGCGAGGTCGAAGCCCTCCATGATGATGCAGGTCGAGAGGAAGACGGACCAGAGGCACGCCTTGCGGTAGAGCCGGAGGGCCTGGAGCAGGCCGAGGCGGTGCTCGGTTTCTGTCGCCGCGGCGGCGTCGCGGACGGTTGCCGCGTCCATGTGGCCATGCGTCGATGCCAAGGGTATGATAAGTATGTATGAATGCTGATGCTCGATATGGATGAATGCTGCTGTTGCTTGTGCCCGAGGTCAGGTTGGAAGCACTCCAAGAGATCGTAAACAAGCAACAATCACAATGCAGATCAACCCGAGCCGCCTGCTCTTTCCCGGAAACATCTCCTTCACACTTACCTTGAGTACCTGTAATTATGAACCCATATATGCACGTTATATATCCATACCACCCGACCTCGGTTGGCCACATCAAGCATGCTTCGGCCGAGCTCACCAGTCCCCGGCCTCCGCATCCCGCTTGATCTCAACATGATATCTGCCGTGACACGCCGTGGAACCCGCAATCCCGAGACCCGCGACATCGCGTGACCGAGTTCGGCGGGCGGGCGAATGGGCTGCCAGGCCGCTCGGCACAGATCCGCGACTCGGGATGCCGATCCTGATTGCCGTTCCGAAGAGCGAGGGATGAGGATTCTCATGCATGTCTCTCGGCGCACTCAGGGCGGCGGTCATGATGCGGGGACTCTTCTGAGCGGGCTCGTTGATCAAGCCTGTGTGACAGGTTGTCATGTCAATAGCACCTGTGATGGATGGAGCTTACTACATGTACGGCATGTGGTCTTCGCTGGATATGTGTATATATTATCTATCCTGTCTATGTAGTCCTGAGTAAACTAGATCACAGTTTGTTCTCTCAGTGCCGGGTCCGCCGCTCTCTAGGCAAAGGGAAAGGGGACGGACGCCACGGGCTTGTCGGTGAAGCACGAGAACATGGGGTCCTCCTCGTCCGACTCCCAGCCGACGCACTTGCGGCACTTGAAGATGTGGTCCGGGTCGTACTGGTTCTTGATGGCGAGGAGCCTGTCGTAGTTGCCGCCCCAGAAGACGTCCTGCCAGTCCTGCTCGGCGGCGTCGGCCTCGTTGAAGTAGGCGGCCTGGACGGACAGGGGCTTCTTCATCTCGGCGAGGCCGGCGGCGCCGGCCTTGGTGACCTTGTCGACGACATCGGCGGGCGCTCCGGGGGGCCAGACGGAGATCATCAAGGCGTGCCAGATGGTCTCGCGCCAGGCCGGGTTGATGCTGGTGGCGCACTTGTTGTCGGCGGTGTTGAGGGCGCCGGTCTGGAGCGCGCCGAAGACGACGGACTCGCCGAGGTCGCCGCCCAGGGCGAGGCGGGACTGCTCGAGGCCGCCGAGGATGGCGCTGACGGTCTCGTTAAGCTTGTCGGCGGACTGGAACATGTCGTCGGTGACGAGGCGGCTGGGGTTCGAGACGCCGATGGCGACGGGGGAGAACTGGTCGAAGATGGGCTTGGTGTCGAAGAGGAACTCGGCCTGGCTCGGGTACTCGGTGTACTCGTTGGTGACGATGGTCAGGCCGGGGTTGCTCGAGAGGGAGGCGTTGGCGCTGGCCGTGATCTTCTCGATGGCGGCGAGAGGGTCCTCGCCGTCGGGGAGGATCTGCATGACGACGAAGAGCGGGTTGGCGTAGATGATGTAGCCGGACATGAAGTTCCTGACCCAGTTAGGGGAGTTCTGGGCCATGGTGGTGAGGGCGCCGCGCAGGGCGTTGTTCTTGGTCAGGTCGGGCTCGTTGGGGTCGGCGCTGACGACGGCCTCGAACAGCCAGGTGGCAAACTTGTTGGAGGGGTGGACGCGGAGCTTGTAGTTGACGAGGACGGCAAAGGTGCTGCCGCCGCCGCCGCGCATGGCCCAGAAGAGGTCAGGGTCGTTGCACTCGTTGATGGTTCGGATCTGGCCGTCGGCGGTGACGACGTCCATCTCGACGGCCTGGTCGACGAACATGCCAAACTTGGGCGTCAGGGGGCCGTGGCCGCCGCCCATGCTGTAGCCGCCGGCGATACCGACGGTGGAGCAGGCGCCGGTGTTGATCATCATGCCGTGCTGGACAAAGAAGGGGACGACGTCCTCGGCGTTGACGCCGGCGCCAATGGTGCCGACGTTCTCCAGTGTGCCAGCGGCAGGGCAGTTGGTGGGGGTGAAGGAGGCGTCAAAGGACATGTTCTTCAACCTGCGGGTGAAGATGGCGAGGGTGTTGGGGGCCGTGTTGCGGCCGAGGTAGTCGTGGCCCGAGTTGTAGATGACATTGCGGATGCCGTACTGCTGAGAGAAGAGGAGGGTCTTGGAGACATCCTCGGCGGACTCGACCTCGACGTAGAGCGGGGAGAAGCGGCCGAGGGAGCAGGTCTCTCCCTGGGGAAAGGCGGTGCCCGGGTAGCAGTTTTGGGTTCCGCAGGCCTCGTACTGGATGGTCTGCAGGGTGGTGTCGAAGCTCATGCGTAAGTCGGAGTCTCCAAAGTTGGCGCGGATGGTGTCACAGGCCGCGGGATCGTAGTTGGGAGAGCTGGGGAAGCAGGCGCTTCCCATGGGCTGGCTGACGCGAAGACGGCCCGAGACGGTCTTGTTGAAGGCCTGCCACTGGTCGAGGGTGGGCCAGCAGTCCTGGCCGGGCTGGCAGGTCGGGGGCCCGGCGGCGGCCGCAGCGGGGGCGAGCAGCGGCAGCGCCGCGAGGAGGAGCCCCGTCGCGCTCGTGGGGAGAAGCATGATGAGCTGGGCGTGAGCTCGGGACCACTATCTGTGTGCCGTGGGGAAAGGGAGGGGGAGAGGGGGGGAGAGGCGAGTGTGCCGAGTGATGAGGCCTGGGATGAGAGCTCACAACTCAGAGGAGGATGGAGGACCCTTTTATCCTCGTGAGGCCAGGGGCAGCTGGAGTCGAGGCTCGACGGGCATCAATACGAGTACTCCGTACCGTACATATGCATGACTCCGTACTCAGTGCTGGCAATGGATCCAACCATCACGATGCCCAACGAGTATGTAGTACGGAGTCCCCATAGATAGGTACTCGTAGTCTTACTCGCAAGTGCCGAGTAGCGGCGGTGCCGATCCGTGCCGTATGGGGGGGAGGAAAGGCGAAGGAGAGGAATGCCGGACAATGGACTGGACTGGACTGGACTTGAGTCTTCACGTAGTGCTGATGGCCAGCATGGCTCGGATGGACCGTGAACCCGACTTATCCGCATGACGTGTGTGACCCTCATGTGAATGACTCTTTCAGAGCTTCGAGCAAGGGTCTTCTGTATCGAGGTGAGATTGATTTGGGGGGGGGCGAGGGGGGGG
>NIGB01000004.1:320912-335129 GCA_003055145.1 Escovopsis weberi
CCCCCCCCCGGGGCCGCCCCACGCTCTTGACCACACTTGAGCCTCCAACCACGCCCGCATCCGCATCCTCGTACTCGTACGAGACCATCTTCTGTACGTCTTCCCCCAACATGGGCCTTGACAAGAGGCAGATGCCACCGGCGGCGCTCGTCCGGCGTTCCATAAAGTTCCTCACCGATCCAGGTATGTACGCTTAGCCGAACCATCTTGACGCGAGAAATGCCTCATCTGAAATCTTCTCAATCACTGACCAAGCCCTCTTTCAGTCGGTCTCGAGAGGGCCGTCAGGCTGCTCCAAGCCGTTCTGCAGATCGGCTCTCACTACCCCTTCGCCTTGGCTCTCATCCAGTCCATCATAGACAGCATCACGCCCAAAAGCCCGGCGACAGACGCGACGCTATCCGCCATCCGGAGCCTACACGCAACCTGCGCCCTTTCGAGGCGCCTGTTTCGCCTCTACCGCCTCCTCGAGTCCCTCCATGGGTCCCCCGCCCTGGGTCTCGCCCCCGCCCCCGCCCCTGGGGACGCTGAGCCTCGAGTCAAGACTCCTCCCGTCGCGGGGGCCTCCTGGCCAAGGATCGAACCGTGGCTCGACGGCGCCGCGGAAGCGTTCAACACCATGTACCTCCTCCTTGAGGCCGCGACTACCGTGGACGGACTCCTGGTGCGGGACTCCCGCTTCCGCTTTCTCACGGCAGAACTAGAAAGCACCCTATCGCTGGAAAGCTCCCGCTTCTGGCTCTTCTCCTTGATGTGCGGCGCGCTGTCCGAAGTCTCGAGAGTCCTCGGCCTTCTTCTTCCTCTTCTTCTTCCTCACTCCCGGGATCAACCCCGGCGGAACCACGGGGCCGCCAGACCCCGAAGAGTCGGCACTCCGAGTCATGGAGCGACCGCGAGTCATGGCCCAGCCGAGCCGGGAGGAGTAGGAAGAGCGCAGTCGAGACGCAGCATCTGGCCGGAGCTCCGAGTCGCTGGCCGGCGCTGCTTGGCCAACACGCTGGACATTGCACAGCCCGGGGCCGCGGTGGGATGGGTCGCGGCCGACCGCGGCGTCATCGGCATCGTCATGCTCGTCACCACCATCCTCACGGCGATGGACGTCTGGGACCGCTGCGGCGAGGAGGAGGAGGAGGAGCAGCAGCAGCAGCAGCAGCAGCAGCAGCAGCAGCAGCAGCAGCAGCAGCAGCAGCAGCAGCAGCAGCAGCAGCAGCAGCAGCAGCAGCAGCAGGAGCAGCAGAAGCAGAAGCAGAAGCAGAAGCAGAAGCAGCAGCAGAAGGAGGAGCCTCAACCCCCATCAAAGCGTCGCGCCAAAATAGATTAGTCCGAGGAGCTGAGGCCCCTGATGATGCAACAATTTTGCAAGCCCTCCGTCCTCGTACTAATGCATCGAGTGTTTCGCATTCTGCATTCTCCTCTCTCCCTTCCCGAGGTCATCTGCCATGCTCATCTTCCCTGCCTCTTCGGCAAACATCCGGGACTTGCTTTTTCCCCAAGCCCCTCTCAAAATGTCCTGCAAGGCCCCTAGCTCGAGTCTCGACCGGCAAAAGTCCCGGGCGTCAGCACTACCTGTACGGAGTACGGAGTACGGAGTACGAAGTGGATGACACCAGACCGAGGGACAGACGTGAAACTGGCGGAGCGACGGTGCAGGTATGAGCTCATGCAAGAGCCGAGATGTGTACACACACGCTTCCAGCCTGTGGTTTTTCATTGATTCGCTCGCGCTTACGGAGTACATACGGAGTATATATAGTCCCTGCAACTCGCCGAGCAAGACAGGAAGGATGGCCGCGTACTCGTACTCATACAATGATGCGGAGTCGAGGGCTCGCCTGGCGGTCCATGATGCGGAAGGACACTCTAGACGTCTGGCCGTCATCAACCCGGTTGTTCGAGTCGTGTCAAAGTACGGAGTGCCTTTCACATGACGGGAGGCCTATCGTGGGAGGGATCTCGTGAGTTCCTATCCCGGACGCTGTCTTTCATTTCACCGCGAATGTCTGAAATCTGTTTGTGGCGAGTTTCATCGACGAGGAGATTCGCCGCAGCAGGAGAGACAGATGAATGGATTGGATGAAACATACTCCGTACATTACTATGTATTTGTGTTCCCGCGATGGTCTCGGAATGGGCAGCAAGACTTGGAGTCGCAAAGGATGATGTGTCTGTGACGTCGCTTGGTGTCACGAATGGCAGCTCACTGTGTTTATTCCGTGTCCTGATGCTCTGTATGCACTCCGTATGTCATTTCTTGATTTCAACGAGGTGTAGCATCTCCATCTACGGAGAGGCATCAATGGAGTCAGGTCAGGGTGGCAGCTTGAGGCAGGGTGAGGGCCTCAGGGTTAGGGTCAAAGCGTCTCATCACGGTGCGCATTCCTCTATCCAAAATATGCTTCTATGCGGTCTATCTACTCCCGGCGTTACTAGGTATAGTTCTCCGTAGTACGGAGTAACTCCGGAGTCCGTACCCGGATATGCTTCTATGCGAGTCTCGGAACGCAACGGCACAGGACCGATTCGGATAAAATGAACCTCCGATCCGGATGCAGGCATCGCGACCCTCAAAGGCATCGCATCGCATCGCTTGCACGTCGACTCCCGTGATGCGAGTTGTCGAGTCATCTCGTCCCGTCCCGCTGATCAATTGATGCAGACAGACTGAGATCCATTCCGTCATCGGACCCTGCAGGTCTCGCATTATCAATCCTCGTCGACTCGTCCCGCGCCCTGCCGGAGTATGTATGTACATACACACATACATAGCGGGTTGAATCCCCCTCGCCCGCCTTGGCGAGAAGATGATGCAAAACGCGGATCTGTACTATCGCCATTACGGGATGGACCTTTTGCAAAGACCAATGAGACGCATCGCGGCCCGGAAAGACACTACTCCATTTTGACACTTGGTTCCAGGCCGGCGCCAATTCACACGTGTTCCTCCCAATCTTGTTGATCCCATAGGATCAGAGACGACTGGGTTGATCGTGCTGCTGGATCCATCGGCACTCTTGTCTCAAGACTTTCAGCCCGGCTCTCCCATTGATCCAATTCCGCCTCTTTCCGAGCTTCCGTCAGTCACGAAGCCTTGCCTGATGGATCTGCTGCTTGGCGATCCTCGATGGACTTTTGGACGGAGAGAGCCTTGTGCGAGCGTGACCGCCTCCCCGATGCGTCATCACCAATAGATCCTTCAAGGACTGTACCGAGTATGGAGTACGGATTACGGAATTCCAGAATACAGGTGAGGAGACCTCCGTCCTCCGTATATTCAATGCAATTGGCGATCCTTTCCCTCGTACCTGATACCGGTACCAGGAATCGTCCTCGCCCTCGCAGATGCATCTACGGAGTACACCCTGGCCGGCATCCTCGGCGGGCTTAGAAATCGCACAATAAAAACCTCCTTCTCTCAGCTAGTGTCTCCATACTAATAATGCCCAAAACATCCTGGTGCCGCTACAGGTAGATCCCTGATCGACGACGGACCATAATTTTCCATCTTCTTCCGACGGGCCTGAGATTTTTCAGATTTCAAAACCGGCCTCAACCGGTCCCGACATCAATATCACATTGAGCCCCTGGCCATCTTGAGTGAGAGTCCGGTTGGGCATTCCCTCGGTCTGTCCCGTCAGCCCTCGTCGAGCCTTTTTCAGCCATTGAGCAAGCATGTCGAGCCCGTCGCGCAAGTCGTCCACGACGCCGTCGTCCGGCGAGCCCAGCACCTCCGGCTTCCACGACCATGAGAAGGGCGATGCTGCCGTCCCGGAGACGACGCCTCTCCCCGTCGCGGCGCCGCCGCCCGCCGCCGCCGCCGCCGCAGTCAGCCCTCCTCCCGACGGCGGCTTCGTGGCCTGGCTGCAGGTCGTCGGCTCGTTCTTTCTCTTCATGAACTCATGGTACGGAATTCCTCGGGACTGCGTGCTTGTTACAACGAGACGCTTCCAAAGACCTGTGAACTATTCGGTGACTGACGTTTCCGTGCTTGATTTCCTTCCTCGGCTGCAGGGGCGTTGTCAACTCGTTTGGCGTGTTCCAGACCTTCTACGAGACCGACTTCCTCTCGCACGAGACGCCGTCCAACATCTCGTGGATCGGCTCGGTCCAGGCCTTCCTGCTCCTCATGATCGGCGTCTCGACGGGCCCGCTGTTCGACCTCGGCTGGTTCACGACGCTGATCGCGTCGGGCTCGTTCTTCATCGTCTTCGGCCTGATGATGACAAGCCTGTGCTCGGCGTACTGGCAGGTCATGCTCGCGCAGGGCATCCTCATCGGGCTCGGCAGCGGCCTCGTCTTCGTCCCCAGCGTCGCCATCGTCTCGACCTACTTCGACTCCAAGAAGGCGCTGGCCACGGGCATCGCCGTCGCCGGCAGCAGCATCGGCGGCGTCCTCTACCCCATCATCTTCAACCAGCTGCAGCCGTCCATCGGCTTCGGCTGGGCCACGCGTGTCATCGCCTTCATCGCCCTCGCCACGCTGCTCCTCAGCATCGCCATCATGCGCGTCCGCGTCCAGCCCCGCGCCGTCCGCCGCATGCTCGACCTCAGCGCCTTCGCCGAGCTGCCCTTCACCACCTTCAGCGTCGGCTGCCTCTTCGGCTTCATGGGCACCTACATCCCCTTCTTCTACATCCAGAGCTACGCCGCCCAGCGCGGCGTCGACCCGGCCCTGTCCTTCTACACCGTCTCCGTCCTCAACGCCGCCAGCACCTTTGGCCGCATCATCCCAAACTTCTTCGCCGACCGCACGGGGCCCCTCAACGTCCTCGTCCCCTGCTGCCTCTGCGCAGCCGTCCTCGCCTTCTCCTGGATCGCAATCGACGACCTCGCCGGCATCTTCGTCTTCTGCGTCTTCTACGGCTTCTTCTCCGGCACATTCGTCTCCCTGCCGCCCACCACCGTCATCACCCTCACCCGCGACCTCAGCGTCGTCGGCGCCCGCATGGGCATGAGCTTCGCCTTTGGCGGCGTCGGCATCCTCATCGGCAACCCCGTCGCGGGCGCCATCCTCGACCGCCACGGCTGGATCGGCCTCAAGTCCTTTTGCGGCGCCTGCGTCCTCCTGGCCAGCATCCTCTGCGGCATCGCGCGCCTGTCCAGGACGACCAAGCTCTTGGGCAAGGCCTAGTACATTGCTAGGTAGGTCGTGATTGCAGACGATTTTGGGGCACGACAACAATCATGCTTGCACAGACATTCTGGAGAATTTCACACTGCCGACAAAAGAGCGTTCGAATTCTGCTTCTTCATGCTGGGAATAGACATCATCTCATACAGAGCATAGATCATGGCGACTGGGTCTTGGATAGATTTGATTTACCTGGTAGATACACATCAATACTGGTACTGTAATACAACAATGGCTCTAAGGGGACCTGATATCGTAGATCATGTACTCTTACCTGTATAGATTCGCGAAATTGCTATAGAACATCTCAAAACCAAATGTCCTTGAAGGTGAAGAAAAGCAGTATCTGTGTCTCCCTCGCTTTCAGATTCCTCGCAAGAACAAGGCAGAATACAGGGAAGAGGAGCATTCAAAGAAAGGAAAGAGCTGGATTGAAAAGCACTTGCGTCTCACTCCAGGAATCAGGTGTAGGAAGAAAAGATACCTCCAAACACCCCCAATTTGGGAGGAAACCCAGGTATCCGTAAGTCATGCGTCGGCCCTTTAACGCTGCAACAGCCAATTAGGAAACTGCGTACGGACTACGCGATCACAATTCACCTCTTCCTCCTTCCTCCTTCCTTTAATCCTTCCTTCCTTCCTTCATGAGCCTCTTCTTCCTCCTTTCTGCTGCAAATATCCCTCCTTCCTGCCTCTTCAGCAGCCTCTTTGAATCGATACGACGACACGACCAAAAGGTAGGAGAGCGCCCGACGCGACACTGTGAGAATTACGGATTACTCGGTACTCCGTACTTGAAGCTGTACATTCGCATAAGCACAGTTCCCCATACTGTGAATTCGATATCCTTCTTTCGAGGGTATGCACGTACTGAAGGAGGACCTATATTAGTAAGAAGTGCGAATACGAGGACCACGGGTGCCACCTTCCGTTCGATGCATCGCGGCTGCCATTTGCGGGATCAAACGAAGCGCGTGTCGCCTAGGAAAGAGCGATTCAATGAGCGATTCTCTTGAACAAGAATTGAAAGAAGCGAGAGCGTAAATGGTTCATTTTGTTTCATTTTATTTTCAAGGAAATATAAGAAATTAAGGTTCAATTCAAACGCCTGGAATGACTGACTCATACCTCGATCCTGCGGGCATTGAAGCATCACCAATAAGACTCTCCTCAGTCAGTCTCGGCGCCATGGAATTACTAAGACCACGGCGCACTTGGGGATAAAGAGACCTGAGGTCCCTAGAACGTCGACCAGCTCGTGCCATCTGGTTGACAGATTGTTGGGTTGATCAGCTGATTGATCTTTCGGCCCTTGAACCTCCTGGGCGATTCGACTTTGCGATGCCGGCCGTCAACGCCGTCGCGGCTCTCATCCTGTGCCTCGCTATACTCTCCTACGGAGCCTTCAGATTCATCTCCAAGCGTCAATTCTATCATGCAAAGGTGAGGGCAAGATGAAAGGGACAAGAAGCCTTCTGTCAAAGATCTCGCGAAGAGACCGCACGAAATCTCACCGAGGCACTCCTGCTAACAATGATCAATTGCAGCCAGGACCGCCTCACAGCCTCCTCTGGGGCCACATGGGCATCATGAGAGACATCATGGCCAAGATGCCTCCAAACATGCATATCCAGGCCATCTTCACGGAGATTGCCCACACCTACGGCCTCGAGGAAATCTTCTACCTTGACCTGTGGCCCATCGGTCTCGAGATTGTCGTCCTCAACGGCCCCATCCTGTCCGAGCAGGCATCCGTCATCAAGCGGTATCCTCAGCATCTATTCGCATCCGGCTTTCTCGAGGCCCTGGTCGGTCCCAACGCTCTTGCTGCCACGAACGGCCCTCTCTGGAAGAAGCTACACAGGGCCGTGGTCCCTGCCTGCTCCTGGTCCAATGTCCATTCCATGACCCGATCCATCGTCGATGAAACCAAAGTCTTCTGCGAGATTCTCAGCAGCAAGGCCCCCTCGGGCGAGGCATTTTCGTTGGAAGAGCTCGGCGGCCAGCTCATCTTTGATATTGTTGGTCGCGTCATCCTCGACATCCCCCTGTACGCTCAGACCACAGGCAGCGAGTATCTCGACGACATTAGGGGTATCGTGCAAGTGGCAGAGGCTTCCATGGAGTTTAAGAACATGTTCAACCCAATCAGTCGAATGCGGATATGGTGGAAAAAGCGGTCCATCGCGAGTCGTCTCGACCCTCGCATCTCAGACATGATCCGCACGCGCTCTGCTGCGCTGGCCCGTGGCGGCAAGTCGCAAGTCTCGACGGCGCAAGCCTGCAGCATCCTGAACCTGTTGGTCGAAGACTTGCAGAAGGACAACAAGGCAGATTTGACCGAGACTCTGACAACCAGGCAATGCGATCTTATCATCACCAAGTAAGCCTGTCCATAGAACTCTGATAGATGAGAGGAGCTCACGAATCGATAGTGTCAAGAGCTTTCTTCTCGCCGCCCAGGGAACAACGAACACTGTTTTTTGCGTGAGTACTTCCTTCACAGCAAGAGACGCGGCAGGAGAGCAGCACGCTGACCGCTCATCTGCAGTTCCTCTTCATGCTCCTCTCCAAGGCACCTCAAGTTGTCGAGGAGATCCGAAGGGAACACGCCACAGTCCTGGGCAACGATCTTCAGCAAGCCTTGGACCGCATCGTCGAAACACCTGAGCTGCTCCAGAACCTCACATACACCGAAGCCGCCTGCAAGGAAGCTCTACGCCTCTTTCCCGTCGGCGTCAGCCCCAAGGATGCCGGCAAAGGCGGAACCCTGACCCTCGAAGGCGAGGCCTTCCCAGTGGGCGACGGACGCATCATCTTCCTCAACGGGCAGGATCTGCACTACAACCCGCGATACTTCCCCGAGCCGACGCAGTTCCGCCCCGAGCGCTGGCTTGACGCCGAGACCAAGGTCCCGAGGGGCTATTTCCGCACGTTCGCTACCGGGCCCCGGACCTGCGCCGGCCAGAACATGGCCTACAGCATCTACAAGATCGTGCTGCTTTTGACTCTCAGCAAGTTCGATTTCGAGTGCTACGACTGCCGGCCAAACGCCGAGCCGAGAACTTGCCACACAGATCTGGACACCGTCTTTGGGGATCGCATCTTCCAGAAATGGGCTGTAGAGGCTAAGCCTCGGGGGGGCATGATGATGACTGTCAAGGAGCGACTTAGTGAATCGAAAGGCTGATCCCTGATGACTACTCCGTACTTCGACAGGAAAAGAAGCGCGCAAGCGCCAGCATAATCATCCATGTCCCTCGAATAACAAGGCAGGAGGTCCACTTGATTAATCAGACTACTGACTATGACGCTCCCGCGTGTGCTTACTTTTTTGGTCCTGACCCCTGAGGAATGTTCGAGCCCCTGATCCCGCCGATCTCCCGCCCCTCCATCACAGGCGCCGTCTCGATGGTCCAAACACCAAGGCCGCGCTAAGGACCGGCTTCTCCCGAAGCCTCTGACTAAAAGCACCAACTAAAACATCAAATAGATCATTGGGAGATTGAAGAGGCATGGATTTCCATGGCCTTGTTGACTACTTCAACGCAGATTCGGTTTGGTTCATATGGATTGTGCCACTTGGCATTGTTCATTCATCGAGTCTCTTGATGTCTCATTTTTGTAGATGGTGTCCCTCAAGTTCTTCGCTTTCATCCTCAATGTACTTGGCCGTGGCTGCTCTCCGCATCAGGGGACCTTCTTCAGGCGCGCATGATCTGAGCAATATCTCCCAACCCTCCTGTCCCGCCCTGTTTGCAAACGACCTCTCAGCAGAGTAATGACCCGACACCCCTCAAGACCGCCGACGCCGCTCGTACAGCGCCAGCAGCGTAATCATGGCCACGATGTCGAGGTCCGACGCCCGGCCGTCCTCGAGCGTCAGCCTCCCGCAGACGCCCTTGGCCGCGTCCTCCACAAACGCCGCCACCAGCCCGCCCTCCCTATCCGTCATCCTCCACCCGCGGGGACCCCACGCCTTGCCGTCCTTGTCCTTGTCCTTGTCCTTGTCCGGCCCGCTCGCGATGCGCCTCCACACAAACCCGCGCTTCCTGCTGAGCCCCTCGCCCGCCCCGCCCGCCTCCCCCGTCCCCCCTCCGGCTGTAGGCATCGCGCAGTCGGAGCGGAAGAGCGTGAGCTCCATCCTGTACTCCGTGCCGGCGCCCCGCGCGACCATGTCCTCCCATATCATGTCGTTCGGGGCCTCGGGGCTGCCGAAGCCGATCTTGTAGTCGAGCGAGAAGGCGGGCATGTGGCACACGGCCACCGTCGCCGCGTCGTCGTACGGCCCGTCAAGGAGGGCCAGCTCGGGCGCCCTGCCGATGCGCGTGCCGATCTTGACGTAGTGGACGGGGATGGGGTAGCCGCCGGGGGTCCCGCTCGTGCGCCAGATGGTGTACGAGGACTTGAAGGGCCTCCTCCTGACGACGAACTCTCGGGGAGCGGACGCGGGGGCGGTAGGGCTGTCCGACATGATCTGTAGAAAGGTAAGTACTAGAAAAGAGATAGCACTCAGCAGCAGGCTTGGCTTTCTTCTCAAGATGAGGCGACGCAGGGGAAGGACGGCTCACCAATGGTAGATTTCCATGCACATGAGGGAATGATCTTGAACGGAAGAAAAAAAATATATTTCCGTAATCAATGCCAAATTAAATCAGTCACATGTGAGTATCATCTGGGAAAGATGCGGTTTCTCTGTAAAGGTGAGGGTGAGTATGAGGTGAAGACGTCGTGATGGCTTCAGCACAGCCACAACTCGTCACAGGCAGGCAGGCTGAGGCTTAGGGTCCCCAACCCTTGTCTGGGAGATGCCGAATCGAGCGGTGAGACTCGTCGCGATTGGTGACTTTCTCGGATCCCGATGGCCTGGTTCCAGCCAATCACGATCCGCTGACGGTCTGCTCTGGCTCGTCCCTTCCCCCTTGTGGCCCTGTCCGTGAATCCGGGGCAGGAGACAATGGAAGCAGAGGTTGCCCCGCGCGGGGGCTCCTTCCCCGGGGAGCGGCTGTCGTGCCTTCGCGCCTTCCCTCGCCTGGCCTTGTTCGGGACCGGCTCCTTCTTCCCACGTCTGAGACAAAACGCTCCTTCCCTCCCCGGGCTGGCATCCGCGCGCCGATCCGTGATTGGCCCGCGTTGTCGATCTTGAATGCCTCAACATCATTGTTTGTTGATCACGAACTGGAATTGGAACTCCATCTCGAACACGACGATGCTCTGTCTGCTCGTTGCCTTGTCAAGATGAGTCAGAGTGCGCGACCAGATACAAATTCACGGCCTCCTCCTCCTGTCCGCGTCCTGGTTCATGGCAGCTCTCATGGCCTTGAATCGCACCCTCCCTTGCGTTGTCGCGAGTCACTGCACGCTCAAACACGATTGTCCTCCACGCCACGCCGCTGAAGCGTGAGATGCCAGTTTCCGGGGAGGAAGAGACCGACGAAAGTCCAAAATGAGTAATCAAAAGGTTTGCTGCATAACCGAGTCTCCTTGTTAACGGTTGGTTGACAATT
This sequence comes from Escovopsis weberi, assembly GCA_003055145.1. Taxonomy (NCBI): domain Eukaryota; kingdom Fungi; phylum Ascomycota; class Sordariomycetes; order Hypocreales; family Hypocreaceae; genus Escovopsis; species Escovopsis weberi. The sequence continues at coordinate 331,548 of NIGB01000004.1, forward strand.
GCTCCTAGTCAACGGCCTCTGCGATATACCTCCGTGTGCCCATCGCGCCCTCACTAAGCCTCGCAAAGAACTCAATATGGCTCGCCATCAGGATCGCGTCCGTTATGTATGCGTTTTGGCTCGGCGTTGCCAGGACCATCTTCATCTGCGGGTTTAGGCTGGCCCGCGGCATCATACAAGGCGCGGTGTCCCGATTTGCGCGGCAACCTGCTTCTCAAACACGATCACAGTCATTGAAAGACAAAGACAACTCTCCTCAAGATTTTGGGATATTCCTACATAATGGCCTTGCCGCTTCTTGGGCATATTTTGGTTTCAACATCAGAACCTCGAGGCTGAGAACGGCTGCATTCAACCTAAACGGAGTCATCGGATTGCTTGATCAGCTCTACTGCTTTCTCGAATCCACTAGAAGCCTCGTGAGCGCAATCGCGACCATTCGCCGCAGAATACGCGAGTCTGACACGCACCACGATTCGGTTGGAGGGGTTGACACCATCACAAAAGGGGAACAGATGACCTTCATGGATCCGATAATAGCTCTAGCAGCTTTTGCATACTTGCAGCACGCCTGCCAAGACTCGGAAGAGGAAATTACCCGCCGTCGAGCTCTCGAGGAGACCATAATAGATGTCGTGGTTCGCGACGGAACCCGCGATGACGCGAAAATAAAGCAGGAACTCGACGCCGCGTTGTTCCCGCCAACGTCAAGCTCCATACCCGAAGACGACGATGCATTCGCGAGCCGCCGAAATAGTCAAGCCGAAGATGGCCTTCAATTCCAAGACGAGGGACCGAAATCTGCAGAGAGCACGGAAGATGATGGTCGAGAGGTCGACTCCTTGATGGATGCTGCGCTGGAGAAGAAGCGGCAGAGGAAGTGCTCCACGGGGCAGGACTACGCGAAACCGACCGCCTCGAGCTCTAGGCGGAAGGAGATCACTGCAAAACGACCCAATACGCCGCGAACACATACCCCGCGGTCATCCCAAGACTCATCGCGAAGAAGCCGACCCTCCTCGGTCGACATGAGCATCGACGAAAGCAGCTTGAAGAGGATAGGTCAGGCGCATTTTTCTCAACCAGACAGCCGCTCCTCTACGGGACTGCGTGCGAAGACAGCTGCCGCCCCTGAACCGTCGAACAGCCGTTTAGGGGGAAAGATCAAGATCAACTCTCAGAGTCTCCCTGTTCAGGTCGATGAGATCCATTCTCCGGACCTTTTTGTCATTCCCAACAGAGAAACGTCACAAGACGCTTGCGGGGACCCAGGCAGTCTCGAGTCCGAGGAGTCCATCGGGTGTTCTGCTTCGATGAGGAGCATGCTCATCGACATTGCTAGATATGTGCAATTTGTTTTTCGCCTTAATCAGAGGATGTTGGCCCCCGGTCTGGAAGTGCGTGATCAGAGTGGATGCGGTCAAGGTGAGGAGTCCGCTCGTGATCCGGCCGCTGGGTCATGCGTCCTTCTCGCATCTTTCGAAGATACTTTGGGAGGGAACTCTTTGAGCGGATCGACTCAACCCAGAACGCAAGTCGCGTACTCGGTCTCGCTGGACCACGATGCAGGAGCGGTCATCCTCGCGTGCAGTGGCACCGGCGACACCGAGGACGCCCTCGCAGCCCTGGCAGGCGAAGTCAGCAAGCTCGCCTGGCAGGGCCGCATATTCAAAGTGCACAGGGGGGCTCACTCCGCGGCCTGCAGGCTCCTGTGCGGCCGCAACCAGCGCGTGCTGGCGGCCCTGGAGAAAGCCCTCGCCGAGTTCCCGGGCTACGGGCTCGTGCTGTGCGGACACTCGTTCGGCGCGGGGGTCGCCTCCATCCTCGGCGTCTTGCTATCCGAACCGAGCGCGACGGGTGCGGGCCTCGTGACGAGGGCGTGGCCGTACTCGAGGAGGCATGACGAAACAGGCAGGTATTCGAGAGTGCCCGCGGGCCGAAGGATCCACGTGTACGCCTACGGGCCCCCGGGGGTGTTGTGCGCGTCGCTGCGCAGGGTCACCCGCGGCCTCATCACGACGGTGGTGCACGGCGCCGATTTGATCCCGAGCCTCTCGCCGGGACTTGCTGATGAGCTCTGGAGCCTTGGCCGAGCCTGGAGGGATGACGAGAACGGTATGCGGACGACGATGCGCCAGCACGCGCTGGGTGCTCTGCGAGGCGCCATACCCGGGGTCTGGCCTTTTCAAGCACAGATCAGGGAACTATTCGGGAGTGAGCCGGAGGATGGGCAACTGGTCCCTGCATTGGAGGCTATGCGCTCGAGCATGAGAGGGAGAGACGGGACGCTGCTCCCGCCGGGAGAGGTCTTCACGCTCGAGACCCATCCCGTCCGGGGAGCAGACGGCGTTCCGGGTCTGGGGGAGCAGAGGGTCGTGTTGAAGCAGGTCAGGCGCGTGGAGGATCGCTTCCAGGGAGTCAGACTTGGGAGGGCCATGTTGACCGACCATGACCTCGCGGGGTACAAGCGGGCGCTGGCGATCTCGAGGAGGATCTATGGTTAGATGCCACACTACGGATCAGATCTCATCATCATATTGAAGACGTTGATAGAATGGAATCACGGTGATCCAATGAGAGTCCATCAGAATCGAGTCAAGCAGGTAGATAGAAGAGGCGATTCAGGAAGTACTGCTACTAGACAGCAATATGGCAAAAGGCAAGCATCTGGAAGGGGCACACACCTTTGCAGACTCTGCAAAGCAATCTTTCCCACGCATGCCCATCTCGTAGGAGCACGCCCACGTGTAAGCGAAGACTGCTGAGCCTCTGTCTTATCTCACACCCCGGCAGGCCTTTACGAGTCCTCCCGCGGTGCTCCATTCCCGGACATCAGGATTGTCGGATCTCACGGAGTCCACGACTCTCACGGATCCAGGAACCAGAGGGATCAGTCATCACGGCCCCCCCCCCTCCAAACCCACTCACACTTACACACTAGCATCACCCCCCATACGTAGGTACTCCTCCGCATTCCCGGAAGGCGTACGACACTGCCCGGCACATCGCGGCCCATAGCGGCCCGCCGGAACAAGACCCGCAGACATGACGTCCGTCCATCCATCCCCAGGCACGCCCCTGACTATAACGGGCTGATACTACCTACTACCTACTAGTGTTGATCCATCACGGATCAACGCATGCAGCACGCCACATGGCCCGCCCCCCGCCCGGAATGCGAATGCCGGTCCGCAGATAAGATCCACCAAGATCCTCCAACTCCAACTCCAACTCCAACTCGAACGCGAACTCAAACTCGAACCCGAACCCGAACTCGCACTCGCACTCGCACCCGTGTGTGCCAGCTCATATGCCAAAGATCGCCGGCACTCCGCGGCCCGCCCACCCCCCCCTCATTCGCATATCTATACTATACTATACGCATCCATCGTGCGTATCCATCATCCAAGCATCGCCATCGCCATCATCCCCGTCCGTCCCGCGCCCATCCCATCCGCCAGCCCGCGGAGCATCCTCCATCACCACATCACCACATCCACATCCACATCCACATCACCACATCACCCCGTACACCACCTCAGCCCCAGCCCCAGCCCCAGCCCCAGCCCCAGCCGCAGTCGA
>NIGB01000004.1:337836-354492 GCA_003055145.1 Escovopsis weberi
GGGGAAGGGGGGGGGAGCCGGCAGATAAGGAGGCACAGGGGAGGAGGACGGGACGGAGGCTAAGGGCAGAGCATGGGTGCGTCGATTGCGCAAGACACGGCGTCGACCGTCATATCGGTTCGGGACTTGGCCTGGTTTGACAGCTCGGCACCACAGGGACGAACCGGTGGGAGGGTCCTAAGTTGTCAGGGGGCCCGGGGGGGCCGGGGGGGAAAAAAAGGGGGGGGAGCAGAGGGCTGAGAGGGCCTCAGGAGGGCGTTAAGAGAGGAGGACCATTCCCGTGACGGATATCGGGGTTGGATTTCGCGCGTGTGCGGTCGAGCAGGCTGCTGGTGATTGCGGGCGCTAATCGAGGGGGGGGTCCGGGATAAAAAAAGAGCTGGAGGCTTGATGACGATGACGACGTGTTGCGGAGTTGAATCGATGATTTCGATACGAGCAGCGATGACGGCCGTCTGGGATCCAGCACGGTTTGAGGTGTCTGAATTGAATGTGAGTGAGCGATGGCGTCGAAAGAAAGGTGGAGGTGAAAAGGGAGCTGAAAGGGAAGAGGATACCTGTAGGGAAAGGAAGAAAGGAAAAAAACAAAAAAAACGGAGAAGAGTGAAAGGGACTGGAGCAGGTCAAAGGGTGGGCAGAGGGCAAGCAAGCAAGATTTTGACGAGGAATGGATGGGCAGGATGGACAGGATGGACGGGATGGACAGGATGGACGGGATGGGAGCAGCGAGTCCGTTTGGGGGAGGAGAAGCGTCGATCCAGCCAGGCCGATCCATAACCACGACCCAATGGGAGGGAGAGTTAGGCATCGTATAGTACCTCCTACCTGTAATTGATCCATCAATCCATCAATCCATATCCATTCTGAGCATGACTCGACCTCGAGCTGCCCAGTCGGCGGAGCTGTCTGTCCTTGTCCTCAGTCCTCTGGGCGCGTGGCGTGATCCAGCAGGAGACGTGGATGACGCCGGCGGGAGAGAAGCTTAGTAGTAGTAGTCGAGCGCTGGAGCTGAGCCATCCCGTCGAGAATCGAGATGCGAGACAATGATTGAAGGATGGATGGATGGATGGATGGATGGATGGATGGATGATGGAGGGTTCGAGCGACGGCGAGGGAGGTTGAATTGGCTAGAGGTTAGTAGGCATAGTAGGTAGTCGTACCGTGCTAGGGAGACTGAGCCGTACAGTGCCATGGTGCAGAGTACGGCGCGCCCCGTAGCGGGTACTCGAAGGGCCGCCCTTGGGCAGTGCACGCGCTCGTACATGCACCTCGATCTCGGTACCCTCAAACAGGCCATGGCCACGGTCAGGGCTCCTCAGGCCAGGCCAGGACTCAGGGATCGATCGCCGCGGCAGGGCGTGCATAAATGCACTCGTACATACATACATGCAGTAGAGTATCAAGTCATCGATGACCTCAGGCCGGACGAACTCATGGAGATGGCTGCCTCGGGCCTGCGTGGCGCGCGACGGACCCGGGCTTGACAGGCGTCGCGCATGGATGATGCAGCCTCTTCGAACTACGGAGGTATCAATGGAGCAAGCCCTCCTCAGCTCGACTGCGCACTGTGCGCGGCAGCAGTAAAGCACCCGTCCATTACAGTGCCTTGCAGTTTGACGCACAGTAACAGCATCATCGCCTGGAGCCTCACGCGCCTCTATGAGATATTGATGCATCAATGGATTGATCAATACGGTATGTATGCAGTAGTAGCATTGCCAGTATGGAATCACCCGTGGTGAATGCCAGTCTCGCCTTTTTCGGACGGACATGAATAAATACATCAATGTAGGCCGCGTCCGCAACCCCGGGCGCATTGATCCATCCATCCATCCATCCATCCATCCATCCATGCATCATCAATCTCCAATCAGCCAGTCCACGGCCCAAGACCTGCAGCGCCCTCATCTTGCCTCCCTCCCCTTGCATCTGCATTGATTGAGTTATGTCCATGTCCATCGCCATCGCCCCCTTTCCGCTACACCATGCGACTTCTAGTCAAGCCCGGCGATCATCATGACGCCACCCGCTACTACTACTGCATTAAGCCGTCCGCGTCGGGTCAAGTCAGGCACGCCATTGTCCAAGGAATTCGATAAAGGCTGCTAGAGGTCCATCACTCTAAGAAAATCCTCAATGGATGAAAAATGCCTCCGTCGAACATGCCATTCTGACTAAAAGGCACTTCGTCCCGACTGAATCTCATCCGCCCGCCATCCCCTATACTCCGTACTGTGCCCCGACTACATATCTCATACATACATACATACCTCCTAGGACCAAAAGTCAAGCTCATCCCTTTCCTACTGTGCCTCTCTCACCCATTAAGATTAATAGGTAGCCACCAGCTGCTCAGGCCCATCCTCAGGCCCATTCTCAAGCCCATCCTCAGACCCATCCCCGCCCATTTCCAGGCCCATTCCCAGGCCCGTCCCAAGCCCTCCTTCTTCCCGCCTTCTCCCGTTCTTCTCTCCCCCTTTCTTCCCCGTTGAGCCCCTCATTGACGTCCTCAGCCACAACAAGCCCCCCCCCCTCCTTTCTTTCGATCAACAACATCAACCACAGATCCCATGACCATCCTCTCAAGTCCCGCCACAGGCCCTCCCCTACCAACAACCCTTCGGCATCCCCTTGAGTCAGCATCTGCATCTTCCATCAGAGACATCTCCTGCCACTGCACACACTCCAAAACCCCCTTCCCCATAACACCTACTCTCGAACCACCGCGCGCACGCACATACCGACACGGTAGTTATACGCGTATACTAAGTGTGTGTTTGTAGAGGTGGTACGGAGTCGTAGTAGTAGTAGTAGTAGTAGTGCCCATGGATGCAGTACCTACAGTAGCAGTCGTTGTATGGATCCGTGTGTGACTGCACAACGGGATAACGTCAAGAGGCCGTAACGGCCCAACACCCGCCGCGCGTAATCTCCTCTGCTCGACTCATCAGCCCGTTGGGATATGATGTATCGCATTGCCTCCACGCTCGCACACGCTCTTACACAACACACACGCACACACACGCACACACTCCCCCCCCCTCTCTCTCTCATCTCTCGCGATTCGTTTCATCCCCTTGCTGTTTCTTAACGCCCGGGTTACAGCACCAACATACACGTATGTAAAAGACATCGAGGGGATATTCAGGGGTCGAGTGAAGAGAATTTGGAAAAGATGCAATGGCAAAGAGAGAGAAAAAGAACGCAAAAGTGAGATAGGCCAGGCCTTAGGCTATGTTGCTCCTGATCTTCGTGCTGCATGATCGAATGCATCGATCAATATATAAACATGGCGTGATATGATGATCAAGAGTTGAGGATGCATTTCGAGGATGCCTAGAGTACAGTCAGCAAGGCAGTGGTAGTCAGTCCTCCACAGATGGCCTTCTGTCTGCCCATCCGAACCTCCATCTCGCGATATTACCAAGAAGACGTTGAAAACACCCAACATCACATCTTCCCACCCCTACAGGTACCCCTCGGGATACCCGACCTACCTGGTACCTGCCTGCAGCCTTCACGAGTCAGGACCCAATAGACGGACGGACAGACGGACAGACGGACAGATGGCTGAGATCCACCCCGAGATATCCCGTGTCCATGTGTCCTTGAGCCCTTGTCTTCTGTTGGTTCGCCGCCTTCGCCGCTCCGAATCGCACTCACGGGAAGCGGCCGGCTGTGACAGCCAGGGTTGCTTCTCCCCCCCCCACACACACACACTCCACAAGATCCCATCCCCCCTCTCACAACGTGCCTCTCGAGTCTCATTCTGTGAACACTCCTCTCCCACCTCGTGCCAGTCTCTGTTGCTTCCCCCCCCCCTTTTCCCCTCCCTTCCGCTTCTTCTGACGGGGAGGTGCTGGCAGGGCCCGGTCTTGACAGTACATACTCGTATGTAGGTGCTGGTAGGTACGAGTATGTACTGCATGTCCCACCCTCTGTGCGCATGGTTGTCAAGTGACCATGCTCAACTGCAGGCACTAGCCCGCCTCCGTCACCGCGATGGAGTCGCGGCCGGGAATTACTCCGAATAAAGTGCTGCAATATCGTCCGCGCATCCATGTATGTTCGAGCACAGGTACTCGCATGGATCATCCTGGACAAGCTGCGGCGTTTTTGCCCCCCACGGCCTTGCAAGGGTCCGCGCCAATCCTCCCAGACTCCCGAATGGGGCGGGGAGCGCTTCCGCTTTCGACCGCAACCACCTGTATCGTACTGCATCGTGGTCCTGGTCCACGCAACTCGGCGATGCTGGTTAGCGGCCTCGAGATGGCGCACAAGCAGTCATTCGCCGACTATCCCTTCCGCCGGTAGTCTGTCCGCTTGTTGAGGCATAATCCATCTGCCGGATGCGCGCATTCCTATACCCGTCTCGGCCAGTTGCCATGCGGGGGCTAGCTTGGCCTGTCGCCAGATGCAGAACGAGACCATAACAGCCTGGGGTCGGCTCTGCACGGCAGCCTGGGCTGCCATTGGATCGATCCATCATCTCGACAGGGTTTCGGGTTCAATGCTTCCTCGACACCTCATCACAACGGGGAACGGCTCCAGATGCTTTGAATCACCAAAGACACGCAGCGGCGGAGGAGGAAAAGGGGGGGGGAGAAAGCCCAACGGTATCTCCGTTGAATGAAACCAACAGGAGGCCACCTCGTCACACTCTGAATCAATATCTATTCCATCAATCTCAATCGTTCAGTGCAATCGATTGGAAAAGGTGTAGGAGAGGGGAATTCTCCTAGGTCAAAGGGTCGAGGGATGTTCAAGGAAGGAAGGGAAAGGGGAGGGGGGAGCTAGTAGGTGGGGCATGGGGACAGGATGCAGCGCATCTTCAGAGGGAGACAGATCCGGTCATTGCCTATTTGGTCTTGCGATGCTTGAGCCAGTAGAGAAATGCAGCGACTGTTGCGAGGAGCCAGAGCAGGGCGCCCGCCAGGTCAACCCACACGGCGTTCTTCATTCGCTGCATGTCGTCGTCGATGTCGTTGTTGCGGCTGTAATCGTGGTAATTGTGGTCGCGGGCCCCGTCCCGCTCCGAAAACTCGCGCTCATGGATGTATAACTGCGCGCGTATCAGGATGGGTCAGCCTCATGTCGTCGATCCGACTTTTGCCGTGCCAATGATGTTGGTGTGATTTTCCTCTTCCTCTTCCTCTTCTTTTCTTTTCCCTCTTCTTTTTTCTTTGTATAATTTCTTTTTCGTTTGTGTATGTATGTGTGCGTGTGTGGGCGTGTGTTTGCTTTTTCCTTTTCTGTTCCGCTACTTCCTCCCCCACACGCCCCCCACAAGCCTCCCTCTCCCCTTGCGTTGATCCCTTCTTGGCCTAGAGGTTCGAGTACTTACCTTTCCGAAAATGCCAAAGAGCGTGATCCACAGGAGAAACAAGATGAAGTTCCAGACAGCCGCCAACAAGCTAGCAGCGCGCAAAACAAGAGGCGCGGCATAGAGGATGCATGTCACGGCGGACAAGCAGCCAATGGCAACGGCGTAAATCTGCCATTTAAGCGCGCGAGCGCCGTTAGCGTTGGTGCTCTTGAGAATTGCCAGTTCCAAGGTTGCATTGGTGATGGAGCCCGCCTTGGGGAGGACGTGGGCTGTGGGCCGTGGGCCGTGGGCCGCTGGGACCCTCGTTGGCTGTGTGTGTGTGTGTGTGTGTGTGTGTGTGTGTGTGTGTGCCAGGCGAAAAAAGGAAATGAAACAAGGAAGAGGGAGACTTTACCCATTTCGACCTGGCATAGCTCTCAAGGCCGTTTGAGTGCAGATCCATGCCGTACAACCCGCAGACTGTCACTGCGAGGACGAAGCAGAGGAGATAGAGGCCAGTGAAGGCGACGTGGCTGAGAGCCATCGTGGGAGGAAGCGAGCAGCGGCATCAATCGGCAGCAAGATGGCGGATCGGAGGTCTGTATGGTTGCATTGCTTACCTTGTAGGCAGCACCAAAGGATTTGAAGACAAACAAGCCCAGAATTTTAAAAAATACCAAAAGAATGAAGGACGATACGAGGAACGCGAAAAGAATGGAAGTCGATGATGGACGATCAATGGATTGAAGCGTGCGAAGGGGGATGCCGTCGCCGTCGCCGTCGCCGTCGCCAGACTCGGGCTGTGAAGCCCTCGTTCGTCGGTTGGCAACTTCCTCGCCGAGTCTCTCCGTCTCTCCTTCCTTGGCTCCTGGAGCCGGTTCAGCCTTGGGAAACTTGCCCCGAGGATGATGCCTGCCGATTTTTGTGGCGTGCATCCAGCGGCAGGTACAGGTACGCCAGGCCCCGCTCCTGCCTTTGCGCGTCAATCGCGTGGCTCCGGATGACGTCACCCTCATGGCGCCTCTCCTGTCTGAGCGGAGGTACCTGCGGTCTCTGTGGAATGCTGTGTCTGGAGAGGTACCTGGTGCCTGAAAAGAAATCATACCTGCCTTTTACTACACCGGCACTGCACGGCGATCTTTTGGCAGGAGCCACTGCTCGTGGCATTTGAGATGGACGGCAGAAACATCAATCGATCCTCGCCGCGTCCCGACTTGCCCAACAGCGACGGGAGTCTGAAGCAGCGGCAGGAGCGAGACCACTGCAGATGGATGAACAACAGGAAAGGGAAAGGGCGCTGCAGGCACCGAGTGCAGGCAGGCAGGCAGGCAGGCAGGCAGGCAGGAAGGAACCACCGAGCTGAGGCGCATGAGGCGAAGCCTAAGCGAGATGTCACGTGATCACTGCCACCAGGGCGCCATCCTGCGAAGAATCAATTGATCCATCAATCCGTCCGTCCATCAATCAATCCATCATCCATCCATCCAGCATCCAGCATGCACCATCCACCATCCACCAGGATGGCAACCTCGCATCTGCCTTGCTGTCCCAGCTCCTGGCCTATAATGCCGGCCAGCCTGCCGACAAGGCCCTGCCCGTCCGGCCCATCCTCCGACCTATCTGCCTTCGAATCGTTGGAAGACTCCTCCCCCCAGGAAGCGTCCTTCAGCCTGATCTGATGCGAGCACGGTGCAGCCAGCCATGCCTGGGGCCGATGAGGCACAGACAGCACCAATGTCTGCTCTTCTCCTCGTGTTCAAGCCTCCCGACTCGCCGTTTGAGCCTACTCGTACTCGTACGAGTACCTTAAGCTGCTGCTAGTACGAAGTATGGATCCCCGGGTTGAGCCTGGAGAAGGGGCACGCAAGGAGTACTCGTATCTCGCTGTTGGGGGGGGGGGGGGCATCTCCGACGCTACTCGCGCGTGCCCCGCACATACATACATACTACGGCTCTGCGGCTCTTTTCTCCAGGTCGCCGCGACTAGTGGGGACATCCCTTGCTGTCGACACCGACGCTGCCCACGGTCCCTCGGCCGGACCAGAGAGGAGCGGAGCAAGTGGTGGAGCGCGGCGCGGCTTGGGAGGGTGCGCACACATTCCAACCTGGCGAGGTGGAAGAAAAAGCAGCCCCGGCATTCACCATCAGTCGTCACTCCAAACCCGCGGAGAGCGATAGATAGCCGACAGACGCTCGTCTTGCTTCGCACGCAAAATTGCCCGACTTCCTTCCGGAACCGGCATGCACGGGCTTTGCATGCATGCATGCGCTCGGCAAAGTTGATGTGATGTGATCAAATACGGCGCTTGGCGCTTGGGTCTCTCGCGAACCGGCCCGCGCTTAGTGCGGATGTACTAGGCGAGGGAGGGACCGAGGGCAGCGAGCTTTTTCCTCGTGCGGAGAGCAAGCCTGCCCGGGGGTGTGGAGTTGGAGTTGGACTTGGAGTTGAAGTTGTAGCTGCGGTGCCTCTTGGCCCGACTCCTCCCCTTCCATGCCTGCATGATACAGGCACCATTTTCCATGATCCAATCTATCCAGCTGACAAACTACGCCACCATCTCAACCACTGTCATGGATCCGCGCACAGAAAGGGGTCGCAGAAAACGGTCTCTGATCTCGTTATGCCTTGCGGCCACTACCACCTTGCGGCATCTTACCGCAGTGCAACACTCTTCTTCCTTCCGTCTCTCCTTCTTTTCTTTTCTCCTCTATTTCCTCTTTCATCCATACACCCATCCCGGATCCCTTGTCTCCCCCCCCCTTTTTATTCATCCCATATCGTTTTCATGCCGGTTTATTATCTATGTTTTTATTTTGTTTTATTTTTATTTTTCTGTTTTCCCCCTCCCCTCTGTCACGCCATGCCCCAGACACTCCTGGCCTCCACCCTCGGTCCCAAGCCGCGGCCCCATCGACGGTCGGAGCCATCTGTCAGGGGCACCAGGAGGCTCCGAATCCGAGTGCCAACTCCCATTGTGCAATGCCGTTTTGGAAGCCTGGGGGTCGCCTTAGCTCCGAAGATGAGGAGCCATACGAGGCATTCCCTGTTCGGGGCTTTCTCTCTCTTAATTCCTTTTCGTGTTGTGTAGCATTTCGTGTTGGACGCTACTGATACACAGGCTTTCCCTTCTGATATGACATCGTTTCGAGGTTTCGTGATGGGGCTTTGAGGCCTTGCTTGCGGACTAGAGACCAGAGACTTCACATTCGTCGTCTGATATATAATCCCTTAGCTGGACGCTCGTCAATGAGATGATCTTTCGTCTACCAGGCAATCAGACAATCAGATCAACAGACTCATCACAGCAACCAGCTTCAGCTTCAGCTTCCTCCATACCAAGCCAGCACTCGCTTTGCATCTTGAACTTCACCAGGTCTCCTGTCTTGACATCACCATCAGCCGTCAGCCTTGCACATCTCTCTCCCACGTCTTTTCCAACCACCTTCAATCAATCACAATGGCCGGCAGCAACTGGTGAGTCCTGCCCATGGGATCAGGGTTTCCAATGACTATGATCTAACGAATGCCAATAGCACCCGTAGAACCTGCTCCTCTCATGGCAGCGAGTCCGTGGGCCGGCTTGTCAACTACTCTCGGGACTTCGTCTGGAGATGCGTAAGTTCTCGCCGGCATCTCTTGCCATCAATGGCTTCTGCAAGACGGACCTCACATCCCTGGGGACAAGAGAGACTAATCATGCTGGCTACAGTGCAACTGCGGCAATGGCTGGTTCAACTTCAGGCTTGACGACCACTGCCCCATGTGCCACAACCCACGATGCGCCGCTTGCAGCATAGCGAAGGAGTAAGGGCCGGGATCACCTCTCCTGGCATGCACTTGATGGCCTTGCTCCGGCTCTCATCGGATCTTCTCTTCTTGCTTTTATTGAACAATGTCTTCCTCTTCAAACCCCCCCCCCCCCCCCTTTTTCTTCTTTCACCCATCTTCTTCTTGCCCTTCTTCCTTTCCTTTTTACCTTCTTCTTCTTTCGTTCATCTTGTTTCCTTCTCCTTCTCCAATTCTCTTCTTCCACTCCTTTTCCCAACCTTGATGTTCTCTTCTGTCTCTCTTTCTCTTTACCTTTTTCGTTCCATTCGATTGTCCCCCTTTTTACAGCAAAGAAGCATACAGGCGGCGGCGACGCAATGAGCCTCATGATGATTTGGATTTTCCATCATTTTTGGCGATTTTCTAGATATTTTGGATGAGCGGCAGCTTTTTTTCTTTTTTCTTTTCCTTTCTCATTCCTCTTTTCTTCCTCTGATGAGGATTTGATCTACACTGTACAGAGAACACGTTTTCACAAACGGACAAGAGAGATACAAATTTGACTCGCGTTACCTTTCTCGCATTGAACGCATCAGGGTTCAACCGATGCCTGAAGCCCGAAGCCGCATTGATCTGTGCCGTGCGCAGAGAGCTACCGTGGCGCACGGGCGTGAAACGGTCTGGTGCTAGGGCATGGAGCGCCTTGGCAGGGCGGAGTTAAAGGGAGGATGGAGATGATGGATCCGAGCATGGAGATTGCAACCCTACCGCCCCGGGCGAGAGGGGGATTCCGGAGGCGCGCGCGGGGGTTTCGTCGAGAGGCTGCCGCGGCTAAAAAGAGCCGCTGTCGCGTCTGCTCCCGGCACCACCGCCGCGAAACGGGTCAGTGGGCTACATACTACTAGTAGTACTACTCTCGTACAGGCACTCAGGCGTGATTCACACATAGATCCATCCATCCATTGATCAATGCGACATGCACGAGTACGGGTAAGACTTCGTATCGCTCTATATACGGGTCTTGATTTGTCAACCAGAGGGATCAGGGCGAGCCCGTCTTTGCGAGGATGCGGTTCCTGGCGAGCTCCTATTTTGGATAGCTCCATTCATCGATGATCCATCCGCACAGGTACTGATTTCAAGACCTGTACGAGTACGGAGTAGAGGTATATATGCATGAGCCTACTGGTACGAAAGGGATGCGCTCGAGCTGAGCCACATCCTGCTGCTCCTCATGTCTTTGATCGGGATCAATTTGTCTCTCCACGGCCGGGGGAGGGAAACGCGAGGAGGAGAGGAGAGGAAAAAAAAGTTAAAGGGGGGCAAAATAGTATGAGAGGCAATTTGAGGGAAGGGCAGAGGGTACTACTACTAAGTACCTTAGTACCCATGAAAACCACGAATCGGAATCGAAGACGAGCCCATGGGAGAGCCCTTGATGCTGCTTTGACCGCATTTGGAGGGCGTGCATGGGGAGGACATTGAAGCGTTGATGTAGCAGGTTAGAGGGAGTACGAGGATAGTACGGAGTACGGAGTATGGATACGGCAATTATCCTCAAAGTGCAGGTGGCAGCTACCGGGTAATTGGACAGAGGGAATCGGCAGAGAGTCGCCCGAATGAGATGAACGCTGCTCTGTCCGCAGTAAAACTCGTAGGAGTGTAGTAGTTAGTAGTAGTAGTACTAACTCTGTACAGAGTACAGCTGAGTACTATATCATGCTAATACAGGCTAGAGGCGGCAAGGGCAGTGGCAGGAGATGTGCGCTGGGGTCCGACAGCACCTCTTGCTGGTGTTCAATACTTGCCAGAGTTCGGTATCGCATTGATCAATCTAGTATTGATGCTCTTGTTAATTGAGAGGTTACTACCTTGGTTGTGTCCCTTAAGCCCTCCATACTAACCTCTAAATGCCATTGGTCAGTGGGAGCTTCCCTCGTTTGGGCAAGCCGCGATCCGGATGGCAGTTGCGACTTTCTCGATCGACAAGGGGCAGGAGAGGGGAGACGCGCTTAATCCCCCGATCATGTGATCTCGACCCCTCCCTGCGCACAGGAGGCACTACCTCTCCGTAGAGGTAGTAGGTAAGGTGCGGCCGGGGTGACGCGGCATGGGGATGCCCACTCACAGCAGGCAGGCACTCACGGGCCACGGCAGGGTGAGGAAGCAGCGGCGCGGGCGGGCGGAGGATCTTGTCCGAAGAGGCGGTCGCGCGATCCCCTTCCGAATTGGTAGGTACAGCGGGCCGTACCTACCTGACTGGACCTCCAGCCCCGGATCCAACTCGAGCCGACTTCACCACCTCGGAGTACGGAGTAATCCTCCACTCGTTTTCCCCCTCTTCCCCCCCCCCCCAAAAAAAATATTCGACTGGGGAGCCGTCTGATCGACAAGGTGACTAAAATAAGGTGCTAGTCTGAATGCAAACGCTGACTTCGAACCTATTGACTGCTACCTACTCGTACTTATGCTAATGACATACTACTCACAGGCTCTCTCCCTCTCTCTCCCATGTTGACTTCCATCACGGCCGTGCGCCCAGTACAACCACCAGGAAGACCCCAAGCCCGACGAGCATGCCCAGCGCGCCCTCCATGCCGCCAAAGAGGGTGAACAGGGGCGGGATGCCCAACATCCCCTCGGCGTCGTTCCTGATGACCGGGTAGATGAACCACGGCGCCGTCAGGATGCTCCAGCTCAGGACCCAGACGTAGCCGACGAGCTTGTGCCACAGCGGCGGCTCGCGGGTCTTGTCGAGCGGCGCGCCGCCACGCCACAGCTTCTGCACATAGTCCTCGAGCATGATGCTCACCGTGAAGGAGCTGAAGAAGAGGATGGACGACGACTCGGCCCACGACACGCCGCAGTAGCTCGCCCAGAGGACGTGCAGCACGCCCGACATGAAGAAGGACATAAAGATGTTGATGTAGCGCTCCGCGAACGAGGGCCGCGGGAGGCGCAGGAGGTCGCGCGCGAACCAGTTGCTGAACGACGTGAGCTGCAGGCGCAGATACTGGTGCCAGTATTCGCTGTCGGGTGCGTCAGTCACTCTTGAGGTCCTTTCCATGAAAATGTATCACCCAGTTGACTCCTTACAGAATGGGATTGGGACGGAATCGAATGGGATTGCAATGGGAGTGCTCTTACCTCCAGAACCCTCGGGTCGTGTACGACTCGAACACGTTTCCAAAAAGGGGCGGCCAGTCCCTGACCTCGGAGAGGCCCAGGATGACGGCAGCCACGGCCAGCATTCGGTTGGTCATGTCGATGAGGAGCCTCAGGATCCACGTCCACGTCAGGCCGATTCCGATGCGGCCAATCCACTGCTCGAGCGTCGCGCTGAACAGGACCCATTCGGATCCGGGCCCGTATATCATCTCCTTGTCGGCGGGATCGACCCTGCGCGACATCTCGTCGAAAAGATCGAGAAGGATGTACTGCCAGCTGATGAGGCAGGCCTGGCGGAACAGCCACCAGCCCTTGGTCGGTCCCACAGCCGCTGCCGGAACTGCCCTTGAGGCAGCGGCGGACGCCTCCGTGGCCTTGCTGTCGTTGGCAGACATCTCCTTGGCCTTGCTCTGGCTCTCCTCCACCTGGAAGAATCGGGGCCATGCGGGGCCCCTCTTCTCCTCCCACGGCATGTTGATTCCCCTGACACTCATGAAGAATGCGACCATCCGGAATTGCTTGGTGGCCCAGCTGTCCGACTTGTTGTAGACGTGGCCCACGACGTCCTTGGCCTCGAAGCCGCGGATGATGAGCACGTTGAAGCACCACCACGCCACGGGGACGTAGAACCCGGTGAGGAAGTGGTTCGGGACGTTGAGGGTTGTGATCTTGCACATTATGTCGAGGTACTTCATCGAGGTGAAGAGGAAGACGGGCTGCCAGAGAAAGCGCAGCGGGCTTGACTTGGAGGTATGGTTGAGGAGAAGGCCTTGAGGGACCAGGTTCACAAAGTACAGGACTAAGGCGCAGGCGGCGCGGGCGACAAGCGGGGCCTGCTCTCCGTGGGCCAGGGCGATGGCGCTGTCCACGATGGACAAGGGCACTAGCGAGAGGGCCTTGTCCATGATGGAGGACGGGAGCGGGATGGGTGCCTCCATTGCGGCGGGTGAGAGCTCGAAAACCGAGGATGCTCTCTCTGCTGTGTCGAGGACAAGAGACAGAGAAGGAGAAGCGTGTCCAAGTGAGGCGGGAAGAAGCCTGGCTTTATCTCAGATCCCGGGATGAGAGGCGATCCACGCTTCGAGGCCCACAGGCCCTTGCAACTGGCGGAATGACTGACAGTCTGAATGACTGATTTTACAGTCTTGCTGACTGATTGACTGACTGGAGCCGACCTCTCACGTCGAGGAAGCGCACCCAGTGCACCGCAAGAATCGAATTGCGGTATGTACGGAATACCCGGCTTCCCCTTGTGGTGCAGGGCGCAACGTGGACGTCATCCCAGGATCCCTGATGCCGAGCAGTGAAGGAGCATGGCACTCAGCCGTGGGGTCATCCAGCAGCGCGGAGCTGGTTCCAGGACCCCTTTCGGCATTCACAGGGAAGGGGTCTCCAGGGTCTTCTCCATTCCCCGGAATGCCAAATGGGGAGCAACAGCGCATCTCTTGTTGGCCATGACGACGTCCTCGCCCGGATAAGCCCTCTGCCAACGCCCACAGACTCCCGATGGAACAACTGGAGCAACTTCACTCCCGAGATGGTCTGTTGGTCTATTGGCTCGTTGGTCCTTATTTTTGTCTGCTTTGCTGTTTCCCAACTCTGCCGATCGCGACGCGAATCTACCCACGAGGTCCGCGGCGAGCCCTGGGGATGGGAAGCGACACTCTCAAAGACAGTGACGTTCTGACTGGGAATGCTCGTACCTGTACATACGGGTACTGGTGCCGGGAGTAGCCGCCGCTTCAGGGATCCCCCGCGCTCTCGGTCTGGTCTTCCGAAAGCACTGAAGCTGATCGGGGCAGCAAGGACCATGGGAGCACTAATGCAACAATCGGTCCATTTTCCACCGTTTTTTCCCCCACTTTGCAGCCGCCGACCTTGCCGGTATGGATGTACTCGTACTGGTACACTCGCACATACTACCGGCACGGGTACAGGTACGAGTCCCAGCATTCTTGCTCAGTCAAGAGGAAGGGCCTGGGGGTATGGGAGGCGAAGTTTGGTCTGCCAACACGGAGCTTGCCCTCGCACGTTCGGAGCCTGGCAGCGCAGCATCCGCCTCGAAGACGACATGCTCTTCTCACTCGGAGCTACCTGTTATACATATGCCGTGGCGTGGCTGAGTGCTAGCGAGACCGGCTATGCGCAAGAAAGGGGAAGAAGCTCCCGTCCTGCATCGGAAAGGTGCTTGTTGGAAGAGACCTTCGTGAGCTGGATCGGGGGCGGACTGTCTGCTGCAGCAAGATGCGCATGGCGCGCCTGGACTGACTGATTGACTGACTGACAAGACAAGACCCGGCGAGACTTTGTCGAGCCCATGCTCTTGACATACATACATACATATGTACGGGCAGGAGGTGCCGTGCGCCTGGGTGCGAGGGGAAAGACGGTCGGGGCGGAAAAGGGGGAGGCGACATCTTGGAGCGGAAGACGCACCACCCACAGAACGGATCTCAAGGAGGAGACAGGGTCTGTCAATCCCCCTCCAAGCCTTCTCGTACCGGCACGTACGCTCAGTCTCACGTTCGCACTCGAATGTACCAGTGAGAGCGAAAACAAAAAAAAAAAAAAAAAAAAAAAAAAGGATCAATGGCTCGGAGCATTTACCCGGCGGCGATCGCTAAGAGTTTCAAGGGCTAGCAAAAGGCTCGGGCCGGTGTCGCTTAGCGCTGCATTAGGCCTACGACTTACGAGTACAAGTACCTCCACGAATATACGTGTTCCGTACTGGCACGCCGAGACTTGGCATATGATCCTCTACCGGTAAGCGAGGAAGAAGAGCTCAGCATCACCGAGACGCGCCGCCTCATCCAGGACTGGAGCACATACGAATACATCAATAGCTAACCCGAGGGCATCGCGGTAGGGCATCGTGGTAGGGCATCGGGGTCTTGGGCAAGACGATGGACGATGCACGCCGCTAAGTCGCGACAGCAGCTCTAACGGTGCTCGTCTGGACTCAGACTCAGACTCAGACTCAGACAAGTGTGCACTCGTATGCACGCACGAGCATGTACCGGTATGTACGCGTACGAGTACTCGTACTGTCGTACGATAGGAGACGAGCAGGGGGTTGTTGCGCCGCATGGACCCATGGGAGAAGCCGGTGAAAATAGCGGGCTGCAGGGGACGGCCTGCGTGGGCGAATCCATGGGCCTAGCAGCCCGGGCTCTGCCGCCAGGTCCCGGGTGCTCTCTGCTCGGTGCTTGCCTGTACAAGCACATGCTCGTATGTACAAATACTCGTAGTGCTGAGCGGGCGAGCGGGCGAGGAGGAGTGCCTGGCTCGATGACAACCGAATTCTGAAAGATAGTCAGGGGTTGGGAGGCGTCTTGTGCTCCGTACTCAAATCGTACTCCGTACATACATACAGGTCGTACTCCGTACGAGGACGAGTTCAGGTAAGCACAGGACAGGGATGGAACGGATCCGGGCAGTTCTCGTATTCCGTACATACATCGATCAGGTCTTCCATTAGTACGGAGGATTGGCATCTCGACTCCTGATCGAGCTTACATACATACGCATGTATGTATTTTGATGCATGACGCGGGGCGCCCTTTGCGGCTGGACGCATCCATGATGAGTGGATGCATTCTCTTGCGGTACGAGTACGAGTACTCCAAAGACACGGAGTAGGGAGAAGGGACTCTACTAAGGGAGCTCCGTGCATATAGTACTGACATGATACTCTTCTATGCAACTAACGAGTTCAGCGCAGCCACGAAAAGCCACAGACGTCGGCGGCCGCATTGGCAGCCACGAGTTGTCTGAGCCACAAGAAGATCTCAGCCACACATGGATCAATAACTCAGCCACAACTCGGCGCTGCGCGAGTTCCATCAATCAGTCAATGATTTCCCCAAATGTGAAACCCGCCTGGACTCACATAGACAGAGTCAATTTGAGAGGCCGACCGACGACACTCGAATCCCACGACGCGATCGTTTCATCGGAACCCTTGACGAGAAACTCAAGAAGAGACACACACACTCAGAGAGGGAGAGAGAGAGAGAGAGTGTGTGTGTGTGTGTGTGTGAAAGAGAGAGATACTGAGAGAGGAAGAGAAACAGAGGTCAACGGCGCGGGCCGTGCGAGACAAATACCAAGATGGATCGTTCACAGCCTGCATCATCAAATTTGATGGGTGAGTGAATGCCGGCCCCGGGCCCTCGATGACCCCAAGGCCCCCCCCGATCTTGCAGTCGTTGGACAGGCCTTGTCCGGGAGATGCCTCCAGCCCCCCCCCCCACCACTCCACCCCCTCCCACTCTCTCCTACCCTCCCGCCCCACCTCTCTCACTTCCTACTCTACCCACCTCTCTCCCCCGGCCCACCTCCAACCACTCACAACCCGAGCATCCTCATCGTAGCACCCACCCTTTCGACCCCTCCCACCCCACTCTCCCACTCC
>NIGB01000004.1:355671-387455 GCA_003055145.1 Escovopsis weberi
AAGTGTCGGGACTCACGAATTCTCCTTCTCCTCGACGCTGAAGATGCGCGAGTAAATCTCCCTCTCCTTGAACTCGTCCAGCCTCTGCTCATACCGGTCAAAGTCAATCTCCTCGCGCTGCAACGCCTCCCGCGCCCTGCGGTTGTAGTTCTCGAAGACGGGCCGCTCGAGCAGCAGGCCCAGCCCGGGCATCTTGGGGATGGCCATCTTGGCGCGGCCGTAGCTCTCGTCGATGCGCTCGACCGCGGTCCCGCAGCGCGCGACGAGCGTCGCGAGCCCGACCATCTTGCGGATCTGGTGCATCATGAAGCTCTGCCCGTGCACCTTGAGCGAGATCCACTCCGTGTCGCCGATGATGACGGGCCTGGGGTTCACGACGAACGACTTGATGTGCCGCTTCGACGACGGGTCCGAGAACGACTTCTGCACCGTGTAGTTGTGGAAGTTGTTGGTGCCCTCGTACCGCCGCAGCGCGTCCTGCAGCCGCTGCAGGCGCTCCGGCGTCACGCGGTACCGCCGCTTCGCCGCCACGTAGGCCGCCTTGATGTCCTTGAGGGCAAAGTCCACGGGGCCGAGCTCCCGCCGCTTGGGCTTCTCGGCGGCGGCGGCGGCGTCCTCCTTGCTCGCGTCCTCGGCTTTCGCTTCTCCGGCCTCGGCGTCTCCAGATTCGACTTCTCCGTCCTTCTTCGGCAACTCCTCCTCCCCGTCCTTGCCCGTCTCTTCCGCCTCGCCCGCGGACGCCTCCTCGCTGTGCGCGTTCGCCAGCACGGCCGCCCGGACCTCCGGGTCCAGGAGGTCCAGGATGGGCCTGATGTCCCGCTCCTCGACCTGCTCCCAGAAGCCCTCGACGTCCGCCAGCCTCGCGCGCGCCTCGTCCTCGGCGCCGCGCTCCCTGTTGATCTCGGCCACCCTGCGGCCGAGGTAGCTCTGCGGGTGCGGCGGCAGCAGGCAGTAGCTCGGCATGAGGTACTCGTACCACCGCGAGTCGCAGTACTGGTAGCAGTTGTAGCTGTTGTTGGTCCGCTGGATGCCCCAGACGCGGATCTGCGGCGGCAGCGCGCCGTTAATGCGCTCCACAATGTCCTCGTCCTCGATGATGAGCTTGAGGCTGATGACGTTGCCCGCCGCGTGCACGCCCTTGTCCGTCCGCGCGCACCGCGCCAGGCTCGACTTGCGCGGGTCGTCTGCGTTGGCCTTGGAGATGGCGCCCGCAGCGACAAACGCCCGGAACAGGTCCCGCTCGATCGTCTCCTCCTCCCCGTTGAGCTGCATGCCCTTGTACCCGGTCCCCGCGTACCCGATCATCACCGCCACCTTGCGCTTCGGCCGCCGCTCCTCCGCGTCGATCTCCTCCTTGGAGAAGGGGTTCGCCCGCGCGCCCTCCACAGAGTCTACCTTGCGCCGCTTCCACTCGCGCCAGTCGTCGTTCTTGCTCCGCTTCCCGCCCTTCTGGCTTCTAGTTTCTGCGTGATCAGCGCCGTTGGTAACTCGTCATGGGAACCCTCGCACTCCCACTCCTCCCTCCCTCCCTCCCCATCTCCCCCTCTCTTTCACTCCCCTCGTTGCGAATCATCAAGAATCCTGGAACTCACCTCCAGTCGCCTCGCCCGCCATCCTTGCCGCCCCTTCCGCCGCGCCCCCTGTCCCTGCCTCCTCGCGCGCCGCCGCGCTGGTTGCGAGAGCTCTCGCCGGTGGCCGCATCGCCGGCACTTTCGCTGCTGCGCTCTGGCATGGTGCTCTTCGCGACAGAAGCCTCGTCGCCCACTGCCATGATTGCATTGCCTGAAGACGGGAGAGAGTTGGCGATTCGCTGTCGTGCAACACCGGTGTTCGTTGATTTCTTTGCGACTTCTTCTCGAATTCTCTTTTTTTTTTTAATTAATTTATTTCGCCGCGTCTCAGCCTCGCCGAGTCGGGACTCGAGGCTGGCCAATCAGAAGCGAGGCTCTCCCTGACGCATATCCTGCTGACTAATCACTACTCTCTGGCCTCTTCATCTTTGGAATATCCCTTCTCGCATGATCCCAACAATTTCATTACTTGTAAGAAGCAGACGACGGCTGTTGTTAAATTCCCCAAGATACGCAGCAGAAGGATCTGGCTGCTTCCGTCTGGTTCCACACCTCGAAGGCGAAGCATCGCGGAGTCTGCGCGGGTCGACGGATACGAGGACACAGACAAACAGACACGAAAGGTTTCAGCCCGTTCCAGGCACTGCAGCATCGTGACCAAGCACTGCCCACCTCATCGCCGCCTCGGTCCCTGCGCATCCTCGCGATGAGGCCGGGCCTCTTCGCCTCGCCATCTTCTTGTCCGCCACGCTAATTGCTTCCCGACTCCACGCGCGGGCTCCCTTCATTCGGTTCCCACCCTTCTCTCTGCCTCGCATTTCGACCGCCAAGGGCATCCATGGCAACCGTCCATCGACGGACGACCGACAAGGCATCCTCCTCGCCAGACGTCACCATGGCCGCCGCCGACGACGACCGCAACGCCCGCGAGTCTACACCCCACAGGGGCAACACGACGACGACGACGACAAGAACGAGGACGACGACGACAAGAACGAGGACGACGACATCATCATTAACACCAACAACAACAACACCGCCTCATCTGCCCACGCCCATCGAGACGATAGCGCTGGGAATGTTCCCCTTCATCCTCATCTTCGGGGCCATCTTCTCCGTTCTCTCGCCGCACACGCGCTCCGCGCCGTACGACGCTGTCACGCAGTCGCACTCGCAGGACCCGAACCTGGCGCCGAGCTACTTCGCCCGCAAGAACAACATCTTCAACGTCTTCTTCGTGAAGCGCGGCTGGGCGTGGACCACGCTCGCCTTCGTCTTCGCGCTGCTGACGCAGCCCGCGGGCCCGGCGGCGGCGGCGCCCGCCCCGGCCGTCGTGCTGGCGAGGCGCGCGCGCGCGGGCCTGCGCTGGGCGCTGACGACGACGTACTGGGTCTTCGTGACGCAGTGGTTCTTCGGCCCGCCGCTCATCGACCGCAGCTTCCGGCTGACGGGCGGGCGGTGCGAGATGGCGGCGCACGCACACACGCAGGGCGAGTTCGGCGTCGAGATGGTCACCTCGGTGGCGTGCAAGACGGCCGGCGGCAGGTGGAAGGGCGGGCACGACATCTCGGGCCACGTGTTCCTGCTGGTCCTGGGCACGGCGTTCCTGATGCACGAGGTCGGGTGGCCGATGCTCGTGCGCAGCAGGCGCAGGGCCGAGGAGAGGTGCATCGTCGCGCCGGACGGGACGGTGGAGAAGATTGGCCGCGGGGCGCCTGCGGATGGGGGTCCGGAGGATGGGCGGGAGGGCGTCGTGCTGGGCGTGGGCGAGAAGGCGGCCGTTGCTGTCATCTGCATGAACCTGTGGATGCTCCTCATGACGGCGATCTACTTCCATACGTGGGTCGAGAAGGTGAGTCGCCCGGAAACGCATCAATGCTTGATATTCCTTTGATCGACAGATGGACAGATGGATGCTGACGTCTCTATTAGTTTACTGGACTGTTGACGGCCATGGTAGGGATGTATGCGGTATACTACGTTCCTAGAGTCGTGCCGAGCGTACGGTGGGTGGTCGGTCTCCCGGCTGTATGACATGGGCATGAGCATCATAGAGGATGCGGTTAGAAACGAGCTTCCATTGTAGAATTGTTCAATATTCCCGCTCAAGGGGTATCCCGGGGGCGTGATAGTATGCAACCTCGTGTTTGGTGTCGACTGGTGACATGTCTACGATATGTATGTACGAGGGCTCGACATCCTGGCCCCATCCTCACAATCTTGTCAGTTCCAGGCCATCTAAATCATGAATCCAGCATTCACTATGCGACAGATCCCCCGAGCTGCACGGGCATCCCAATCAATCCATCCATTATTGATCTCTCCCC
Source organism: Escovopsis weberi (assembly GCA_003055145.1). Classification (NCBI taxonomy): domain Eukaryota; kingdom Fungi; phylum Ascomycota; class Sordariomycetes; order Hypocreales; family Hypocreaceae; genus Escovopsis; species Escovopsis weberi. The sequence continues at coordinate 359,570 of NIGB01000004.1, forward strand.
GTCACGACAAACCTCAACCTCGGCTCGCAGACTCTCCCGCGGAAGAACGTCGGCACGATCCTCGCCAATGACCTCATCCCGTCCAACCTCAACTCCATCCCATCACGACTCCTCTTCACTCCCACTCATTCATCTCATCCTATCTCATCCCATCTTATCTTCTCTTGTCTCGTCTCATCCTATCATCATTACAATGACCCTCCCACGCCTCAAAGCGCCGCCCAACCTCCGCGACCTCGTCAAAGAAACGTTCGCAAAGGCCGTCTCCTCCGGCCAAGTCACCTTCTACCCCACGCAAGTCTGCATCCTCACCGTCAACGACATCCCCGTACGTGCTGCCCTCTCAAAAGCCATCTCGCCCGAGAAACAATCAGAGATCTCGCCCATTACTGAAAGACCATCAAACCATCACAGTTCCAGCTCCGCTTCTCCCCGGCCCTCGCCAGCAAGCCGAAGCCGAAACTTCCCACCCCTCCCTCCACCGCCCGCGCCCCGTTCGACCCCTTCGCCGACCCGCCCCCCGGCATGCTCATCTCCCCCCTCGGCCCCGCGCACTTCTGCGTCCTCAACAAGTTCGCCATCGTCCCCGAGCACTTCATCCTCGCAACCAGCGCGTACAAGCCGCAGACCCATATCCTCGAGCAGGACGACCTCGAAGCCACCCTCGCCTGCATCCACTCCTACCACCAGTCTTCCTCCTCCTCCTCCTCCTCATCAGCATCATCGACTCCGACCTCCGACAACCCCGCAAGCCAGCCCCCCGACGACGGCCTCTTCGCTTTCTTCAACTGCGGCCCCCACTCCGGCGCCAGCCAGCCCCACAGGCACATCCAGCTCCTCCCCGTCTCCCGCATGTCCCATGACCTCCCGGCCCCCCTCCCCCACACCACCCCATGGGCCGTCCTCTCCTCCGCCCCGCGCCTCCCCGCCCTCCGCGCCCTCCCCTTCCTCACCTTCGCCGAGCGCATCCCGCACGACATCTCCCCGCCCGACCTGCACGCCACCTACCTGCGTCTCTACCGCCGCGCCTGCCGCGCCGCCGCCGCCGCCGCCCCGCACTCGCCCGCGCTGTCCGACCCCTCCCTCGATGAGTGCTCGGGCGAGGCCCGCATCAGCTACAACCTCGCCATGACGCGCGACGCCATGGTGCTGTGCCCGCGGCTCGCGGAGGGCGCGGACATTGCGGGCCACGGTCACGACGGCGACGACGATGGTGGGAATCGCACTCCCCTCGGCTGCCTGTCCCTCAACGGGACGCTGCTGGCGGGCACGGCGCTGGTCAAGAACGAGGTCGAGTGGGATGCCCTGAGGCGCGGCCATCCCGAGGCATTGATGGGTGTATTGAGGAAGATCGGGATCCCGAGGGAGCTCTCCGACGAGGGCAGGCTGTGAGGGCGTGCTCGGCGACGAGAGTCTTCGAGGGACGTCATCCCCCCCCTCCATGCATACCCAAACACGTAGAAGCGATGTGGAACGAGACGCTATATTTCCATCCATCTTTGATGCAGTTCTATCGTAGAGTCTATTTCGTACAGAACGAGCATGCGGGTATTTCCTCCTCCAGTGTCTTGATCCTGAAAAGCAGAGAAAGAAAGAAAGAAGGCAAAGAACGAAGAACGCCGAGCGAGCCGTACACTGAGGGCCTCCAGCCCCTTGCCAGATCACGCAGAAGTGGTCAACTTCATTTCACCGCTTCCTCATCGTCATCATCCTCGTCATCCTCAAGCTCCTCTCCCTCTCCATCTTGGGCCCCGTCCTCGCAGACCTCCTCGTCCTCTTCGACTTCCCGATCCATACCAAAGGATGCCAGCCCATCCCACTTCTTACGACAGGTCGCATTCCCAAAGAGGTACGTCCCTCCATTGTCGAAGATGAATCGAGCAACCTCCTTCCAAGGGACTTTGACCAGCACGGGGTCCTTCCCGTTGCAGTATTTCAAGACGGCTTTTCGGAGAAGAACAACCTATTCCCGCCCGGGTCAGCCGTGAACAATACCCACAGCATCCCCACGCGAAGAGAAAAAGTTGAAAAATAATGAAAGTGGGAGAGGGACTCACGTCGATGGGTGTCCATTTCGGGTTACGGACTCTCTCCTCTCGGCTCTTGGTCAACATGCGGTACCGCCCCCTCAGGGTGGACTCCGCCTCGGTGAACCCCCCCTGCTGCTTGATATCTCGATACGTCATGCCCGCCCTGCGCGACTTGACCAGGAACTCGTCCTTGGTCGCCCGCTCGCCCGCAAAGTACGACGGCGACGACGTCGACGACGGAGATTCCATGCGCATGACGCGGTGCTCCTTCCCGGCGGGGGACCTGCACCGCACCGACGAGGCCACCGAGGACGGCGATACGGCCTCGCCGAAGCTGGCCGATCGCGCGCTCGGGTGGCCCCGCATGGGGCTGCTCGGCAGGCTCTTCCGCACGCGTTTGAGGGACTGGTGGTGGCTGCTCCTCTCGTGTCTCAGGGGCGACGACGACCACGACGACCCGCGCAGTGGGGGCCGGAGCATCGCGGCCTCGCCCAGCATGTAGGGGCCGTAGGCGGCATGGCTCATGCTGGGCGAGTACGCGGAGGACATGTCCTCCTCCTGAGAAGCGGTCGATGTCATGGGCGACGCGGCGGGCGAGCCGAAGTGGTGGCTGTGCATCTGCATCATGATGGGAGTGGGAGCCTGGGCTTGGAGCATCTCCTGCGCCTGCGCAGAGCTCGGCAGGCCGTCCAGATCGGTCATCGGGCCGTTCACCAGGTGCTCCAGGTCTCTGTTGATGTCGATGTTGGCGAACATTTCCTGCTCTACCTCTGGAGCTCCGTCTGGCGAGAAAATCGGCCATGGCGTCGGCAGGTGCTCGTGTGAGGACTGCATCATCGGATCGGATGAAAAGTACGGATCATCATGAAGATGGTAAGGTTCAGAGACGGCCTTGACGTTTGGCATGCACGTGGCCATGCTGATGATCCCGTTCATGCTGTCTTCGTCTTCGATGGCAACAGAACTATCGTGTCTCCCATGCTGAAGGTGCGGGGAGTTGAAATAATTCCCCTCCTATTTCGTCCCTTAGCATCAATCTGTTCCCCAAAACCCGAACCGCCCTCAGTTGGAAAGGGTCAAAGACGGAACGTGATCAGGAAGAGAATCTTTCCAAACATACCTCAAAGTCCGAGATGGACTGGTACCAAGCCTCCTCTCCCATGATGGCCCTCCAGTGCGGGCGGAAGTAGTAGAGCTCAAACGCTTGGGGCTTCGCCGTCGAAAGGGGCAAGACTCCGCTCCAGCTCCTGCTCCTCGTATTCTCAATCCCACTAATGTGTCCCGTACGGCTCTGGCCATCGTAGGGGAAAGCAGTAGCAGAAGAGGAAGCAGCAAAATATGTCTCGTCCGCGAGAGGCCTTTTGTTCGCGCCAGAGCTGCTTCTCCGACCGCCTCCGATACCATTACCGCTACCGCTACCGCTACCGCGTCCGTGGCAGAGAAAGCGAACTGTCGGAGTGACAAACATGGCGGGCGGATGCGTTCTCTCGGCCTGTCCGGCAGCAGAAGAAAGCGATAAGAGATGCGGAATTCTCGACGGTCCTTCTTGTTCTTGCCTCTTGGCTCTTGCTTCTGTCCTTCCCTCTCCCTTCTTCTCCGCGTTCCCGTGAAGCAGTCGGCCGTGCTATGGGATTATCTCGTCTTGTGGCCTTCTAATGCTCAAGGAATGGAAGTCAGCCTCACCGCCGTTCTCATGCTTCCACGGACTTTCGATATACCGCTTGATGGATGTAGAAAGCTGTCGATTGCCGAGGCTGAACGGCAAACGAGGCCAAGATTCAGGATAGACACATACCTCTTCTGATCTCAGGATAGTGTGTCTCGAGCTTGATTCTTCCAACTCCGGTGACTCGAATTTGCTTCCTGATATCTCAAGTAAATAAAGAGACAATGGACAATGTTGTTTACAGAACTTGTGGAGAGAGGAAACAGAAGGGAATAGGAGCAGCTTTTGTAATGTGATTCGATCCAACCTCGAGGCCTTTCCGAAGGACGTCTGATTGAGATCAACGATGCTCACACGCTTTCAGACCTCCACGTTATGGCCCAGCAGCTTGGAACGACGGAAGGCCTGGCTTGCGTCCAGACGTCTTCTGATTCGCTTCCGTAACAATGGCCTCCCTGTCTCCTCCGTCTTGCATCATCTGGTCTCATCGCATCTCATCGTATCTCATCTCATCTCATCTCAGATATGATCTTGATTTCATTGCAGAATCTTCCTCCCGCAACTGGGGTAAAATAAACAAGATGCAAGTGATTCTCAAATCGTCATGGTCATAAAACGCATCTGCCCCAATGGGGACTGACTCTTTCCGCATCTGTTCATCCGACGCCACGACAAGACGGCGCCACCGGCAAGCTTTCCAGAGGGCCTCGACATTCCGGAGACATGGGCTCTTGATCCAGGGACAGGGACACTGTCTCCGGTACCTCCAACCCCTTTCTGCCTGCCAGTCCGCAGCCAGCGTGTTCCGTGACATCTGCAAGAAAGAAGTCAAGGGGGGGTGGGCGACAAGGGGCGCAAGTGGCGACGAGACGGGGGCTCCACGGACAGGAGTGAGTTCCCCGGTACCACGATGGCCGTTTCTGGCGATGCTTCAGCCGAAGGGGCTGTCAAGCCCCAACGCCTGATACCTCGACCTGGGATGCCGCTTTCCAGATGTCGCAGTATTTCATCCTTGCCTGTCAGGCATGGGTCAATGTCCCCCATCCTTGACATCGATCAGATCGGTTCCCAATCGAGTGGATTGCATGATCTTGGGACAGGTCTGCTCGGAGAGGGGTCATTTGGCCTGACCTGGACCCTTTGCAGTGGAGGCTGGCGGGAGAATGATCTCATGCCCTCTGAGAAAGCAAAACTTTCTTTCATTTTCTCTCTTCAAAGGCGTGAGAAGAGGCAGGTTGGGCCTTGTCAAACCCGGCCGACATGTGGGACATCGCTTTTGAATAGGTTTGGTCGCCCTATCTGAGGCCAGGGCTGGCCTGTCTTGTCGAGGCCACGGATATCTGTCCTTGGCCTGTTTAGAGACGTTGAAGTCGTGATGGGTCAAGGGTCCTGCTAAAACAAGGTATGCAAGGGCGTACGGCATGTATGCTCAAATGTGACTCAAAGTCTCGCAGCGGACTTTTTTCTTCTCCAGACTGGGGCGCTCAGATGTTGACAAAGTGAGGGACAGCGGTACATTACCGACCGTCCGGAACCCGTCAGATACACAGCATATTTGGTGCATGAGCATGGATAGCTGCATGAAGACGGTCAAGGAAGCACAATTCTGCTGCCCCGTCCTCACACGCTTTGCTGTGGCCGGCGTGTAACGGGAGCCGATTCCTGTTTGTGACACGTTCCTTTATCTTCCATGTTTCCCCTCAGTGGACCATCTTTTCTGGAGAAAATGCCTCTTTTCTTTGCTGATTGATCGCGGCGAATCGATAGGGCAGAAAGAGAGAAGAGTTGTGAGACGTAAATTCAGGCTGGACGGTGCGTTTGAGCCCAGCCACTCATGGACCACATCACGATACGACATCGAGACGACCAATTTCGGTATTCACGGAAAAGCCGCAGCCTCTGCTCTGGAAATTGTGGCAGTGTCCTGAAAATCAAATCCCATCCCGATGAGTCGCTACGAGTAGCTGTTTGCGCGGGAGCAAAGAAATAGGGGCCGCCAGAAAAGGGTCAGTATGGGCCTTCAGAATCTGAGAAGCTCGGCCCAGAGAACGCTTACCTTCTATGATCAACCCTCACGTCAAACGAAGCAACCATGCTTATAAACGGATTGAGCTTTCAGGATCTGGGTTGGGGACGGGAACACGGGCGCCCCGGGGGGGGGACCAGGAAGCCAGGTAACGGGGAACGAGGCTGGTCCGGCAATGGAAGCTGTATTTGTGTGCCGCATCTTCCTTCGCTCCCCCCCCTCCCCTCTTTCCCCCCTCTTGACCCCCTCCCCTTCCTTTCTTTGACTTCCCTTCACGAGCAGGGCAAAGTGAGGTGATGGTACGTATGAGGTGCAGGATGAGGGGAGGCGTCCTTGGCTTGGCGGATTCAGGGGAGAGTCGACTGAACGTCATGCAGGTCGAGGTTTCACAATTTTGGAGCAAGAGAGGAGTCTGTGATACGTGAGCGACTGTTGACTGACGTGAAGGAGGTCCGTACCTGAGGGTGTGGCATGTGTGCGAGGGGCGGGAGGGAGCGGATGAGGATTCCGGGGGACCATCTTGAACGGGCACGTTGATCTTGGAAAGATCAATTTGCATGGAGGGGGGAAGTTCTCCATGAAACAGCCTCTGCATATGTGATTTTACTTGAATGTCACGGTGTCTTAGGGCAAATGCCACGGTGGCAAGCGAGGAGATGAAAAATGGGAAGGACCCTCCCAGTGCCTACATGTACACATGAATGCCGAGGCAGGCGAGACCGATACTTGTGCAGAACCAAAAGGTTATGCAAATCGGGGTTATGCAAACGCTCCCGTCAAATGGCAAGAGCAACAGGAGCCTCGGAGTCGGGCTGCCTGGATGCTCCCATAACCCTGACCCTGAATGCGCCCCAGTCATGGATCTACTGAATCCCTCGATACTTGAGCAGGCCAAGTCACATCTCAAACATTCCATTGTCAAATCTCATGGGAGAAGATCTTGTCGAGAACCTGCTTTCGTCCGCCCTCTTCGACCTCCCCCCCCCCCCCCAAAACATCCACAGTCAATGGGACACAGTGCCGCTGCCATTCAGGGGTGAGATACAACAGAGCCTCCGCAAACAACGGCAGCCTGCCTCCCTCACCCACAGGTCCAGCCAACCCCGCAAGTGCTCAAGTGCTCGCACCGGCGCCTCATGTACGTCTTTTCCAAAGTGGAAACCCCCCAAGGGTGATCTGCCAATCTATCCAAATGAGCCGTCCCTTGCCGAGCTCGCGCGGGGTCCGAGCCGGCGTGCCTGCGAGGCAATATATGTACCCGTCCATGACAGGCTGGAGAAGAGGCCCCGACTGACCTGCAGATTAGCATCAAGTAGTAGTAGTAGTAGTAGTAGTAGTAGTAGTAGTATAGAGGAGTGCATGCCGACTCCGGGTCGTACCCTCCGGCATGCTGATCCAGAGAGCCGAGCTGCCGCCCCCGGCCCGGCCATCTCGAGATGACAGGTCAACCCAAGGGGTGCCATGCCTTGCAAATCCGAGATGATGAGGCTCCGATTCGGGCTACACGCTCCACATCAAACGCTCTCTTCCCTTTCTACCGAGTACGCCCCTCCGTCTCTGTCAGTGGCGATGGGTCCTTCCGGGGTGCAAGTTCAAGAGGCAAACCGACGCACCTTGCTGGACTCAGATCGCTGAGGCCCTCAAGTCTGGCCATCGTTTTTGATCATCCCGGCCGCCTCCTCACTTTGAACATCAGGGGTGCCTCGAGGAGGGGCGAATATGGCAAAGATGGAAACCCGATGTGGCCAAAGAGCCGGGGGAGACTCTAAGGGGGTGACTGTAGTCAGGAGACAAACAGAGAAGCTTTCGATACGAGAGACATGCCGAAGGGACAGGTATTAGCCGCAAATCTCCTGCCAGAGTACATGTAGTGTAGGGGCTGAAGAGGGCCCTCAATGAACAAGGAGTTTATCAGGGAGGGTCTCGGCTAGGACATCAGCAACGGGAGTGAGAAAGGCCAGCTCTGGTCAAGAGCAGAGTACCCTGAAAAGATCAATCGATTTGGAGCGTGTTTAATCATCCCACTCTTCGTCTAGCTGGTCTATCAATCGATTCTCCGCATCCGAAGTCCTCCCCCTGCCGCTCGAGCTCGAGCCCAGCCGCCTATAGCCCGCCCCCTTTTTCGAAACCAGCCGCGCGCAAGACGACGCCGCGATGATGCAAAAGTCCTAGACAAATTAATAAAGGGAAGACAATAGAAGAAAGAGAAAAAGAAGCTCTTGTAGAAAAGAGATAACAAGAAGTAAAGTAAAGTTACTGGAAAAAAAAAGAAAGCCAAAGGAAAAGGAAATAGAAGTAGAAAAAAAGAAACCCGAGATCACGGATAAGACAGGCCCGCCTTGGGCCGGGAGGGACGCACGAAGAAGAAGCTCCAAATACCGGCCCACAGGCTGTAGTTGGGCAGTTGCCGCCAGCCGCGGGCGTGCGCCACGGTGCGGTTGTAGAAGACGCCGCCGAGGACGTAGACGAGCACGGCGATGGCGAGGATCAGGCCGAAGACGCTGCCGGGCCCGACGCTGCCGGGCTTGTGCGGCTCGGCGTGCCCGCAGGCGTGCGCGGAGCGGGCCTCGAAGAAGTAGGCGCACTCGTCCGGGTCGGTGCCGACGAAGGAGATGGCGGTCGAGCTGCCGGGGTCTCTGTCGCAGAGGAACGAGATGGTGGCCGACTTGCGCCGGGCCTTGGCGGCGTCGGCGGCGGCAGTGGCGGCCGCCGCCGCCGCCTTCTTGTCTTCGCGGGGTGAGGGCGCGCGCTTCACGTGGTCTGCTGCGTCTTGTCGTGCTTGAGCTTGGTCGCTTCGACGATTGCTTGATTTCGATTCCCCGCATGGAGATCCGCCGGTGTATTGCAGGACAAGCTTGCGCCCGCGGCTACGAAGGTCCATCGAGGCAAATCTGCGGGGGGGAGAGGAATCCAAGTGCGGGAGCGGCAGCCGTCAGCATCGATTCGGCGATGACGAAAAGAGCAAGACAAACGAAGAGAAAGCTAGAGAAGAGAGAGAGGCCATCGGGCGCATGGCCCCTGGGGAATGACAAACCCAAGGGAGTAGACGTCATCGTGGGACGTGTAATAGGCGCCGACGTCGGCCCACAGGCCCTTCTTCAGCCCGACGACATCCTCGACCGGCTCGACCACGGGCCCGCAGATGTTGAGCGTGAAGTTCTTGCCGTAGTCCCAGCCCCGGGCGTGGTAGTCCTTGGTCACGGCCGACTTGGGCGTCTTCCCGCTCTCTTGCAGGCTGGCCGTGTCCGGGCGCAGGTCGAAGAAGGCGCCCGTGCCGGTGGATGCCGTCGCCGTGCAGGCCGGCGCCTGGGACGTGGACGAGGCCGTCTCGGCCGCGCCCGCGCCCGCGCCGGCTGCGAGGGCTGCGGCGAGGAGCCACGGGGTGGGGAGGAGGGAGGAGCGCATCGCTGGGCGCACGTGTTTCGAGGTGGTGACTCGCGCGCAAAGTCTCGGCGGGCCGCGGCGGGGAGGGGCAGAGGGGGAGGTAATCCTGGTACTAAGATCGATGGTGCTCGCTTCTCGTCTTGGAGATCGGTTGAGGGTTGCGCAGTAGAAGCGGGTGTTGCGTGCGTTGCAGCTCCAGCCAGCGGCTGACGTAACCAATCGCGAGGCAACTGCCGGGTCCCACCGGATGCCGAAAGCGGGAGAGGAGATGCGGGACGCAGTCGTGTGCTCGCACTTTGTAGGTGTCGAAGGGCGCTCTCGGGGTGGTTGAGAGCAAGACGCAAGATCGAGGTCTGTGAAGCCTCTCCGCGCTCACACAGTATCGACGTCCGTTCTGCTAGCGGCCCTTGATTTCTCGAATGAGGCCTCAAAGTCGCAGTGCCGTCACCAGCCAACTCGACTCCACACAAATCTTTCGAGTCTTGACCATCTTCGTCCTGAGAGCGGCTTAGGTAAGCCCTCATGCTTACTAAGGCAAACCATGATTGTCGCTTCCCCACAGTCACGGGACCGGCCGGGCCATCGCGCTTAGCGCTTGCGGGCTGCTTACTAACATTGATTGATCAATGTCAAGCGGCGCCAAGCAGGTATTGAAGTTGCTCGTCGCGCTTCTCGGTCAAGACTCGAATTATCCGCGCGCCAATACTTTTTGTTTACGGAGAACATGTTAGTCAACATATTGATGTATCCTCACCGACCGGGAGTCGCAATGCCGCCTACCCGGCACTTTGGCAAACGCCGGTATTGAAATTCGTCAAGATTGCCCAACCACCACGCCTCCGCATGCGCACGAAAAAGCATCTCATGACTGATTCTGCATCCTTATGTTGCTCGCAATCTCTGAAAAGACCAAATGCTTCAGTCCAATGGCTCCCTTCGAACCGGGCCCGATGTGGTTGAGATGCCTCAAGTCTCCCGGGTTGAGAGTTGATGAACCGTCTGCTTTTTCCAACACATGATGGAAGCTCTCAAGTACTGTACATTGATGCAATGCCCTCCGGGTAAAAGCAGCAAGAAAACCTTATTCCTCGCTCGCATTTGCTGGTATGGAGTACTCCGTACGAGTATCATCATCACGGCCAACTGCTCGGCGCTTCTTGTTTCACTCCTCCGCAGACGGGCTCGGCACTGCCTGATGCTGCTCGGTCAAGGGTCAAGGATCGAGGCATCCTCGTGTTCCAGTGCGGAGAAGTCCAAGCCGATCGATGGCGTCTCTCGCCCGCTCGCCGCAGTGGGACGCATCTCCGCTCTCTCGGCCCCGTACGGGATATCATCGTATCGGAGCACGGAGTATCACTTTCTCTCCAGCGCCTCGTCCGTATGGCTCACACTAGTACGGAGTATCGGGTGTCTTTCCAGGTCCATCCCAGCTGTGCCCGTCCACGGCACCAGCAACCGGCGTTCATCGCCAAAGAAATTGATCAATCTCCTGTTGGGCTTGAGAAACAGCGGTCAGTCAGAATTCCATCCATCCTCGGATCTAGGAATACCAAGAGGGCATGGATTAGTCCAGAAACGCGAATGCCTTGCAGGATCACTGCAGGTATGTACTATTTTTTTTCTGTCGACCTCGTGACGGGATGGATCCATTGCGGATTGTGGGGGTGGATGCGGCGATTGCGGGGGACAGGACCAAAAGTCAGGTCAGCCGGCGATTGATTGATGGCTTTGGACGGTGCGGTCATCATGCTGACCCAGCTGAAGAACAACGGGCTTCTAGTTCTCACGGTGCCCCTTGAGATGTCTCAGGCGGGCTGGAGTCTGTGCAGCTTCGAGAACACGACTGGCGATGCAGGGACTGAGATTCCTTCTCGCCGGTGCAGGTTCTGGCGCAATACTCAGGGCGGCCGAGCGAGAAGGCGATGCGATGTTCACGATCACTGTCTGATCCACGGGATCAGTGCTGGGTTCCCGCAGCTCCTGTCATCTCGAGGACTGCCTCTTCCATGAAATGTCGTTTTTCGTTTTTGGTCGTCCTTCTCATCCTGATACAGATCTATTGGATCCAAGATCCAAGCTCCGTGCGGAAAACTCCGTACTCCGTCCTGCATGGGGGAATGATGAAGCAGGATTTGAGACTGCCCTCAGGAGAAAGAAGAGAGAAATGTGAAGCAATCACGCGTACGCGAGCATCTACTCGAACACGCGTAGTCGAACTATGCGATGCTTTGTCATCCACTTGATTCCATTCGTGGAAAAGAGAGTCCACCTCCATCAGGGAAGGCGCGCCATTCTTTCGGGATGCTCTTGTTCCTGTTGCCTTTAGGCTAAATAACAGGTACGGAGTACTCCGTATGTACTATCAATGAAGGCAGGCACAGACAGAGCGAGACTCCCCGATGCGTGCCGTGCAGGACGGGGGCAGGAAGGAGAAGGGCCGAACAAGACGCGACGCTGCGGAGAAGAGAAGCTGCGCTCGCGATGCTCCTTCCGCCTCCACATAATTTTCTCTTGGAAAGGGTGTCCCTGTCGTGGAAGGCACGCCCCATGGATTCTTCGTGCGGGGAAGTCGCCAGCCTTGCAGTCCTGACTCTGCTCGGATACAACAATATCGCAGTATCCGTGAAGTAGACACAACTTATTGCGCAGGCGAGGCGATACAGGTAACTCTATGTTTTCCCTCCCACAACATCCATCCAGGCTCAAGCCATTGCCTCTGCCTCACGATGGATTCAATCCCCGACGCCAATCCCGGTCGATGCAAAATGTCTCAAGCATATCTTGTCCGAGTGGCCCGTACCACCCCTTTCAAAATCAAAGCCGAGGGCGGATCCGAAGAGCCGCATCTACGAGTATCCGCCCCCCCTCCCATGCTGGAGAGCCTCGAGATTGATTCACGGATGAATGGAGATCGACCCACCGACGAGAGAAGAGAAGAGAAGAGAAGAGGAAGATAAAAACTAAAAAAAAGAAGAGGAAAAAAATCCGCCGCCTCTTCAACGCCAAGCCTAGACTGGAATTGGCTTGGCTTCCCCCACGTTTTGCATCGTCCCATCCATGATGCCCCCATATCCCCCGCCCCCCCCCCCTCCCCTTTTTTTTTTCTTCACTGTCACGCCAAGATCTGGGATCCGTGCGGAGGTGCAAGCCTGAAGTCGTTGCCTCCCAGCCATGTCAGCATCTTAGTTGGGTTCGGCCCTTTTCCCAACTGCCAAAATCTACTCGTCCTCTGCCCCTCTCCTCCCGCCAGCACAGGTAGGTACGCCGAGCGATCAATGCTTCATCGAGGTGAAGCAGGATTCAATAGCTTGGGCCGGCGTGCTGGAAGGTCGCTGGGCGAGAGCAGGCAACATGATCCTCTGTGGCCGCGCTTTATTGATTTCGCACGTACAGGTTCCCCGGCTGCTGCTCTCCCTCATGCCGTCACGCCGGCCGAGTGGGCTGAACGAGACTTCAATCTCACTGCCTCGGTAGGACAACGATCTCGACCATCGGACTCGTATCTCCTTGGTTCCGAAAAAAGAAGAAGAAAAAGGAAAAAAAAAGGGGGGGGGACTGGTTGGTCCGAGGATATGCGGGAAGGAGGTCGGATCAAGAAAGTCTCGCGCTTTCGCAAATATGGATGGGCGTGGTGGTCTGCCCCAAGCCCTTTTCTGGGCCTTTGCAGCAAGGCCTCCACCGGGATGCAGGCCGTTCAACAATGGACCGAGAACCTACATGTCGAGTCTCGTACCACCACGCCTGGTCAGACAATGTCGGGAGAGAGACAAGAGACAAGAGACAAGAGACAAGTGATCCAGAAGAAATACCACCACACAACGTGCTTCTGGGTCTAATCTCAAGGGCGGGATCTTCCCTCCGGCTCGTCTGCACCCCACTCCTCGCCTGGGCCTCGGGAGGGGGGGGGGGGTTCCCTTGAAACGATTAATATCGACATGAATTGCCATGATACCAGTATTCCGAATTCTGGCCATCCCATCATCGGCAGTCATGGTCGCGTCTGAGGGCTCTAGGCCTTTGGCTGGTCAGGGAGAGATCCATCCTCAACACCGCCGCCTCGAGACCGCGAATGCGCTGTTGACGGCGCGCAACCCAACTTCCGACGCCACGACAGGTACGGAGTAGCATTTGTGCCGTGGAGCCTGCGGGCCCGCCTGGTCTTCTCGGGGAGGGATGGAGATGTTGGAGAAGATGGGAGCATTGGGGCCCGTTCGGAACCGAAAAGGCAAGGATCATCCTGCACGACCCCATGCAAAAGCCCTGGTGTTCCCCCCTTGTCCCCCTTCTCTTCCCCCCCTCCCCGGGTGTCTCCCCAGACCTCGTAAGCTTGGGCCCCTCCCCCCCCCTCCCCTTGGGAAAGTTCAAGCTTGGCCAGGCACCGCCGCGAGCGCATAGGCCGACATTCCACGAGGAGGGCGAGTGAGACATTTGGGCCATGACGCATCACACATCCCCCATCACAGGAAAGAAAACACGGAGGACGGAGTACCGGTACTGGCCCTCACGCCCCATGATTGCTGCGAAATCTTTGAATTGTGGAGCAAGCAAGACGCCCAGCCGAGTTCTCGTACTCGTAATAGTTCTTTTTTGCTTTTTTCCCCTTTGCTATTCCTTGCCGGTGACTTTGCCCTGAGCCCGTCCTGCCCTGGCGTACTCGGTACAGCTACTCCGTAGTACGAACACCATGCTCCTTGGCGTTGTCTCTCTCTCTCTCTCTCTCTCTCTCTCTGTCTCTGACTCTCTCGGAAAGGGGGTCTTGGTTGCTGCTTGGCGCGCAATGCTTGCACGCTCGCGTATATATATATCGCCCGCCGCCCGCTCGACAGGGCAGACAGCATCTCGAGACTGTCTCGTGGATCTGCACTGTTCTCCTCGGAACACAAGTCAGCCAGCCAGCCTGCCAGTTACCCGCGAGCCAGACAGTCCGGTCAAGCTGCTGCCGGGCAGGGTGAGGCGAACTCGAACCTTACCGCATACTCGTACCTTTCCCTCGCTGTCTCCCGTCACGACGACGACCACTACGACCATCATCGGCTCGCCATGAAGCTGCCTTCGGTTCTGTCCGCCGCCATCTTGGCGGCTCTTGCTGCCGATGCTGCCAAGGTACGTGTTCAAAGCTGTTGTTGTTGAGCTGGCAAGGGCGTTGGAGCCAGAAGGAAAAAAAGATGAAAAAGAAAATAAAAAAAAAAATAAAAAAAAAAGAGAGAAAGGAAATCCATCATGATTCACTGCAATAACCTCTTCTCCCATCTTCCACTGCTTCACCTGTTCTTCGTGGGCTTCTTTCTTCCTCATCCTGCTTTTCTCGCTTGTATCTTTCTCTGCATTTTCTTCGCAGTATCTCTATCTTCGCCCGTCGTTGCTCCAAAAGCATGAGAGCCTCGTCGGCTTGGCTCGCCCTGTGGGCACCTCTTCTCGATCAGACCCTTGCTGACTCTGCGGCTGTTCAGATCCAAGCCCGCGACACCACTGGTTCCGCGGCTCTCGCCACCTCCCCTCCCTTCTACCCTTCGCCATGGATGAACCCTGATGCCCCCGACTGGCAGCAGGCCTACAGCCTGGCCAAGGACTTCGTGTCCCAGATGACCCTGATGGAGAAGGTCAACCTCACCACCGGTGTCGGCTGGATGAGCGAGAGGTGTGTCGGCAACACGGGAGCTGTTCCCCGTCTTGGCCTCCGCGGTCTCTGCACCCAGGACGGCCCCCTCGGCCTCCGATTCTCCGACTACAACAGCGCTTTCTCCACCGGCATGACCGCCGGCGCCTCCTGGAGCAGGCCCCTCTGGAAGGAGCGCGGTGTCCGCATGGGCTCCGAGGCCAAGGGAAAGGGTGTTGACGTCCTACTTGGACCCGTCTGTGGCCCTCTTGGCCGCAGCCCCAACGGCGGCCGAAACGTCGAGGGCTTCTCCACCGATCCCTACATGGCCGGCCAGGCTGTGTCTGAGACCTCGGTCGGTATCCAGGATGCTGGCACCATTGCTTCCCTCAAGCACTTCATCGGCAACGAGCAGGGTAAGCACTCCTACATGCGCTCACAACCCAACCGGTCGCCCAGCCAAACACTAACACAACGCAGAGCGTTTCCGTCAGGTCGGCGAGTCTCGTGGACGTGGCTTCGACATCACCGAGTCTCTCTCTTCGAACATCGATGACAGGACCCTGCACGAAGTCTACGGATGGTGCTTCCAGGATGCTGTCAAGGCTGGTGTGGGCTCCATCATGTGCTCCTATAACCAGGTCAACAACTCGTACTCCTGTGGAAACTCTCACCTCCTCAACGGCATCCTCAAGGAGGAGTGGGGCTTCCAGGGCTTCGTCGTCAGCGACTGGCAGGCTCAGCACAGCGGTGTCTCCTCTGCCCTCGCCGGTCTCGACATGACCATGCCCGGTGACACCATGTTCAACACCGGCGCCTCTTATTGGGGTGCCAACCTCACTCTTGCCGTCGCCAACGGCACCGTCCCCGAGTGGCGCATCGATGACATGGCCATGCGAATCATGTCTGCCTTCTTCAAGGTCGGCAAGACCGTCGAGGGGATGGAGCCCGTCAACTTCGACTCCTGGACCCGTGACAGCTTCGGCTACGTCTCGGCTGCTGCCAAGGACATGTTCGAGCGTGTCAACTTCCAGGTCGACGTCCGCGCCGACAACGCCAACCACATCCGTGAGGCTGGTGCCAAGGGCACCGTCATCCTCAAGAACGAGGGTGTTCTGCCCCTTAACAAGCCCAAGTTCATTGCCGTCGTTGGCGAAGATGCCGGCTCTAACCCCGCCGGCCCCAACGGCTGCGACGACCAGCGCTGCGATGACGGGACCCTTGCCATGGAGTGGGGTTCCGGTACCGCCAACTTCCCGTACCTCGTCACCCCCGACATGGCCCTCTCGCGCCAGGCCGACCAGGATGGCACTCGTTACGAGAGCATCCTGAGCAACTACCTCAAGGCTCAGACCCAGGCTCTCGTCACTCAGCCCGATGTGACCGCCATCGTCTTCGCCAACGCCAAGTCTGGCGAGGGCTTCATTGTCCTTGACGGCAACGACGGTGACCGCAAGAACCTGACCCTCTGGAAGAACGGCGACGACCTGATCAAGAACGTCGCCTCCCTCTGCAACAACACCATCGTCGTCCTCCACACCACCGGACCCGTCCAGCTCCAGGACTACCGCGACCACCCCAACATCACCGCCATCGTCTGGGCCGGCGCCCCCGGTCAGGAGTCCGGCAACTCCCTCGTGGACATCCTCTACGGTGTCCAGAGCCCCGGCCGATCCACCTTCACCTGGGGCACGTCGCTCGAGGCCTACAACGCTCCTCTCACCGAGCAGCCCAACAACGGCAATGGCGGTCCCCAGGCCGACTTCACCGAGGGTCTCTTCATCGACTACCGCCACTTCGACAAGGTCGCCCCCGGCGCCCCCGGCAGCTCCCCCGCGCACCCCGTCTACGAGTTCGGCTTCGGTCTGTCGTGGTCCACCTTCAACTACACCAACATCCGCGTCGAGAAGCACGAGAACGGCCCCTACGTGCCCACCTCGGGCAAGACCATCGCCGCCCCCGAGTTCGGCAACTTCAGCACCGACCTCAAGGACTACGCCTTCCCCGCCAACATCCGCAAGGTCAAGGAGTACATCTACCCCAACCTGGACGACACCAGCTCTGGCAAGGCCGCCTCCCGCGACGCCCACTACGGCCTGCCCAACGACCAGTACCTGCCCCCCAAGGCCACCGACGGCAGCCCCCAGCCCCGCTCCGGCGCCTCCGGCGAGCCCGGCGGCAACCGCCAGCTCTGGGACATCTTCTACACCGTCTCCGTCGACATCACCAACACCGGCAAGGCCATGACCGACGAGATCCCCCAGCTCTACGTCAGCCACGGCGGACCCAAAGACCCCGTGCGCGTCCTCCGCCAGTTCGACCGCCTCGAGCGCATCGAGCCCGGCCAGACCGTCACCTGGTCCGCCGACCTCACCCGCCGCGACATCAGCACCTGGGACACCGAGACCCAGGACTGGGTCATCACCGACTACCCCAAGCACGTCTGGGTCGGACAGAGCTCCCGCAACCTGCCCCTTGATGCTGCTCTGCCTTAAAGAGGTGAAGCTTCTTCTTCTCTCTTGTTGTTCTTCCTCTTCTTCTTCTGTGTGATATTTTCTTGGGGTTCTGTGGGCTTTGGGCCTCCTTTTGAGGGCTTAGATTAGATTCTGAATGATGACACGAACGTAATGATTCCATCTGCCTGAGCCTCGATGTGTGAGATATGTACGTGTGTATGAACCCATTTCTCGTCTTGGAACTTGGTTTTGATCTCAGGGTGCGTGTGATACGAGACCAGTAATGTGGGAATGTATGTGTGTCTGTAAGAAGATAATATATGGGCACAATTGCAGGGCCGAGACGCCCCAAAGATGATAGCCATAAAATACACGCTGTCGCTATATCTGTCCTCAATACTCTCATATCCATATGACCCCCCATTACATTTCATCACTCACAGCGCTTGTCCTCCCGCAAACCCGCTAAATGGCCGCGATTTCCAAAGATCAATGTATTTAGATTCAGGAGAAACCCGGGAGAGGACTTGGAGCGCGCTGCCCTACCCCACGAACGTGTTCCGCCGGCCCCTCTCGGACCGCACGTGCCCAATGATGCTCTCGAGCCGCTGGGCCAGCGCCTTGCCGTCGTACCTCGGGCCCCTTCCGCCGCCGTCGCGCGGCCCGTAGAGCCTGGTGGTGTCGATGCCGAGCCGTGCGAAGCGCTGCCTGTCGACGACGGGCGCGCCGGGGCCCTCGAGGTACACGAGGTGGGTGACGTAGTGGGCGTAGTCCTCCTCCCTGGGGGGGTCGGGGAGGCCGCTGGACTGTGCGCAGGCGTTGGCGACGGCGGCGACGAAGTCGAGCGCGGAGAAGGGCTGGCGGGGGGGTGAGGATGTTGATGTTGATAATGCTGATAATGCTGATAATGCTGCTGATGATGATGATGATGAAGGGGAGGGGGGCGCGCAGGAGGTCTCGCGGTCGGTGGAGGCGTTGAGGATGAGGATCTTGTGCTGGACGAGGGGGCTGGCGACGGCGGCGCCGACGCCCTTGAGGACAAGGCTCGGGACGATGGAGGTGAAGAGGGAGCCGATGCTGAAGACGACGGTGTGGGCGGCGTGCAGGGCGGCGAGGACGCGCGGGTTGGCGGGGAGGCGGATCTCGTGGCCGTAGGGGTTGATGTACCAGATGCGGGCGATGCGGGAGGGCAGGGGGTCCTCCTGGTCCTTTGAGAAGCGGAGGGCGGGGCGGCGCAGGGCGGGATGGCTGCCGGGCAGGTTGGCGTCCTCGACGGGGTCGTCGTCGTCGGCAGCGGCGGCGGCGGCGGCGGCGGCAGTGATACTCGCAGGGGGGCGCTCGCCGCCGTTGACCGGGGTGCTGATGCCGGTGGAGGTGGAGGTGGAGGTGGAGGTGGAGGTGGCGCTGCCGGGCACGGGGACGGCGGCGGAGGGGATGCTCGGGTGGGAGATGTCGTTCTGTCCGACGATGACGGAGCCGTCCTCGAGGCCTGCGGCGATGTGGTGCGCGAAGTTTGTGTTGAGGGCGGGCAGGACGGCGACGCGCTCGGGGACGCCGCAGATCTGGCTGAGGAGGTAGATGGCGGCCTCGAAGGAGCCCGTGAAGAGGCGCGCGCCTGTGAGGAAGAGGTTTCCGACGGATGCGCCGGAGAAGTCGAAGCGGCTCGAGGGCCGCATGCGCTTGAGCAGCTCGTGGTTGAAGGCGTTGAGAAACGAGCGGACGAGCTCGCGCTTCGGGGAGGAGATTCCGGCCCAGAGCGGGTGGGAGCCCTCGACGATCTCGAACCACTCGGCGCGGGCGGCGGCGTACGAGTCCGGGGGCAGGCGGTGTTCGAAGAGCTGCTTGACGGCGAGGATCTCGGGGGCAGAAGCGGCCGAGGAGGAGGAGGAGGAGGAGGGGCCGGAGGAGGAGGAGGAGGGGTCGGGGATGAGGCGGACGAGGCGGGAGCGGACGTCGCCGATGCCCGGGCCGCCGAAGACGCGGATGATCTCGCTCGAGGAGCCGCCGTTGTCGCTGATGGGGATCACGTAGCTGAGGGCGGCGTTGTTGGCGGAGCGGACGGCCTCGAAGACGTCAACGAGGCTGTTGGTCGCGGAGCCGCCGGAGAAAATGACGATGCCGGTGCGCGCGGGGTCGTGCTGGTGCTGGTGCTGGGCCATCTGGCGATCGGCGCAGAGGGGAGATGTGATGAGTATTAAGGATATAGAATAGAAAAAGGTTGCGATTTGAATGGACGAAACAAAATGAGGTGAGATGGAAGTGGATGAGATGGATGGAATGCGATGAGTTGATGTGACGAGATGAGGTTGATGCAAGACCCCGTTAATTGCATACATGGGGTTTGAGTCCGTACTAGGAGACCTGGTAAATCAATATGCTGGTTTAGTGAATATCGGTGTGTTTACATATAGGGGATGCTCCTTTTGACTGCGTCTCGAGTCCAACGACGTGAAACCGCCGATCGCGGCATTGCTATCGGCTGGTATCTCATTATTCTTTGTCTTCTTTTTCAAAGATGTTGATTTGATTTGCCGAGACGGTTCGGATCTGTGCGCTCGTGCAACGTGCTGAGTCTTAGACAAGAGCCTCGATTGCGTGCGTCGTTACGACGGAGCTGCCTTAGTAGCCTCGTGCGCCCCGAGCACAGGGGGCGAGACCGCCTTGATCGCCGCGATGCGATCCAAGTGCAAGAAGAAGAAAAGCCTTGCGAAGGTCTCCAAATGAAAAAAAAGGAGAGAAGAACTGCCTACGTGTTGTGTGCCGTGGCAACTCGCCGCCTGACCGTGTGCAACGGCGCACAGGAAGGTGCGTCGCCGCAGCTATTTCTGTTGGGGGCATACGAGATCTGGGAGCACGCTGCATGACCCGAACAGTGCGACGGCTTGGGTTGGACGGTTGGATTATTGTGAATTAGAGATTGTGTCATTGATCTTTCTGATGCGTAAGGAATGGCGACCATGTGCGGCTTTCCTTGGCTTGCTCCCTCGCTATTATCCTCATTACCTGGCCCATTGAAAACATTATCCCGACGACCGTACTGCCTGTGTGTACAGTCGAATGAACCACGTTCATCGTGTCCGCGTTAATCATGATCATGAAAAGGAGAGACAAATAAAAAAGAAACCAAAAATCCATCCAGGGATGTGGCCTGGCCTCTAAGAATGAGCGATTACTTGAAAAAAACAAACATTCCATCATTGATATGTGTGTGTGTGTCGTCGTGGCATTAGGAAGAGGTGCTTCAATAGGCCCTCAATGATTATCGGCTGATAGGTGCGTGAGGTGGTCTCTCCGGCGGCGTCTACCTGGCGTGGTTCTGGCAGGACAGCTCAAAGGCGACGAATCTCTTCTCGGCATTGCCGACACACCTCGAGTCAGACTCCTGGTCGAGCGCCTTGCCGGCGTCGGAGCAGTCAGAGGTCTCGAAGAAGCGGACTGATGGGACAGTTAGCACGGCAGGTCACACAGCAGGAACGGGATGCGACACCAGGACATACTCTCGCACGGGCTGTCGAAGGTGCCGACCAGGACCGAGGTGGTGTTGTCGTTGGGCGCGTTCTCGATGAGCGACTTGCACTCGCCGTTGACGAAGTCGTGGCTGACGACGGTGTAGACGCCCTCGTTGCCCTCGAGGCAGTCCGGCCCGCTGAAGCCTCGGAAGTCGATGATGTGGGGGTTGGGCTCTTGCCTGTACATCACGGCGGCGTGGGCGCCGGCCAGCAGGGAGGCAAGGGAGACAAGGCTGATGAGCTGCATGGTGGGAAAGGGCCGGGTTGTGTCTTATGCTGATACTTGCGCTCCTGTCGTGGGCTTGAAGTGCTGCAGAGATCTTGCAGATGCAGTGTATGTAGAGTGATCAATGGCTTGAGATGATGGAGGATGGTTGATCGATGACCAGCAAGAGGGAAAAGGGGGTGGAAAGGATCCGGTCTTTATATGAGAAGAGGAGAGAGATGGATCACTGATGACCATAATTAGCAACAAGAACCTCCCGAGGGGCGGCGAAAGGACGAGTCACACAGCCATACTGGTATCCATTCCATCCTGCATGATGGCGCGTGCTCGTCCCGGATGTTTTCCTTCCCTTTCGTGGAATAAACAAAGGGGATCTTCTGCAAGAGACACCTGTGGCGGCATGTTTGCTGAGAAGACCCCGACGTCTACCTGCAGCAAGCCGCCCAGGCGCAAAGGGATGAGGAGGACCCCTTCAACACCCATCAATCCTTGGCGCGGGAGGTCGGAGGGGCTTGGAACTCCAGACCGGTATTCCGGAGCAGCCTACTCGAAACGGCGTAAACAAAGAGCTAGCGCAAGCCAATGTATGTGTGAAGCGGGGATAGGGAGGTCCTCCGGGCCAGGCTTTTGCGAAGAAGGAGAAAAAAATATGGAGATGCGAATGGACAAAGGGCAGGGAGTTCATGCATCGTGATGTGTTCGGACACGTCGAGGGAGGGACAGTGCGAGGACAGTGATATTTCGAAGGCGATGGATACTGTACGGTGAGCCTGGGGAGTGGGAGGGAAGGAGGCGACGGATTGGGCATGGCGGGGGGTGTGAATGTCGGGGTCGCATGATGCAGATCTTCACCCGCTCTGCCCCGTTTAAGGGGTGACGCGCACGCATTGGGCGGGTGCCAATCATGCATGTGGACAATGAGGGAACAATGTCTTTGACGACGACGACGACTCCTCCTCCTCGAAATAGATGAGACAGGGAACATATGTATGGAGTAGAAGAGAAGTAGGTAGATCAACAGAGAGTCAGAAGAGGGGGTAGCATTGTCGAGCGTCATGCGCGCAGATCGACTCAGAATACGGATGGCGAGGAGGCTATGCAAAGGGCTGTACTCCGTAGATGGCACGATGGATTGTCAACTCAGCGTCTTACGAGTACGGAATACTGTAATGGAGAATGGGCGGCGATCCCAGGTCAAAGCCCCTGTAGGTGGACCAATGTCAGAGGATAGAAGACAGTGGACGTGCCGCAAGCTGAATCTTGGTCCATCTACTCCGTACTCCGTAATACTCCGTACTCCGTGATCCAAGCAGACCTTTGGGGACATCAGTCATTTGTTACGTCGGAGTACATACATACATACGACATACACGCACATACGATCAACTGATCAACGCCAGTGAAACAGCGGCACCGCAGATCCACGCATAAGCCCTGCTGCAAAACACAGCACACGAGAAACAAGGACGAGGGCGGGGGCGGGGGCGGGGGATCAATCAAAATCTACCCTACTCGGCCCCTCCAAGACCTCAATGGCCTTTGTCTGCACCTCGTCAAAGTCGAGGCACCCGCACGATTCGCTCTCGAGGTGCGCGATGCAGCCGGCCAGCGAGACGAACGTCCTCCGGCACTCCCCGTCATCCTTCGGGCAGTGGTACACTCGGCCCCAGTGGACGGGCGACCTGACGTGGGCCTTCGCGCCGGCCCTGGTGGTGAACTCTCGCTCGCAGTAGGAGCACTCCCACATGCCGTTGTAGCCGTCGTATCGCGCCATGGCGTCGGAGCCCGCGTCGTCGTCGCCGCACTTCCAGCGCGGCACGGTGATGACGTTGTACGGGTCCCGCGCGCGGATGTCGCTGAGGATCTCGTTGCGGTCGATGTGGTCCGCGTTGGGGCATGCGCCGGTCTCGAGGTGGTGCACGACTCCGCTCGCGGTGGTGTATTCGCACCCACAATGCGGGCAAGGCACCTCGCACCCGCGATGCGCCCTCGAGTTTCGGTGCTGGCCGCTCGGGTTAGCAAGAATTCCAGGATCAATACGGAATATGTAGTGCGGAGCACATGGATGATGTATGGAAGGTGGATCGGGCAGAACAGCCGTATGCAAGGCGCCCCACGTCGGCCATGAGATGCTCACCATGCGAAGCTCGTTGTCACTCCCAAATTCCTTTTCACACTTCCTGCAATAGTGAGGCGGTTGCCAGTGGTCGAGGGCGTTCATATGCTGGCATGCCGAATGCCACGACCGGAACCACCTCTCGCACATCTGGCAGTCGTGGCGAGCGTCGTGGTCGACGGCAGACATGTGCTGCTGCTTTGCTTGCATCGACCGGAACAGCCTGCCACAGGACGGGCAGCCGTAGCGAGTGCCCTGGTGGCCCTTGTCCGTCATGTGCTGATTACACGCGAAGCGGGTGCGGAAGGAAGCGGTACAGGTGTCGCATTCAATCATCTTGATCCTTATTCTCTTTCGAATACCTGATCCAGTACTCAATCGTCGACAATGTCCGATTCTGAAACCGCTGGCCCGAGGAGAGCTCGGGAGAAGCACGAACGGGCCAGGGCGAGGCTATTATGCTCGTTCTTCGGCGCCGGCCCCATGCTGCGAGGCGGGGGGATGCCTGTCTAAAGCTCGCGATATCAGCCATCACTTGATGCGTTTTTCCCTGCAATGTTTGCATCCTCACTGCTCTCTGTGGCCCTCGCCGATATTGACTGTAACCTCTGCTTGTTCGTGAGTCCCAATCGGAGGTCATCGAGACAGCACGCAGTGGATCAATGCGGAGAAGTGGAACTCGAGTGCATATGTATGCAATAAGCCGAATAATGATTGGAAGCTTCTCGGCCGAGAGGGAACAAAGAGAGTCGGACTGATTCAGCCAGAGTCCAGTCACATGCTCAAGCCACTCAGAAATCTGGAGAGGAGTTCAGTGGCAAGCCACTGAGTCGTTGATGATATGTGTCGGAGAGGTTAGAGATGGATCCATGTTCGGTCGCGCTTGAGGCGTACTACCACACTCCGTAGAAGTCAACAAATGCTGATAAAACCTTCCGGAGGAACCCGATCGCATCCATCTCAGCTGCGGCCCCAGATAATCTTGAATGGGCCAACGTTGTTGACGATGTTGCGTGCCTGGAAATGGGAAATGCAGGGTGTTTGTGGGGGGGGGGCATTTGCGTTGCATCCCTGTAGATGCATAAATTTGATATGTGCATACATATACATGTACCTATGCATCAATGCATGCAGATTCCACATGCAACTATCGGGGTGCCGATGAACGGATTGTGCTCGGAAGGAGCGAACAGCCTTGCAATGAAAACTGGAAGGAGAAGCTCGATGGCGAGAAGGATGAGAGTGGGAAGGTCAGACCCGGCCATGACGCGGTTCAAGAGGAAGGTGCAGGGCACCGCGAGCTCGACTCTCTCTCTCTATGTCTTTCCTCCTCCTCCTCCTCCTCCTCCTCCTCCTCCTCCTCCTCCTCCGACTCGAGCCTGAATGAACGAATCCTCCCTCCTCCAAGACATTGATCGATCCATCTCTATACAACAAACAGACGTACGTCAATCATACTCAGTGTGATCTTCATTCGCATCGAAAATGGCCGAACACAGCATAGCTCAGACTCTTCAGGCGCTCGAGGTTCCGACCTCACCCACCCTCGATCTCCCAATCGATTCCCTCGTCACACCCCCCGACTCTGGCTTTGCATCACCGGCTTCTTCCTCGCGGTCGATCCCGAACCAGCCCCCCTCGACCCCAGTCCCCACACAGGCCCTGGTGCCGACGCCCAAGAAGGCCAATGCGCTCTCCACCAAGAGTCCGGCCCGAGCCCCCGCCCGTCCGGCGCCCGTCTCTCCGTTCCAGGTCTCCCGGAGGCCCGGTCCGGCGCGCTCGCCCCTGACTCGGGTCCGAGATGGAGCTGTCCGCAAGACGCGGGTGAAACAGACGCCGTTAATCGATCGGCTGCGCAGGGACACGCGATGCGCCAACTCCCGCCTGGCTACCATGGCGCAGCTCCTGCATGCCACGGTGGGGCAGTACAGGCGCGCAATGGAAGGGTACGTCATTGACCAGGGCTCTCCAAATGCATGCTTCATGGGACCGCTGACCTGACTCTCCCATGTGCTCGCACGAGTACGTAGGCAAATCGAATTGAACGAGACTGTCGAGCAGTTGATGCGCATGGCAGACGAGATGAGGCCATTTTTTATCCCTTGGCATGATGGAGAAGAGGAGGACGCCCTGTCATCGGCAGAGTACGATGAGAATGAGGAGAATTGAGGAGAAAGAAAGCTACGAAAGAAATACTCGGAAGAAGGGTTTGCTAGGAGACAACCCAACAACACACAGCGGAAGGTATTTTTCTTATTCCCATTCTTACCCTCGAAAAAGCAGCGTGCGAGCTATGGATAATTCTTCATGTGCAGGCATACCTGGCAAACACTACTATATAATATGAAAGCCGTTCCATATTCCAAGAGTTATGTTTACCGATGCCGATGGAGATAAAAAGGCACGCCGTCTTTCTTCAAGCCATCAGTGACGCCGACGGCGCAACTCCGTGCTCTGTTGGCCCGAGATACTCATACTCCGTGCAGCCTAAAGCGAGACGGCTTGCTCACAAGATCGCATGGAAATCCTTGCAAGTCATCTCGGCGCCCTCATTTAGTAAGCTAGTACCATTACGGCTAACAAAGGAAACACCACAACACAGGCTCGCCTTACACAAATCACACGATGGTTATTTAAACGACTCACTCACGCAGGTCTTCCCCTCACTTCATATTTCCCGCTCCAGCGTCTCCCTCACCACACACCATCCCGTGCCAATCATCATTGAGCCAGATTGGTCCTCACAACCTCACAGTCAGCCATTGGTACCTGGATCGAACTGGCATACCTACTATCGAGATGGTCAACACAAGGTCTGCCTCGCGCGCTGGCAGCGCCGGCCCCAACTCCCGCACCCAGGCATCCCCTCCTCCTCCTCCCACGCCCAAGCGGACACCCAACTCGCTCTCCCCCGCCTCGTCGACCTCCAACCTCAGGGCCTCTAGCAAGAAGAGCCTCTCATCACGCTTCGCTCACGTACCTACGACAGTCACGCTCGGCTGGCTCGCTGTGTCCCTGCCCCTCGTAGTCTGGGACACCATCTACACGCTCGGCCGGCCTCACACCATGGAGGGCGGCTGGCTGCACGACCCGCTCTGGATCCCGTACCGCCTCTACGGCGAGATCGACCACGTGTATGGCTGGAAGGCGTTCAACGCGGGCAATGGGTTCACCTCGGCCCAGGGGCTGCTCAACGCCGTAGAGACGGCCCTGTACCTGTGGTACCTGGTCGCGTGGCTGACGGCGAGCACGACGGCCGGCGCGCCTGCTGCCAACGGCAAGGCGGGCGGGAGAAGGGGGGCGGCGGCGGCGAAGGAGGTCAAGTCGCAGAGAGTGCTGAGCGGCAGGACGGGGGCGCTGGCGCTGCTCGTCGGGTTCAGCGCTGCGGTGATGACCGTGAGCAAGACGGTGCTCTACTGTGAGTTTCGACTCCCATCGCCCGGAGCATTGTGTACTAACGGAAATAGGGGCGAACGAGTACTACTCCGGTTTTGACAACATTGGGCACAACACGATGCAGGACCTCGTCTTCCTGTGGATCATTCCAAAGTGAGCCTCGCACTGTTTGCATGCCGCTGGACCATGAGAAAAACCGGAGCTGACCTTGCACAGCGGCGCGTGGCTCGTCTTCCCGACTTACATGATCATCTCACTGGGCATGAACCTCGTCGACGGGCTTGCCGGGGCCGCCTGACCTTGAAATACTCGGTATTTGCGGAGTACAAAATATCGTATTATGTTCGACTATCCCCCATGTTCATCTGGGCCGGTCTTCGTCACTGTGCTCATCAAGATGGACGGACTCAGGGATTGCGCCTGGTTTCAGGGCATCGAAACGCGGATCTGGGCTTGCAACCGCAATTCGCGGTCAGAGAGCTACAGATGCATTCTGCCAGCAGCGGGCTCGTGTATCAACAGGCATCGCACGAATGTGCGGAGAAGTAAAGGGGCATTGAATGCCTTCTTTTTCTTCTTCTTCTTCTTCTTCTTCTTCTTCTTCTTCTTCTTCTTCTTCTTCTTCTTCTTCTTCTTTTTCTTCTTCTTTTTTTCGAATTCATGGCCTTCAGACCGGACGCAGAGATGGATGGCGATGGCCCCTGGGAGCACAGATAGAAATGCAGGCGCAGCGTGTCAGGGGATCAACACCAGCAGAGGGTCTGGGCAGATGAGCGCGCAACGCAGGTGTGTGTGGGGTGTAGACGCATGGAGAACGTTGTTATAGACAGACTCCCTGATATAGATGCATGAACCGGCATACGAGTACTCGTACATACGTACAGGAGTATCGTACATATGTACATATGCGCATCGCACGGCGATCGATGGATGCAACAAGATCTTCACTCGCCTTGGACATGCAAAAGACTCTTTCGCTGAATCTTCGCGGCGCGTTTTCGCGGTCTTGGAATCCGCCGTGGCTCGACTCGGTCTTCCTAGTACACGCCCTTCACGATTCGCATCACTCATCCTCCCCATTTTCAGCACCAATCCCAACACTCCGAACAAGCATCTCAATTCGATTCACGTCACTCCGGCCACGGCTAAAATCTACCAAATCAGGAGCACAACAAGACCACCTTCCAAGACCCCCCCCCTCCCCCCCCCCCCCAACCATCCCCCAGCCCCCCAAGAGAGACAGAGAGAGCGTTTGCGTCTGCTTTTGCAAGAGCGTTTGCAAGTGTGTTTGCGCGCGTGAGAGAGACAGATAGAGAGAGAGAGAAAGAGAGAGAGAGAGAGCGAGCCACCAGACAAATGGTACTTATGGTATCGAGCTGTTGAAAACGTCGTCCCGCCTGTGGACACTGGACATTGGGTATCAGACGAACAAGAACAGGGAACAGGAACAGGGAAAGGAGGGCGGGGGGGGGGGGGGGGGG
>NIGB01000004.1:395920-419958 GCA_003055145.1 Escovopsis weberi
CCC
The DNA here is from genome assembly GCA_003055145.1 of Escovopsis weberi. Classification (NCBI taxonomy): domain Eukaryota; kingdom Fungi; phylum Ascomycota; class Sordariomycetes; order Hypocreales; family Hypocreaceae; genus Escovopsis; species Escovopsis weberi. The sequence continues at coordinate 395,924 of NIGB01000004.1, forward strand.
CCCCCCCCCCCCCCCCCCCCCAAAAAAAAAAAAAGGAAGACGGCCGGCACCGAAGCCATAGATCATCGAGCATCTGGAAATCAGGCAACCTCTTATTCAAATTCCCTCATGCGAGTACTTCCACCTCGAAGATCACCACCTGATTGGTCTTGATGGAGCCACCCACCTGGTTTGCAAAAGAAAGCAATTGCCACAAAGACTCTATTGGGGGAGAGGCGTCGGAAGAAGCAAGTTCTCACGCATGGACATGGTGCAGTACCGATATGCCGGCGGTGCGACAAGAATCGTGGGGAAGCGCTCCATGCCCGCAAAAGGAGACGAGTCCCGGCGCGTCGCGTTCACGTGCGAAACATGCAGCAAAGATTGCATGCCGCCCAATTTCTCTGGTTCCTCCCGGTCTTCTTCGGCATACAAAGTAGTACGGAGTACTCCGTACGAGCATGAGTTTCTGGAGTTCTCCACGGATGGTTCTCTCAAGTGTGTATGTACGACAATCACGAGGTGATCTTCGGTGAGATCCATCACATATCGCATGTTTCTTCCTGTGAGTGCCGACTTCACTCTGGCGTGTTGATCGGGGTCACTGGGCGATGACACCCAGTCCCTCCGATGATGCTCAAACCCTCTCCCGCAAGCAGAGACGTCGGAAGCGGGCCCCTCCCCTCGATGCATCACAAAAGCCACCTCTTGCCAGGCAAACACCTCCCGCTTCGCTAAGAGACGGGATACTCCGACGCCCGAGGATCATCATCCTGATGATCGCCAAAGGTTCCGGACTAAAAGCCACCGGCCTCACAGCACCAACGCAAGATGGGAAAGTAAAAAGCACGCTGACCCGGGCCGCGGGCCTTCAAAGGAAAAAGGGGGTGGAAAGCGTTCAGTTCTTTCTCCTCTCGTCAATGCGCAAACCTTACCGGATGACACCGAGATGACAAACCAAGTGGATGAGGGAGGCTGCGGCAGACGGGACGCGGCGGGGCGGGGAGCAAGGCCTGAAGGGCTGGACGGAAACCTTACTGTATGGGCGCGGAGGGCGCATCCTGACATTTTCACTTGTCGAGGCAACCAGATGCTTGTCGACCTGAACCTGGAAAGCATAATCAGCCCGGGCCCAGCAACCATGGTGGAGAGCCAGAGGAGCAGACATCCATTCCGTCAAAGAGGGTCGAATACCAAGCCTGGAGGTTGGCTATTGCCGAGCGTCCTTGCGTAAGCCGTACTACCTGATGATGATGAAGCCGTGTCCACGAGGTCCAGAAGGCACACGTAAATGTGTTTGACGGGGAGGATCCTGACTTGCTTGATCGATGAAAATGTGCTCCGCGCGTCGAGGAAAGATGGAATCATTGAGACCTGTCGTGTCCCGGGAAAAAACGTCAGCGGCTTGGATCAGCTCGACCATCCGTATGTACGGAGTAGATCGGCCCAGTCGGCCCTTGACGGGCCTGACGGCCCTGACAGACTTCGCACGGCACGCCGGGGCACCGAGAAGCTGAACAAGTGCTGCCGCCTCTGTGAAGATTGCAACCATCAGCATCCCTCACCCCTTTCCGCCAAGCGCACTGTGCCACATCCGTGATGAGCTCGGAGACGCGTCCACGTGACTTCCTTCACCGAGCCTCACCTTGAGCCGACCGAAGCTCGCTTCAACCCGCCTCACCGAGCCAGGCACCGGTACGTCCCACCGCATCCTCCTGTGCCCCTCGTCCTGCCGGGGAAAAAACAAACATTGGAGGGACACGATGTAGCCTCCCGGCGTCCCTGGGCCGAAACCGAAGAACCGCGCTGTCACAGACCGAGACGAGACGATGACCGTCCCGACGCCATACACGTACATCCGGTGCCCTTGCTCGGACCAGACGTCCGCCGGCCGCGGCGGCGACTCCAAGTCCGGCAAGATGGCGGCCGAGGAGGAGGGCATGTTTGATCCGAGGGACCCGCGGTCGAGCTACAGCCTGTACCCGCTCGAGTATCTGCTCTTCTGCGAGGACTGCCAGCAGATCCGGTGCCCGAGATGCGTCACGGAGGAGAGCGTGACGTACTACTGCCCGAACTGCCTGTTCGAGGTGCCGAGCAGCAACCTGCGCAGCGAGGGGAACCGGTGCGTGTCTTCTAAGCTCTTTCTTATGTCTTCAGTCTTCTTGCTCCCCGCCTCTCTCTCTTACACGGGCATGCTGACCGAGGAGGGTTCTCCTGCAGGTGCACGCGCAGCTGCTACCAGTGCCCCGTCTGCATCGGGCCCCTCCAGGTCGGCGCCGTCCAGCCGGTCCCGGACCCGACCAACCCCCTGGGGCTGGAGAGCCGGCCCGCGAACCCCAACGGCGGGCCGTTTGCGCTCTTCTGCCAGTACTGCAACTGGACGTCGAGCGAGATCGGGATCGAGTTCGAGCGGCCCAGCGGGATCTACTCGCAGCTGTCCAAGATCAACAACGGCGGGCAGCCCAAGCTGACGGCGCGGGAGGTCAAGGAGCGGCGCAAGGAGAACCCGGACGAGCCGCCCGTTGCGGACGACCAGCTGGACGCGGACCTGCAGTTCTCGAACCTCAAGTCCTTCTACCAGGCGCAGCTTGCGGACGCGAACAGCGCCATCGGCAGCATGGGGGCCTTCTCGTCGCCCGCTGCGCTGTCGCGGATCATGTCGCTGTACACGGGCGGGCGGGGCCACGCGGGCCGGCTGCCGCAGGGCCCGCCGGACGTGATGCGCGAGGCGGCGGGCACCGACGACGGGCTCAAGGTGGCGAACCTGGACGAGTCGGCGGCGGTGGCCAAGCTCATGGCGGGCGGGTGGGACGCGGCGGCGAGCGTGGAGCAGCGCGGGCAGCAGCTGCCGGAGCGGCAGGCGCGCTTCCAGGACGAGCTGCGGCCGATCCCGTACCTGCTGCGCAGCAAGCGCAGCAAGCGGTGCCCGGCGTGCCGGCACATCATCTCCAAGCCCGAGGCCAAGGTCACGTCGACGCGCTTCAAGATCCGCCTCGTCGCCAAGAGCTACATCCCGACCATCACGATCCGCCCGTTCGCGCCGACCGCCAAGCCCGTGCCCGTCACGTACCGGCCGGGCGCCGAGGACGAGGCCCCGCTGCGCCCGCACCGCCCCTGCCAGTTCATCCTGACCTTCAAGAACCCCATCTTCGAGAGCATCCGCGTCACCCTCGCGACGCCCAACACGACCCCGGGCCGCTTCTCCAGCCGCGTCACCGTGCTGTGCCCGCAGTTCGAGGTCGACGCCAACACGGACATGTGGGACGACGCGCTCAAGGACGACGAGCGCGACAGGGACGCCGCGCGCAGAGGGGCCGGCGGCATCGGCATCGGCGGCGGCGGTGACGACGGCGCCGCAGCCGCAGCCGCAGCTGCCGCCGCGGGGCCCGAGGTCGGCAAGATCTGGGAGAAGGGCCGCAACTGGGTCAGCATCGTGCTCGAGGTGATCCCGCCCTCGCTGCGCCTCGACGACCTGCCGCGCGGCGAGCACGTCGACCGCGGCCCGCTGCGCAAGGGCGAGGACGTGCTCGAGATCCCCATGCTCGTGCGCATGGAGTGGGAGGCCGACACGACGACGGACGGGGGCGCCGGGGCCGTTGGCGGGGCGGCGGGCGGCGCGGGCGGCGCGGCGGGCGGCGGGCTCAAGGAGAAGAGGGAGCTGGCGTACTGGTGCGTCCTCGGAGTCGGACGCATCAGCCACGAGTAGCAGCTCAAGAGCGTCTCTACAAAGACAGAGGAACGGGAGGACAATATAGAGTAGAGGGGTGAGCATTCTACGGTGTTGCGGATCATAGCCTGATACATATACCCCGAAAGCATTGCATGAGCGGGAGGAGAGCACATGAAGAAAGAAGGATGAGAGTGGTGTGAATTGATCAATTCGTGCAGCAGCGCTTGTCCATCATTAAGCTTGAGCTGCCTTCAATGTTGGTATTTCGTGACGCCAAGCCCCCCCTTAGTTTTTGAATGATGCCTATTTTGACCGAACCGCCCAAAGTCCCATGAAAACACGCGCAGGATGCCCTTGCCTTTGTTTCTCAAAAGGTGTAGGACAATGGTCTTGTTGTTCCTGAAAGTTTGGAAACCAAGATTCGGGAATCAGAGAAATTTTGAGTTTTTGTTGATCTAGATATAAGATTGCTAAATCTAGTACTCAGCGCTGGTCTGAGGGAACTCAAAGTTGACGTTGCGGCCGGTGAGGCGGCGGTAGACCTCGGCGTAGGTGTCGAGCCTGTAGTCGACGCCGCCGCGCTCTTTCTCGTCGAGGATGACCTTGAGGAGCTTGCTGCCGTCCTCCTTGGTGCGGATGCGCTTGCCGACGATCTCGACGGGGAAGGTGAGGTCGGCGAGGATGGCGTCGTGGACGGCGGTGAGGGTGCGGGAGCGGGGGCGCTTCTGCTTCTGAGTGTTGCGGGAGCGGGCGGAGCGCTTGGGGCGGGGGAGGATGCGGCGGGAGGCGAGGATGAGGACGTGGCGGTCAGAGAACTTCTTCTCGAGCTCGCGGGTGAGGCTGGGGGCGCCGGGCGTTAGCTGGGCTGGCGATGGAAAATGCGTCGTGCGAATGGGTAGGTATATGGGGACTTACCGCTGCTGGACGCGGTGGAAGCCCTGCAGGGAAGGGACGGGGACAAAGATGACGATAGCCTTCTTGCCGTGGCCGACTTCGATCTGTTCCAGATCACGAAAAAGTCAGCATGCGAGCTCCAATGGCCCAGTGAAAGGCTTTGGACCGCTTCCCGTCCTGTTCCGCGAAAAGTCAATAGTACTCTGGCGACGGCGATGCGTCCCCATGGAATCTCTTCCTCAAGTTCACTCGTTTCTCGAAACTTGGCCCGCCGGGAAGAGGGGGGGGGGACGCCGTCGCCGCCATTGTAAAAGCCTTTGGGAACAGGAACTCGAGGGTTCCGTTTTTTTTTCTCCTCCATTGATTGATTCCCTCCTCCTCCTATTCCGCTGCTATTCTCACCTCGCGGGCAGAGACGATCTGCAGAGGTCGCAGGGCAACCTTGAGGTCGGCGGTGTTGGACTCGAGGTCGAAGAGGGCCTGAGCAATGTTCTGCTCGAGCTCGGAGGGGTTCTGCCTCGAGGGGCTGTTGAGGGCGATCTTGTTGAGGGCGCTCATCTTGGCGGTGGTGCTCGACGATGGTGGGTTGAGTTGATCGTGGTGAGCGGGAGGCCGTGGAGTTTGCGGTCGGGTTGTCTGATCTTGTTGGAGCGGCCGGGCGAGGATGCGCAAAATCGGGATTTCGCTAAATTGGGGCTTCCGTGCCCTTTTCGAATCGTCTGTGCGATTTTGTGTGCGATTATGTAATCCATGCTCTTCGATAAGGGTGGGGCGCGTTCCTGATTGGCGAATCGCCGATCGATGGATGCCTGGCCAATGAGATGCGCGGAATCTCTTTGGTGAGAGCCTCATGTGCTGTGATGGGATGTTGTTCCCTTAGTATGAGGAAAGACGTGAAGCAGTAAAGGAGAATAAAGCCCCTTTATTCCATTCATTTTTACAATCTCGAATGAGTCCCTCTAGCAGCGACAGCGATGTGATACGCAGACATGACAGCCTCTTACCCTCCAGTGTATTGGGATCGCTGGGATTCAAGAGCGACCAGCTTCGTAGGCCTCGATCCCACCCAAAGCTCATTGGTAATTGCCTATCCCAATCTACATATATCGTGGCCTCAGTTTGTACTGTTGATTGGCCTTTCCAGACACCGATGAGCACCTTGGCCGCAAAGCGAGAGCGCCCCCCCCCCCTCCAGTGCCTCCAGTGAACACAGGCGAGCTCGCCTCCGGCGCGGCGATCCTCTCGATGCACGGTCTCTGCTGCCCATTGTCTTCTCTCAGCCCATGCCATCCATTTCTTTCCATCACGACCGACTCAAGTCTCATGAGCAACGGCCGACCTCGAACGTCGTGGCTGCGCCTCCAACATTTCAAGGGGCGAAAGGGGGATGAGAGTCTGTAAGAGGAAAGAGCGTCTTCAGAGAGCATCATGGGGAGGTTCTTGCCAGTTCGGGCCTCCAAGGTCTCCGAGACTCTGCTCTGTCTCTCCCTCGTCCGGCCGCCTTTTTTATTTTGTCAAGCTGGCATCCTCTTTTGTTTCTGTATTCTTCCTCTTATTCTTACTCTCTACTAACCCTCCTCTTCTCCTCATTCTCGCCAATCGTCCTCCTCTTTGGTTCCTTTGGTTCCTCCGCTCCCCCCTAATTTTGTCTCTTCTTGGCGTTTTGGCACGCATTCCTTTAGTCCACTGAGGTCATCGAAGCTATGGCCGTCTTCTTGTTGCTCGCCCTTTTTGGCGTCTTGGGGGTCCTTGGCCAGGCCACTCACAACACCGTCACCTTCAGCTACCAGGCATGTTCGAACGTCGACGTGTCCCGGTTCGGAGCCCCGCTGGTCTTCCCGGATGGGCGGGTGACCCCAGAGGCATGCCAGGCGTCTTGCCAGGGTCATCGATATGCTGCTCTCATGCCAAAGTCAGTAACCCTTCCACGGACCCGCCTCACAGATCCCCTTGCTGATTGCTCCAGTGCCTGCCGCTGTGGCGATGATCCCAATGCCGTTCATCCCATCGATGAGAGCAAGTGCGACTTTGCCTGCATGGGCGATTGGAACCTGGGCATGTGCGGGAGCGTCTGTCCGGACAACTCTCCCATGATTGCAAACATCTACACTCGGGCGATCACGCCACCTGCTGCCTCCAACTCGGCAAATGGTGGTATCAGTCAATACCAGAGTCCGTCCGTGTCGTCCGACAGCACATGCTCGTCGCTTGGAGCCGCATCTGCGCAGCCAACTGATGCGCCAAGGATCACAACAGCGGTGCCTCCTCCGGCCGTCAAGACCCCTGAAGGCTCGTTGCCGCCACTCCCTTCTCCCCTAGGTCCTCAATCCTCGTCCTGCACGTCAGCGGCGACTCCCAACTTGGGGACGCCAGCTCCCCCCGTCGGAAGTTCGCATGATCTTCCGACACACGCGCCAGAGCCAAGCGCATACCCTCATCCAACACAGCCGGCTCCCGCTACACAACCCTCACAGGTTCCCCCGGGGCCATCGCCTCAACCCTACACGGGGAGTCAGACTCCTTCGGGGGATCCTGGCCAGCTGCCATCTGGAGGAGTCAAGAGTGTTCCGCCCGGGGCGTCAGACTTGTCGCCCGTGGTCACGGAGAGCACACTCTGGCCTAAGACAAGCGCGAGCAAGTCGAGCGGGATTCTACCCGTGCCGTCACAGGTGCCGGGATCGGACTCGAGCCACGGCTCCGCGCCTCCTTTGCTGGGAATGGGCGGGCTCGCAGTGGTTGCGGCCATGGTGATGTGAAGCAGGCACCGGGGCCGGGAGGAAGCAGACGAGCAAGCGCGCTTGGCATCTTGTTCAAATAGGTCAAGCGTTTGACTTGGGAAATTTTTGGACGATGAAATGATAGCACGTTGGGCAGATTGTGGCTAGATTGTCTGTCAAGAGAGCAGAGCAGGCAAGATGGAGGAAATTGATACCCTGAGAATGGCGATGCTGCCTGGCGTGACGGGAGGTAATTGGGACGGATCAATGTACTGTATCTGCTACCTATGGCAACGACGGCGATGATGGGTACCGGTAGGTCGTCGAAGCAAGGCATTACCTTAGTAGCTCGAGAATGGAACCCTTTTGGACCGAGCCCAAAGTTGAAGTGAAGCAACAATCCATCCAAGATGGCGAGCCAGGATCGTGAATGGTGGTTTCCGAGAAGAATCAAGCCTATGAAGCGAGGCACTGTACTCGTACGGAGTGGATGTCTGTGTCATCACGCACGATTTGTACAGTAATTTTTGAATCTTTCATGCACTGTATTGGTTACAGGGTAGGAGGCCGCTCTCGCTCGATGGGAAGCGGGGCTCGATTCTTGGTTGTCACGGTTTGGGAACGGAATTGCGGGGCATCCGGCCATCAGGAGCGAGCTTGGGTATCCATTCGTACTCGTACTTGTGCATATATATCCAGCAACCCTGCCTCTCACCTCCTGAGCTCGATACCGAATAGACCGATAGACCATAAGACTTGGACCCGAGATCGTGATAGACCAAGACCAGCTAGGACGGCAAAGCACCTCGGCACGATGCAGTCCGGAATATCAGGTAACCCAGGCGATCCCCCCAGCCAACATCATCCTCACCGTCTCGATCCGTCCGCCACGGCGTCTTGCCCCCCCCCCCCCCCCCCCCCCCCCCCCCCCCCCCCCCCCCCCCCACCCTTTGGTTCTCACCATCGCTGACGATTCCGATGACTAGTTGCCAAGGAGCTCCAGGACGAGTTCAGCTCGCTTCTGGAGTCGAGCACGACATTCGCGCTGCTCGTGACGATCCAGAAGGAGTCGCTCGTGTCGACGGCGACGATCCCCCGCACGTCGGACGTCTTCGAGGAGAACCTGGCGCAGCTGGGCCCGCACATCAACAAGACGACGGCGCTGTACGCGATCCTACGGCGGCACGAGGAAGCGCCGCGGCTGGCGATGGTGACGTACGTGCCGGACGAGGCGCACGTGCGGCAGAAGACGCTGTTCGCGTCGACGCGGCTGGCGCTGGTGCGGGAGCTCGGGTCGGAGCACTTCCGGGAGACGCTGTTCATGACGACGCCGGAGGAGGTGACGGGGGCCGGGTTCCGGGCGGTGGACGCGCACAACGGGCAGGCGGCGCCGCTGACGGAGGAGGAGCGGTCGCTGGGCGAGGTGAAGAGGGCGGAGATGGCGGCGGGGCAGGGGACTGCGTACAGGGAGATTCACCTGAGCAGGAGCTTGAAGATGCCCGTGAGCCAGGACGCGATTGCGGCGATGAGGGAGATTGGGGCGGGGACGCGGACCGTTGCGATGCTGGTGAGTTGGCCTGGAGCACGAGAGGAGGAGAGCAGCGCAGACGACATGGATGGAGAGAGAGTGTGTGTGTGCGTGTCGCTGACAGAACGGCAGAAAATCAACCCGACCACCGAGTCGGTGGAGCTGCTGCCCGAGTCGCCCTCACCGGCGTCCGTCGCGGAGCTGCGCGGCGCCATCTCCGCGACCGAGCCGCGCTTCACCTTCTTCCGCTTCCGGCACACGCACGAGGGCGCGGCCGCGGACCCCGTGCTCTTCGTGTACACGTGCCCGTCGACGCCGGGCAACCGGTCGATCAAGAACCGCATGATGTACCCGCTGATGAAGCGCGCCGTGCTGGCCGTCGCCGAGGAGCAGGCGGAGCTGACGCTGGCGAAGCGCTTCGAGGTCGAGGAGCCGGGCGAGCTGACGGACGAGGACGTGCTGGCGGACCTGTACCCGCGGGAGGAGGTGCGGCAGACGTTTACGCGGCCGAAGCGGCCCGGCCGATGAGGGGACTGCACGGGCGTGGCGAGTGTTTTGCTGCCTGTGTGAATACGGAGTATACGAATACGACTTACGACTTTTGTTGCTTTCTGGATCTGAGGATGAAGACCGAGATAGATGGAGGGGGTTGTTGCCATGATGACGTCTATGACGCCTCGGTGTGTGCGAAGGAAGAGGTGGCCCCTTTTCGTCACTTTACCGATCACACCGGAGAGCTTGGATACAATTGCATTATGTTCGCTGCAAGACGCCTTGCCAGATGGAAAATGTACAAAAAAAAAAGAAAAAGGGGGGGGGGGGGAACTTTCGATCGTGGGCGCCCGGGTCCGGCAGGGCCTACTCCTCGTACCGGCCCCCGACGAAGGCGAGGTTGCTGTGCTCCAACTTGTTCCTGAGGAACTCGTACACGGTGAAGGTGACGGCCTGCCCGGGCGCGACGCGCATGATGCGCGGCGTGATTCCCTTGTAGAACGCGTGAAAGCCCTCCTGTCTGTGTGGAACGTGTCAGCCCCTTTTTTTCTTCGACTTCATCATCCCCGAACCTTGAACACTCCACGACGGGGAACAAAAAAAAGGGGGGGAAGGTCTGGGGATTGTCGGGCAACCCACTTGAACATGTCGCCCGCGATGGCCGTGATGCGCCTCCAGGCGCTCACGCCGGGCGCCGCGGGGGCCCTCTGCAGCCTGGTCTTGATGGTGTCTATGGGCGCGTTGCTGAGCGGGCCCATGGCGCCGCTGACGAGCCCGATGACGGTGGTCTGCCAGCCGGGCAGGGTGCGCCCCTCGTCGCGCAGCGCGGGCTGGGCGTCGTACAGGCGGTCCTTGAGGCAGGTGTACGCGGTGAAGTTGACGGCCTGGTTGGTGCCCTGGCGCAGCGCGGTGAGGCCGACGCCGCGGTAGAGCGCGCCGGCGCCCTCCTCGCGGACGACGGTGTAGAGGGCGTGCGGGGCGGAGCGATACTTGGGGACGTCGAGCGGGTCGGCCATGCTGTGATGCTGGGCCTGGAGGCGGATCTTGACGACCTCCATCGGGGTGACGACGGCGACGGCCTCGGTGACGCCGGCGAGGAGGCCGGCGAGGAAGACGGCGCGGCTGGAGAGGGCGGGCGGGCCTTCGCCCTGGGACGGGGAGGACGATGAGGACGATGAGGACGAGGGGGGCGCGAGGAGCTGCTTGTACCACTCGAACGAGGTGAAGCGGATGGCCATCTTGGGCACGATGCCGGTGAGCACGGCGCCCAGGCCCTTGTACAGGCCGAGCGGGGTCTCCTTGCGGACGATGTCGGCGCCCGTCTTGAGGAAGCCGCGGCGCGGGGAGCCGGGGACGCGGCCGCGCCGGGAGAGCTGCATGCGGACCTTGATTGTGTCTGCGGGGAGAGCGTGAGCGGGCCGGGTCTGAGGTCATAAATTCCGACTGGATCCTGAGCTTCACTGCATCCTCGACTATGTTCTCCTGTGTCGGACTCAGGGGGAAGGGGGAGGGGGGGCGGACGAACCGAGGGGGTGGCACACGAGGGCCTCCATCATGCCGGCACCGCCGCCGGCTGCCACATGTTAGAGACTGATTGTAGAATATACTAGTAGGAGTAGTATTGCGACTGCCCCATCAAGCACATATCAGGGAGCAGACTCACCGATAAGGTTGACGGCCGCAGAGGGCGGGTGCCTGTTGTCTGCTCTTGTCATCTTGCGCCCTCGTCTCCTCTCGTGCTCGTTCGAATCGTGTTCTGAATCTTCTTTGATCCGTTCTTGAACGGGCAGTCGATGGAGGTAGTCGTCTTGATCCGGGTTATGTTATGTAGTGCTGTCGTCACTCGAGGCGCGTGCGGGTGTAAGACGAGCGGGCATTCCCGGATTGCGCATTCTTGAAGCAGCAATATGGTAAGACACGAGGTTTTGGAACGACTCAAGTTCAAAAGGGATAGATTCGAGGGGGAAGAAGAAGGGATGGTGATTTATCAGAATCGAGGAGCCGTCGAGGGAGCGAGATGCCGAGACTGGCATGCCGGCTGTCGCCGGTTTGGCATATGATTCCATCCATCCATCCATCCATTCAATGGTCCCGGGCCGGATGCCGCTCCGCCTTGCCTGCGATGAGCCTGATGGGGTTAGCGCGAGTGCGATGAAAGGCATGCGGTGGTGCTGAATTGCATGCGCTCAAGCATGTGAGAATTGGGATTCAAACAAAGACTAGCCGTCTTTGGTATAGACCCGGGAGGACGCGGATCCGGGGACTGTGATTGGTCGAGGCGATGCAAAACGGCAAGTGGGGCCTTTTGCCTTTCCGGGACCGCGTCTGATTGGCTGCTGCTGATGCTGCTGTTGATGCTGCTGTTTATGATGATGTTGATGTTGATGTTCAAAGCTAATGCTGATGCTGATGATGATGTTGAATGGTGATGCTGATGTCTGATGCTCCATTCTTGATACTGGGGTCGAAGAGCTGGTAGTGGTTCCGACTGGGTGAAGAATCGGAACTACAGATCAGCAGCCGCAAGTAACCCTAACCCTACCTTACCCTGCAGGCAGTCTTAACACGAACTTGGTCGAAAAGAATACAAATCAACCCGGCGAGAATCATCCTCGGATATCTGCCCCGCCAACCGGCAGCTGCCAACAAGCCGAGGCCCGCCACGCTCCGCTCACCCGGTCGGGTCACCCGGTCGGGTCACCCGGTCCCGAGACAATCGACACCCTGCGAGACGAAAGACGAAAGACGGAAGACTCAGAAATACCAGATGAATACTCATTCGAGGCAACTGTCATTATTCCACGTCTATGTGCAATGCCCGGGCCCGCCCCGGTCCAACGCCGATACGCCCCTTGCTCACGTGCGCCGCGCCGAACCGAAAGCCCGCTGACCCCTGGTATACCCGTCCCGACCCAAGGAAACAAAGGATGAAAAGGAGGAACAAAAACAAAATAGTAAAACATCGTACTGCAGATACCCTTCGAGTGCAATATTCGCAAAGGCCTACGACGGGGTCCCCCGCTCCGCCATGTCCCCGTCCCCGTCGAAGCTGTAGAGCCGCACCTCGCCGTCCTCGCTGCCGCTCGCCATCCGGCTGTCCCCCAGCCCGACGCACGTCACCGGCCCCGCGTGGCCCGTGAAGCTGCGCTCGCACTTGCCCGACCGCGGCTCCCAGATCTTGACCATGGAGTCGTTGGCCCCCGTCACCACGCGGATCGTGTCCCCCGCCAGCGCCCACACGCCCTCGACGTGCCCGAACATGCTGCGCACGCACCGGCCCGTCGCCACGTCCCACAGGCGCACCGTGTTGTCCAGCCCGCCCGTGAGCATGTACCGCGGGGGCAGCGGCCGGCTGGGGTCCGAGAGGAAGCCCGCGCCAAAGGCCGCGCGGTCACCCCCAGCCCCACCACCGTTGCCGTTACCGCTGCCGTTGCTGCTGTTGCCGCTGCCCGTCGCCATCGCCGGCTCGGGGGGCTCCGGCGAGGGCGTCTTGCCGCGCGCGTCGCTGCTGCTGTGCGTCGACGCGGCGTCCGTCCGGTCCGCCATCCGGTCCGGCCGCCTGTCCGCCGCCGCGGGGTCCACGTCCGGCTCGAAGTCGGCCGGCATGAGCAGGATCTGCTGGACCTGGCCGACGTGGCCGAGGTACGTGCGGATGCACCGCTTCGAGTCCAGGTCCCACAGCTTGACCGAGAGGTCGTCCGAGGCGGAGAAGACGGTGCGCGACGCCGAGTCGACCCGCACGTGGTTGACCCAGTCGGTGTGGCCGCGCAGCGTAAAGGTCTGCTTGGTGTCGAAGCTGAAGATCTTGACCGTCCGGTCGATGGACCCGGACGCGAGCGTCAGCCCCTCGAAGTGCACCGACAGCACGCCGTCCGAGTGGCACTGGAGCGTGCTGAGGCACTCGCCCGTCTGCCAATTCCAGATCTTGATCGTCTTGTCGAAGCTGGCGCTGATGAGCTTGGAGTCGTCGAACTGCAGCGAGCGTATCGACTGCGAGTGGCCCCTCAGCGTCCGTATCACCTCGCCCGTCTCGCTGTTCCAGATCTTGATGGTGGTGTCGTACGAGCCCGTCGCCAGGATGTTGTTGTCCATCTGCAGGCACGTCACGCCGTTATCGTGGCCCTTGAACGTCCGCACCGAGCACCGGCCCGTCTTCCAGTTCCACCCGATCTTGTAGCGGTCGCGGTACACATCCTTCCACGGCCGAAACTTGCGCTCCTCGTCCAGCTGCGCCCTCGACTTTCTGCAGGACCCCTGGACGCGCGGCCGCTTGCTCGACGACGCCGCGGCCGTCGTCGTCGTCGTCCTTGTCGTCGTCGTCGTGGCCGCCGCCGCCGCCGCCGCCGCCGCCCCCGGCCCCCCGGTCGCGTCATCGCTGCGGGCGGGCCCCATGGCGCGCTTGTTCGAGCCCGGCGCGGCGGGCGTCTCGGCCGGCTCCTCGCCGGGTACTGCCCGCGCGGCGGCGGCGGCGGCGTCGTCTGCGTGGGCGGTCAGCTGGTGGCGGCTCCAGGCCTTGAGCCTCCTCTTTTCCAGCAGCGGCAGTCCCCAGCCGCACTTGGAGCAGCACCGGTCGATGTGCTGCTCGCACATCCTGTGCCAGACGACGTCGTCGTCGGCCAGCGCGCGCCAGCGGCGGCTGACCTGGGCGGCCTTGCAGAGGGAGACGGTGTCGAGGTAGCAGAGGATCTTGTAGGAGAGCTCGACGGGCAGGGTGGCGAGGAAGTCTATTTTGAGCTGCTCGGCGACCTCGCGCGATACGGCCGACAGCTGGGGGAAGCAGCACTGGGTGATGATGCCCTGGAGGATGAGCTCGCGCTGCTTGGACGGGGCGGCGGAGAAGGTGGACCAGACGTGGGTGATGGCCTGCTGATCGGCGGTGGAGAGGCTATCGAGGTCCTAGACGGTAAGGATGTGAGAGTTAGCGACCTGTCGATTCTATCGGGGCTGGGAGAGATGTGTCGCAAACATAGCGCGCGCATCAACATCGACATACCCGCTGGATGATGCCCATCTTCTTCTCGTCGGCGGCCCGGCGGCACTTTGAGTCTGGGCGGTGGCGGTAGCAGTACTTGGAGTGGGAGTCGCTGGGGACAGAGACGGCGGTGGAGCTCGCGCTGGCCGTCTTCTTGTGGTTGTTCTTTCCGATGGGGGCGTAGAGGTCCGGGATGTGCTCCTTGAGGAAGGGACTGAGCGTCTTGCCGACGAGGTCTGGGGGCATGTTGATGAGGCCGCGATCGCGGGGGGACGAGTCGTCCTCGGTGGGCCTCCTCCTGTCGCAATTGTCTCTGGAGAGTCGCTGGGGCTGGGTCGGGTAGTCGAAGGGCGCGGAGGGAGTCTGGTGGAGGGCCTGCGCCTGCAATTGCGCCTGCCTGGGGGTGGTGGTTGTTGTTGTTGTTGTCGTCGTCGTCGTCGTCGGAGATGTAAGAGTTTCGAGACCAGGGCCAAGGCCAGGCCCAGGCGCTGTCGTGATCGTCTCGGTCGTGGGAGGGGGGAGTATGGCGAGCATCGTGTCAGAGGAAGAGGTGTCTGGTCGAGAGGGTGGAGAGGATGGCGGCCGTAGATGAGAAGAAGAAGAGGTCGAAGCTGATGGAGGAGGAGGAGGAGGAGGAGGAGGAGGAGAAGAGGGATAGGAGGGAGAGAGGGGAGGGAGATTGCTGTCGGTCATGGCGAGATGCTCAAGCTGAGGAGCAAGAGCAAGACTCTTGAGGAGGGTCGGAGCGGCTCGCACGCCTTCTGGCGCAGATATCACGAGTCGGAGCACCTGTACCGGTATGTCGGCAGGGCGCGAGTCGGATCGGGGGTGTGTGTGGATTGGCAGGCAAAAGCTGGCGATGGCGTGCTTTGGTTGGGCTCGACTAGCCACTTTTTTTCCGAGACAGCCAGCCAGCCCAGACAAGGACCGCCGAAAGGCACGGGCGGGCGGGCCCGTGAGCTATGACTGCAAGTTTTATGTGTGTATCTTCTCAAAGACGGCGAGTCTTGATCCGTTGTCGAATCGGCGAAGCAGTTGATTCTCGATGGATCGCCAGGGCCCGGGAGGCTCCTGTCTTGCGTGGCGTCCTGGCGTGTTGACGTGATGCGCGGCTTTGACAATTGGTCTGGTTTCTTGAGGGCACTTGATGGGTCGAGTGGTTCGTCACACGCGTGAGTGGGTTCGTGTCTGCGCATATGTAAATGTATGTATGTATGCATCGACCTGTGATGGATCATGAAGGCCAGCTCGAGGTGAGAAGGCGGAATAAATTGAACGTATTGGATTGATCAAATTGATCAATTATTTCCATCGAATAATCCATCCACCATCCAGGCCGTGCGGATTATGAGGTCGCACGCGGAAGAGCCTGAGATGGCGCCATCGATCACGGGCTGACGCTGCTCGGCTAGCGGCCTCAGCGCGTCTGTAGCGGATGACGAGCCCTGACGAGCCCTGACGAGCCCTGACGAGGCCTCATACTTTCGCCGACTTGCAGGGGCCGCGATTTGCCACACGGAGCTGGAGCTACTTGAGAGTTGCGGGGGGCTATAGCGATCCATGCCTACCCTGCACAAACGCCGCACCTCACGCACGGTCAGTCCGGACTCCGAGGATCAACATAAATCTACGGTATCAATTCATTGATGAATCAATTGATTGGATCAATTGATCAATTACGAGTTACTACCTAATGTCTGGATCTGGCAGTTTGTTGTGCCTTCAAGGCCATGGAGATTAACCACCAAAGCCCTTCGAGGCTCTCGGGACCGCGCCGATATCTCCAGGTCCGCGCACCAGGATGCCCACCTCGATCCATCGGTCCATCGGTCCAATCCATCGATCCCTGCAAAGACCCCAGCTCGTCACCTCCACGGCCTGTCCTTTGACGCCGCCATGAGGCCATCTCTGTACTCGTATGCAGCCAGAGAAGTCGTATACTTCTTGGCCCGACACCCGACATCCGAGGCCGGAGACTCTCCTCCTCTCCTCTCCTCGCCTCTCTTCTCCTTTTCTCCCCTCCTCCTCCTCATCGTCGTCGTCGTCGCCGCCGGCAGCCGAGACTCCCACGGAGTCGCATTGCATGAACAACACCCACGCCTCCCATCACGAGCCAGGCGAGCTCCCCGAACCCCCCCGCATCCTCCCCGGTGGCGCAATCCTCGTCCCCGAACACGTCGTCGCAGCCGTAGCCGCACACCAGCCAGGCCAGTGCCACCACGCACAAGCACATCAAGAGCGGCGCTCCAAGTGAAACCCGGATGGGCACCCGCGAGCCTCACCTCAGCTTACAGTACCGAGTTCCGAGATCCGAGATCAACTGCTCATGAGGATTCGGACGAAAGCAAAGACCTCAAATCCACCCCGAATCCCGTTTCGAGGCACCGCCGGTACGGAGTACTCCGTACTGGTAGACGGGTCTGCTCATCTTCTCCAAACCCCGTAATCCTGATATCCTCATCGCCGCTTCGTATCCAACCCAGCCAGGCAAAAGCCGCGCAGTCAGGCATCCATCCACAGACCAATCCGTACTCGTACAACAAACACCGCTCGAAGCAGACAAAAGGCGTCAACCTTTCTCGAGAGCCCGAGTCCTACGGAGTATAGTAATCGTACCCGTACTCGACCTCATCAGTTTCACGTCCTCGGCCCCTCGGCCCATTCGGCCCATCGGCCGTCACGGCCGCAAGGGTGAGAACAATCAACGCGCAGCACACGCGGGCCTCTTCTCGATTCTCCACACCAGCGCGAGCAGGGGCCATCCCTGGCCCCGATTTGCGTTTTTGCAGCACGAGGGCCCGGCGGGCTCGCGCTAGGGCCTGCTCGTGCTGCATGCGTCAGACGGGGAGGCGATAACGTGATGGACGGGGGCGGTCCTTCATACGGTGGATTCTCGTTCTGTACATACGGGATGCCGCTTGAGAAGCTCTTCGGAGAGAAACAGAGGCAGAAGAAGAAGTGGAAGTGGAAGTGGTGTCCAATTCCTCTACACTATGAACCGTGATGCCCTCCCTCTATGCATGACCTTGGTAGGACCCGTCGACCAGGAAAACAGACCCGTCCCGGCCCGCGTTTTGCCCTTCAGTGTGCCCCTGTATGTACAAAGGAAATCCCTCGACCCGCTGCGGGTATCATCCCGAAAATCCAACGCTCGCTGTACATACTCGCACGAGTCCCCGTATGATCAAAACCCGAAATACATTCAACATCATCCCTCGCCGTCCCCCGTCCCCCGTCCACCGTCCACCGCCTCATCGCCGCCGCATCTCCGCCAGCGCGCGCCGCACAATCGCCCTCGCCTCGACCTCGACGTCCTGGCCCCGCCGCCACGTGTACAGCGCCGTGCCCGCCGCCTCCAGCTGCTCCTGCGCCCGCAGCAGCCGCCGCCGCCACAGCTCCAGCTTCTTGTTCGTGTTCGCCGCCGCCAGCGTCGGCGACGCAGACGGCGACGACGTCCCCGAGCGGCTGAGGTGCGCGGGGTGGTGCTGGTACGGGATCCCCGACGACGGCGGCGGCGGGCCCAGCGACGGCGGCAGCGGGTCCAGCGGCTCAATGTCCGAGTTGGCCGACGAGTGCGACCGGCTCTGCGCGAGCGCTGCTGCCCCGGTCCCGAGGTTCCTCGCGCTCGACGACGGGGTCCCGCGGCGCCGTGGTGGTGGTGGTGGTGGTGGTGGTGGCGGTCCCGCACGCTCCGACGCGAGGCTGGACGAGGAGTCTTCCGGCGGGACGACCCGGATCGTGTGCTGCGTCGGGTACGCGGTGACGGGGTTCGGGCTGGTGTGGACCCGGGAGAGGCGCGGGACCGCGGGGCCCGACGACGACGCACTGCTCAGGGCCGCGGGCTTGGTGGGGCGCGGCGGGGGCGGCGGCTTGCGCGCCAGCAGGTCCGCGGTGCTGACCGACGTCCCGGGCCTCGATGCCTTGAGCTGCTCCAGCGCCGCCGCCGAGTTCACGCTCGCCTCCTCGGGCTCCGTGGAGAAGTCGATCAGCGTCCCCATCGTCGGGCCCGAGAACCTCTTGCTCTCGCTGACGACCCCGGGGGCAGAGTTCTGTCGCATCTTGGGTGCTAGCCCGGAAGCAGCAGCACCAGCACTGGCAGCGGCAGCGGCAGCCCCTCCTGCGTTGCTCTTGCTGTCATTGAGTGCCATGTTGAGCACCCCCTGGCGGGCAAGATCGAAAGATGGCTCAAAGTATGGTGTCCCCTCGGGTGTGGTGACGTCCCGAATGAAAATCGCGAGAATCCGCCCCGGGTGCGTGGCCGCCAGCTCCGTGTAGACCTCGAGGTCCGCCTCCCCGCTGTCGCCGACCAAGAGGAACTTGCGCTGCGGAAAGTCCCGCAGCAGCCGGACCAGGGTGTCCTTCTTGCGCTCCGCGACGGGCTCGAAGATGCCCTGCAGCATCCCCGAGTACTGCTTCAGGTGGAGGGACCCGGGGGGCAGACCGGACATCTTGAAGAAGGACGCCAGCATCGGGAACAGCTGCCAGGGGCTGGCGGAGCAGTAGTGCATGCTCACGCCGAGCGCGTGCATGTCGCCGTACCACTCCCGCACCCCCTCGACCGCCAGGTCCCCGAGCTCGCGCACAAACGTGCTCCGGAACATCTCCCGCGCCCCCCCCGTGATGTTGGACGCCTTGATCGTGTCGTCGATGTCGCTGATGAGGCTGACCCCGAAGGGATCCGTGATCTGGACCTCCCGGGAGTCCGAGAGCCTCTCGTTGGCCAGCACCCGGAAGTGAGTCGGGACGAAGTCGAGGGCCGCTCGGACGTTGAAGTGGCCGGCGTCGTTGGTGAAGATTGTCTTGGACTGTGATTTCGTCTCGTTGTAGAAGAATATCGTGACCGAGTGGCCGACGAGAGGGTTCGTCATGAAGGGCGCGATCCGTGCCATCAGGTTCGCGTTGGCGATTGCCAGTTCGGCCTCGGAGAGCTCGGTGCCCGGCCTCGGGGGCAGGATGGGGGTGCCGGGAGCCGAGTCCGGCGTCAGGCTCCCCGCGCTGTGTCGCTTGTAGGACTTGGGCGTGATGTTGCCCGTGCTGTCGCGGAACCCGGGGACGCCGGGCACCGGCGCCTCGCTGTAGGCCCCCCTGCTGGCGATGTGCCTCTCCTCCTGGCCCTTGCGCTCGATCTTGGCGGCCTCCTGCGCGATCTCGCCCTGCTCGAAGTCGTCGCTCGCCTGGACCGATTTCGGCGCGGGGATCCCGCTGAGCTGCCGCGCCAGGCCGATGAGGAACCGGTTCCGCCTCGTCATGGGGCCCGAGTTCGAGGTGTAAATCCAGCCCCTAACGTCGACATCCACCACCGCCTTCTCGTCCCGCTCCCTCTCGCGCTGCATCTGCCAGTACTCCTGCTCCTGCAGGCCGCTCTGCGCGGCCTCGTACTGCGGATCCCAGCCCGGGCCCCATTTCCTCCGCGCGTGCCGCTTCGCGTAGCAGGGGAAGAGCACCATCTGCTCGTCGCCGTGCACCGTGATGGCGACGTCCGGGAACGCCGAGGCGATGTCGACGCCGCACTGGCTGTCGAAGCTCCCGTCCAGGTCTCTCGCCCTCGTCTGCGCATACGTCTCCCGGATCTCCGTCACCGCCAGCTGGCCCGACCGGTAGAGGCTGCCGGCCAGGGCCGCCAGCCTGCTCCTCTTGTACCCCCTCTCACCGCGTTCCAGCCCGCTCTCGATGGGGGACGCGGGCGGCGGGATCTCGCCCGAGCCGGGGATGTAGCTCATCGGCGGCATCTTGCGTTGTCTGGTCGGCGGGTTCGTCAGCGTCGCTCCGCTCGCATCGCTTCCCGCCCGCCACTTCGGGGACCCAAGGAGAAGCCGCCTGCCGTGCCGGGCGATCGATCGCTTACGCTGCCGCTCGAGGAGGTGACGATATATGCGGCTCTGAAGGCCGTGCTTGAGGCGGGGGAGGGTGTCGAGGTGGAAGCGGAATATTCCTTCGCGGTATCGCTCTCGGACCACTCTTGGAGACAAGGATCGGAGAAGGAGGCTCTGCCTGTGGCGTGGGTGTGGGTAGTAGGATGGATGTGAGCGTTCAGCGTGGCCGTGACCGAGACCGAGACCGAGACCGAGACCCTTCGAGATTCGGAACGAAAACCACCTTGACATACGGGGACACTTCTTCCTGCACGGTCTCGCATTTATAGCATCGCCTCGGGAGGGAGCCGCTTCTCAGTGGCGAAGCATCGACCGATGTCAATCAAAGGGGGGGGGGGAGCGGTCGCTGTCAGTCGAGCCAGTCTTCTGACGAGCCTGCGGTCGAGCACATGCGGCCTGGATGCGGTTTGGTGATGGGGCCACCTGACCTGGTGCACAGGAAATTCGTTCCGGCAGACAAAGGAGCGCTCAGGATGCCAGCATGCCGGAATCTCGTGATCAAAGGTCGAGGGATGAAGCCGGCAGAAAAATATCGAGATGAGAAGCTCGGAAGAATGTCGAAGGCGAGTCGAGGCAAGTGGGTCCTGGCCTTTCTCATGTGGAGTCCGGGGAAGCCTCCTGGGCCAACGACGGGGAGTACCTTTAGGGTACCTGATTTGGGTCGAAATAGCATATCACAAACTGCGATTGGCAGGTACTCTCAAGGTAACCCTTGTCGAGTGTTGGATCGCATCCATTGATGAAATCAAAATAGAATCATCTCCACGACGTGGCTGGTATATGTGCTCGACTTGCGCAAGATGAATCGTGAATGCTCTATGCTCTACTATATAACGCTGCGATGACCTCACTTCCTCCCAGGCTTCCTCTTCATCTGCACCTTTGGCTTGGCCTTGCCCACGGGAGCCTTCTTCTTCCCCCCTTTCTTCGCCGCCGCCGCCGCCGCCGTCTTGCCCTTCTTCCAGGCGCCGCCCTCGGCCCGCATGGCCTTTGCGTCGAGCTTCTTCTTGTCCTTGTTGCTCAGCTTGGCCCCCGCGCCCTTCTTAATGAGGGCGGCCTTGGGCCCGTTGAGCTCCTCCCTGCCGGCCTGCTTAGCCTTGTCCTTGTCGTGCTGCGTCTCAAACCAGGTCCTCTTGGGCCGGGACTTGATCTCGGCCTCGTGCGTGATGATGTTCTCGCCCCGCCTGATCTGCATCTCGGCCTGCGCGAGCTGCCGCTCCTCCTTCTCCTCCTTCATGATCTCCTCGATCTCGCCGTCCATGTCGTCGATCTGGTCCTGCAGCTTGTCGACCTCGCCGGCCTCGATCACGCGGCTGACAATCTTGGCGCCCTGCGCCTTGCCGGCCTTGACCGCGGCCTTGACGACCTTGCGGTCCGGCTCGGCGGCCAGGGTCAGCGCCGTACCCGTGCGCCCGGCACGCGCCGTACGGCCGACTCGGTGGATGTAGATCTCGGCGGACTGCGGGGCCTCGTAGTTGATGACCGTGTCGACTCCCTTGATATCCAGACCACGGGAGGCCAGGTCCGTGGCCAGCAGGTACGAGACCTTGCCGTCTCGGAACGCCTCGACACTCGCGATACGCTGTAGCCTGAATTAGTTTTTTTCCTCTTCATTTTTCAACGGCCTTATTATTTGAAAAGCCCCTGTTCGATTTGCCAACGTACCTGCGTCTGGTTCATGCTGCCGTGTAGCTCAGCGCACGAGAGGCCCAGGATGCCGAAGATGATGCGGGCCCTGTGCGCCTCCTTCTTCTGCCGGAAGAAGATGATGACGCGTTCCGTGTAGAACTTCTTGCAGACGTGCACCAGATACCCCATGCGCTTCTCCTCGCGGCCGGGCCGCAGCCGCACAAACTCCTGGACCAGGGTGCCGGCTGTCTTCTTCTGGGAGTCCACCATCAGCCTCACGGGCTTGTTCAGCCCGACCTTGATCAGCCTGTCGACGGTCGAGGTCATGGTGGCCGAGAAGAGCATGGTCTGGCGCGACTTGGGCAGCGTGGTCAGGATCTCGTTGAGCTCGTCCGCGAAACCGTCCTCGAGCATCCTGTCGGCCTCGTCGAGGACGAGGATCTCGACCGTGTCGACGCTGAAGCTGGCCGAGTTCCGCATGTGATCGATGAAACGTCCCGGGGTCGCGATGATGACGTCGGGGCGCAGCCGGAGCTCGGCCTCCTGCACTTTCAAGCTGAGACCACCGACCGCGAGGGTGAACTTGATGTCGGTGTTGGCCGCGAGCTTCGTGGCCACGGCGTGACACTGGATCGCCAGCTCACGGGTGGGCGTGAGGATGACGACGCGGGTCGTGGCGATCTTCTTGGGCCGGTAGAGGAGGCGCTCCAGGATGGGCAGGACGAACGCGGCAGTCTTTCCGGAACCGGTGACGGCACCGCCGACGAGATCCCTGCCCATGAGGGCGATGGGGATCGTCTTGGCCTGGATGGGGGTCGGCTTGGTGAAGCCGACGGCAGTCAAGCCGCGGAGGATGGGCCGCGACAGGGACATGGACTGGAAGGACGAGACGTCCGTCTTCTTTCCCGGTTTCGGCTTCTCCTCGGGCGCGAAGAAGGCGTCTCGCTTGGCCTTTTCCTCTGCGTCTTCCTCCTCGCTCTCGCTGTCTACATCGTCATCGGGGTGGCCCGTCGGCGTTGCCACAGAATCATTGTCCGAGGCAGGCTCGTCGTCGTCATCGTCGTCGTCGTCGTCCTCCTCCTCCTCCGCGCCATTCTCCTTGTCATCGTCGTCGTCGTCGTCGTCGTCGTTCTCGGCGTCCTCCTCTTCCAGGTCCACGTTCATGCCAAAGGCGTCATCGGCCAAGACCTCGTCATCCTCGTCGTCCATGGCGACCTCGGCATCGTCCCCGGAAGCATCCTCGGCCGGGTCATTCTTCTTGCCCTTTGATGCCTTTTCCTTCTTCTCCCTCCGCCGCCTGATGATCTCGTCGATGTCGACCACAGCCTTGTCCGCGGCCATGCCCTTCTTAGCGCCCTCGAAGCCCCAGCCGGCAAACTCGTCTTCGTCGAAGCCGCCGGCGTCCTCCATCATGAACTCAAAGTCGGAGTCCATTGCGCCATCGTCGGCGTCCTTCTGGCCCCAGGCGCCCTCGGCGGCGTTCTCCTCGGCGTCCTCCTCATCGTTATTGCCTGCCTTGGCCTTCTTGTTCTTCTGCTTCTTAACGGCGGTCTTCTTCTTCTTCTTGGGAGGCTCGAAGGTGACCACCTCCTCCTCCTCGTTGAGGGCCTCGTCGTTGTCCGAGAGCGTGAGGATGAATTCATCCTCAATGGGTCTCTTCTTGGAGGGCGCCATCTCGAGTGACCCTTGCTGTCGCTTTTTCCGCGGCCTTGCTGGTCGTCTTGCTGTCGTCTTGCTGTCGTCTTGCTGTCGTCTTGCTGCTGCCGCCGCTCTGTTCTGCTTGTTGTCGGAGGGGCAGCTCGACGTGGAAATTTCAGAGACGGCCGAAAAGTTGAAGCTGCCGCATCCTGGCGCCTTTGTTTTTTTTCTGCCGCGCCCAAGAACATGAATTTTGGCGGTGAGAGCGCACTGGAGCTCCGATCACGTGGAGATTGATTGATCAACGACCTGCAGCGAGTCGGCTTACCTAAGCGCTGAGGAGCACTCGAGAAGCTCGTCGAAGCTCCAGTCCTCCAGGTTGCTGGACTTGGGTCCAGTCTTTCCGCTGCGGACTAACACGCACGGTCTCCCGCTGTCCATTCAAGTCCACGCAGCAACTCGTACTCCGTATTCGTACGGAGGAAAAAGTCAATGGGGTCGTGTCCATTGGTTGATTGATGGATCGTGTCACGATCATTGCTGCAGGTCCAGGGTAAATAGAGTTCCAGGGTAGCGATATATAGACGCATCGTGCGTGCAATTTGAACGGCACGTGCCAGCCCAGGCCTCAGGTCCCCTCCCC
>NIGB01000004.1:421246-432830 GCA_003055145.1 Escovopsis weberi
CCCCCCCCTTTCCCTTTTGCCCCGCACGTCCAAGAGAGAGCGCCGCCCTGACCATCCAAACAGACTGCTTCACCAAGCACCAGATCGACAAGCCCATCCCCGTCGAGGCCCTCGTGAAATGCAAGATGCAGGACAACCTCGAGTTCCTGCAGTGGACCAAGAGATTCTGGGACCTCAACTACCCCGACCACGAGTATGACGCCGTCGCGCGACGAAAGGGCAGCGGCCTGCCCTCCAACAGCGGCCCGCCCCGAGTCGCCGCCGCCTCCAACACCAGCGCGCGACGCGGCACGACGCCCAGCACCGGCCCGCGCATCGTGAAGCCCGCCGGCTCCGGCAGCGTCGCCATGCAGCAGGAACTCGCGACGCTCAAGGAGACCGTCAGCGGTCTCGAGCGCGAGCGGGACTTTTACTTCAGCAAGCTGCGCGACATCGAGCTCCTGACCCAGTCCGCCGTGGAGGAGGACCCCGAGCTGGAGAAGCAGGAGGACGGCCTGGTCAAGCAGATCCAGGTCATCCTCTACTCGACGGAAGAAGGCTTCGAGATCCCCGCGGAGGGCGAGGGGGCGGACGACCAGGAGACCTTCTAAGAGGGGACGCGACGTTTGCGTTTTCTGAACATGGAAAATTGCTCATTACCGCGAAAAGAAGAAAAAAAATAAGAAGACGGTTTGTCTCTCTCTCTCTCTCTCTCTCATCGGCGTTGCTTCTCTTTTGATCCACCATTGCGGTTGCATTGATGTGTATGAAGGCAATGAACGGCGCCATCTGTGTGGTATGTACGGGAGTCTTGGGGATCTTTTGCCTCCCTTGCACATGCACACGCACACCCAAATACATACATATCCCCAAGCACACACATACCCATTTCCCAGCTTCTCCCTCCGTCTCTCTCTCTCTACAATATCTCACGCGCTCTCTCTCTCTCGCTCCACCATCACGAGAGAGCACCTTGGCTGTCTTTCTTGCGAGACCAGTCATTAGAACTGTTGGACAATAAAGTAACCCATTAATACCATATTCTAATTTCATATCGGAACTTTTCTTTCTCTGTGTCGTGCGAGGCAAAGCGAGCGAGGGGGTTCTCGGCCGAGGGTCTCTCTCCCGGGAGCTCACAAGAGGCAGCGGCGCGAGTCGGTGGAAAATTCCCGTGCGCTCCACCAGATTCCCCTTTGCCAACAAGCTTGAAAGGATTATTTGGAATCCTGTTCCGGGATTGTCATCAGGCGTTGGCAGAAATCGGCAGAGCCACAAACCGGCCTAAAAGTACCTTTCTCCATCCTCCATCCACCTTGCACTTTGCGCCCACAAATTCAACTTTTGGAATCGAGAAAGGAGACGGATTCTGTGGTCATGGAGGCATCACGCCGCCCACGACATCTGGTGCTTGGGTCCTCCCGTGCGTCGAACCCCCCCGATCAGCACACGTGTGCAGTCGAGATTCGATGCCCGCAGCCTCGAGTCCCAAGTCGATGCAGTGCCCATGATGTGCCATCTGGTGACCTCCCTCGATCTCGGGCGCATGAATTCAATGAATGCGGATACGACGTCGACGCGGTACGAATACGCCGGACATACCCTGCAGGGACCACCTGCGCGGCGACTACATGTATGTATGAGGTATATACGGAGTACGGGAGTACGAGTACGAGCGACAGCATGACGAACGCGAGCTCAGGTGCACCTTCCACCAACTGAGGCTCGGACTGATAGCGGTACCTGTACGGAGTACGAGTGGTAGGCCTTCAGGTGCGGCAGGAGCTCCTTCCAGGAGGATCATCGCTGTGGTTCAGCTGGCGGCAGGTGCTAACGACGCGGATCGGCCACGAGTCCGGACGAGCTGCTCCCGAGCCCCGACGCCTGGAAGGAGCGAACAAGCGTTGGTCTTGCTCAAAAGCTCATTGAGGGCTCCACTCCTCGGTCGGTCGCCAGGCCTTGGCGCCCATGAACACCGCTTAATCCATCCATCCATTGATTGATCCATCATTCGTGACGCAAGCATCATTACTCCGTACCGATTCTCTGTCCATCAACGCCGAGCTTTCTTTTCTCCAACATACATCGGCGCAAACTTTGTTTGATTGTCGCAGATCGCACATTCGAGTATTTCTTGTCCCCCCAAAACAGATCGCGCCGCTACTCCGTATACTCCTTCTCTTTCTCCTGATTCTCGAGATCCCTTCAAATCCATCTTCTTCTTCCCCCTTTGAACCTTTGGTTTCCGCCTCCTCCTCCCCCCTACTACTAGCCACCCCTCTCGAGTATTCTACAAGGCCTCGTCGCCAATCGACGCACGGTTGTCAGACGGACGAAATTCAACAACGGACGAGAGAGCGACCATGGCGATGGCACCGCCGCCAGAGATTGCAATACCCTCGACGAGCATCTCCGACGAGGGGTCCTCCAAACCCTACACCCTCTACAACATCACTCTGCGCCTCCCCCTACGGTCCTTCGTCGTCCAGAAGCGATACACCGATTTCGTGAACCTACACAACACTCTGATCGAGCAAGCCGGCGCCCCGCCGCCGAACCCCCTGCCCGGCAAGCATTGGATCAAATCGACGATCCGGTCGGCCGAGCTGACAAAGGAGAGGCAGGAGGCGCTCGAGAGATACCTCCGCGCCATCGCCGAGTCTCCCGACCGGAGGTGGAGGGACGCCGTGGCGTGGCGGGTCTTCCTGAACCTACCTAGCGCTGGCGCGACCAACTCGACCGTTTCGGTGGCGGATCCCGGGACTTGGCTCGACGTCCATCGTGATCTCAAGCAATGCCTCCACGAGGCGCGGCAGCATCTCTCGCGGAGGGACGGCGCCGCAGACAGCGGCAACCTGACGGCGGCGGCGGAGGCGGCCGCCGCGGCGAAGCGAGTCCTCGTCAAGGCCAGCGGGCTCATCGGTAACCTGACGGAGGGCGTCCAGAAGATGCAGGAGTCGGGAAGGTTGGGCGAAGGCGAGCTGCGACGGCGGAGGGACCTCATCTCCGCGGCCAAGATGGAGCGGGACGGCCTCGACAAGCTAGCCAGCAGCATGCCTGGGTCGACATCCTCTGCCGGGCGGGCGGGTCTCAGCCAAGTGCAGGCTGCCGCGGCCGCGGCCGCGGCCGCCGCGTCGTCCTCTTCCTCGGCCTCATCCGCGGCGAATCGCAACAGTCTTATAGGAAGTCGCAGACCGGCCCAGGGCGGTCGCGTGCTGGGCGCCCCCGCGCAGGAGACGGCCAAGACGAAGGAGCTCGACAATCAGGGCGTCTTGATGCTTCAGAAGCAGGAGATGCAGGCCCAGGACACGCAGATCGACCAGCTGGCCGCCATCATACGGCGCCAGAAGGAGATGGGCATCCAGATCAGCGAGGAGGTGGAGAGGCAGACGGAGCTCCTGGACGCCCTGGAGGCGGACGTGGACCGGGTCGACGGCAAGATCAAGGTCGCGAACCGGCGCCTCAAGAAGATGTGACTAGCCGCCTTCCCTCCCCCCCTCCTTGTTCTTTTCTATTCTCTCTTGATCGCCTTCGCCTGCTACGATCCGAGACGCTGGGACGGAGGCAGGCGGAGATGGGTGGAGGCCCTGATGGGTCTGATCTGACTTGACGAGCTTTGGGGTTCGGGGCGTTTTTTCTCTCTCCCTTTTCTCTCACTTTCATCATCTTTTAGTTTTCCAAGGCGCGCACATTTTTTTTTTCGGGAGGCTTGGAGGCTCTGATTTTCCTGTAGATGGCGCATGAGGGATTAGCGAATGGAACTGTTCCTTCTTGCCTGCCATCATTTCATTTACTCCATTTTAATGTTTCCATAGTACCTCCTTTCACGGTAATGGCAGATACGCGACAGCTAAGGATGAGGAGGAGAATCTTCACGGGGAGACAGTACTACTGTAGATACAACCCGAGAGGTGTGCCCTGTATATAGATAGAATCTACGATCATGCATCGACGACCAAATCATCAAAGCCTGCTCATTGCGGCCTCTACTCGTACATACACATGGACTCGTGTGATGCATTCCCAGAAGGGCAGCCGGGTAACAAGCCCCAGCATCCGGCGGCTCAGGCGGATTCGCCCCTGCCCGGTCTGCACACGGAAATTTTCACATACGATCTATCCGTATGTATTGATTCTTCGAGTGCCCGTACTCGCACTCGTACTGGGAGCCGAGCAAGCCGAGCAGGCGGAGCACGGGGCGGCAGCATCACATGGAGGTAATTTCCATGATGGTATCGCATGTCTCGGCCGCCGATCCCTGTTTTCAGCCCAGGGTTGGCCACCTGTACATAGGCTGATCTGGCTTGAGGATGGGATTCCGTGGGCTCTCTGGTTCTGATGTCGAGATGCTTCAGGTCTGCTGCTGGCTGGGCGGATGATTGGCTGCCGGGCAAAGTCGAGCAGGGCTGGGCGCGGCGAATACTCGTACCGGTAAAAGACTATCGACTCCACAGAAGCATCGCGAATGCTGATGCCTCCTGAACGTATGTACGGAGTACGAGTATGGATACATATGTATGTCTGCGGGATCTGGCCCGACGGAGCACATGCTCTACGCTGTCGTGGGAAAGGGGGCGAGAGGCCCGGGCGCGTGTGGCGCACGATGGGAGTCCACGGGCTCTCTTGGCGTCTACCTGGAGACTGACGGGTCCATGAAGCAGAGATGGACTGAATATTGCCCGTCCCCGCACTGCGAATATTTGTTTGGAGCGTTCTGGGTTGGATTCAGCAGATGCATAATGTACCTGTATGTACGGACGGAGTGCATGGACGCACTTGATATGGACGACCGCCAGCACGGCCAGTCATGTTGCTCCGCGGGCCCGTGTTGGTGTGAATGCGGCCTTTTGGCATGCGACGCTGGGTGGCCTCGCTGAGGGGCGAAGACCGGTGGATGCCAGAGGATTTTTTGATCGCAAGGAGCCTTGGACGCATTGATGAATACCTGTAGTACTCCGCACTCTGTGTTCACGAATTCTCACGACGACGTTTGGTTTGGAGTTTCGAGGCATCAATCAATGATCCATCCAAGTCTGGAATAGGGCTTAGTCAGCATCCAGGCACGCGGCTGCTCATCTCGCTTCCTCGGCCGGGGCTTCAAGGTTCAATGTTGTCCAGGGCGAGGGCGGCACTGCAGGCAATCAAATCGATGTTCTTGGAAGCTGCGATCCAGCACTGGAGGCGCCATCAGCAAGCAGCAGCAGCAGCAGCAGCAGCAGGAGCAAACCTGGAGTCCTGGACCAGCCACCGGGCAGGAGCCTGTTCGAGCCGCTGATTGGCCCGCGAGAGCATCCCGCCTGCACTTTCCGCCTAGGTAGCGCCCCACGTCCTGCCCCACAAGCATCAATCAATCCAAGGCTCCTGCCGTCCAGACTCCAGACCCCCAGGGTGCCTTGCCTCAAGCGAGGTGTGACTCCTTCCTTGGCTTTCTTGGCCCCCTGGCTGAAGTTCGCACAGCAGGAGCCAGCCACCTTCGCATCTGGTCACGCCTTCTCCACCACCATCTCCTGTTGAGCCTGCCTGGGCCCGCCAACGCCATCGCCATCGCCATCGCCTTCCAATCCAACTCGTCGCATCATCCAGCAGCTCCAGCTTCTCTTCTTCCAGTTCCGTTGCGCGCTGCCGTTGGGAGCCTGGCGTTCCAGTCGTCGTCATTATTTGTGCTTTTGGGGCGATCCCGGGTCGATCCATCAATTCATTTTGCTTTTTCCCCTTTTTCCTTTTTTTTTTCCCTCGTGCCGACTTCCAAGTTCCTTTAGTCGTTGCTTTCGAGACCTGCATCGCGCTCACTTCGAATGCGCCTCTGCTGCGGCACATCGACCTGCCGCGCGTTGAGACCCGTCTCTCTCTCTCTCTCTCTCTCTCTCTCTCTCTCTCTCTCTNTCTCTCTCTCTCTCTCTCTCTCTCTCTCTCTCTCTCTCTCTCTCTCTCTCTCTCTCTCTCGCTTCCTCTCAGTCTCCCCTGTCTTGGCCCTCTCGCTTCTCTTCTTCCTACCCTCGAGACCACATGCAAGGCCGACCCCAAACTCTAACGCACCTATGCGACAAATCATCCCCCGGCGCAGTCATTGAGCATCTGAATTCGTCAATAAGCAATTAGCCACTGGCCCAGGGCCAACACAGAAGCGTGCAGGCGCGGAAACAGATACGGCAGCCCGGGGGACTCATGGCTGTTTCAATAGTCCTGTACCTGTAAGCCAGGCGGTTGATTGATTGCGTCTCGGTTTTTTGTTTTTCTCCTTTCCTTTCTTTTGTTTGGTCCTGCCTCCCCAGGCTCCTTTTTCCTTGTTTTCGCGTCAATCTCGTTGCTGCATCGCATCCCGCGCCTTCAAGCCCCGTCTCAGGTCCTCGCCCACCCCCTCCCCTTCCGAATCGAGACGACTTCAATGAGCGGTCCTCCCCCTCCACCACCTCCTCCCCATGGCGAGGCGCCGCCGAAGCCCTCCTCGGGGTTGCCCCCGGGCAACTACGACATCTTTGTCATTCCTCAGCATTCCGCGGGCTCAGGCTTCCTCTACCTGCCGTCCCTGCAACCAAACGTCAACAGCTTCGCCGCCGGTTTTGTCTCTGCACTGATCCTCGTTGTCTCGTACCAGAGCCTTGCGCCGGCCCTGCGAGCATGGTGGGTGGGGTCCGGAGGCCCGGGGTCGCTGGGCATGACGTTGCTGCTCCTCGGCGTAGCATTTGCTGCTTGGAGCCTGGGCCGATCGCAGAGCAGCAATGGGCCCTCCCCATCATCCCATAGGACGCACTCGACTTCGGGACAAGGTCCTGACTCATCCCGGGACGGCAGCGGTACTCGAAGAGGTCCTAATAACAATGCTGGTCAAGGTGGTGGATATGGAGGGTCCAGGAGTACCAATCCCGGCCCGCCTCCGCCGCCACATGGTCATCCTCATGGAAACGCACCACCTCGACAAGACAAACCCCCGTCATCGCGGCGGCAGCAGCAGCAGCAGCAGCAGCAGCAGCAGCAGCAGCAACAACATCCACAACAGCATCAACAGCAACAGCACGCAACTCCGCAGCGGCAGCGGCAGCAAGACCCCCCTTCGCCGCCAAGCCATCACGAAGGGCCGTCATCGAGGCAACAACCCTCACCGCCTTCCCAAGATAAATCTCATTCCCGACCAGAGCCTGAAAAGTCTCGGCCAAATTTACATCCAGGTTCAAAAGCGGCTCCCGAGGCTAGACCCTTTTCTCCCCCACCAACACCACCTCCGCAGCCATCACAGCCTCCGGAGAAGAAGGTGAAAAAGTCTTCAAAGAAGGCACGGCCTCCAGCTCCGGCGAAAGAGGCTCTTGACACCGAAAAGCCTCGGCCCCCGTCTCCGACAGATCTCTCTCCTCGTCCGAGCAAGCCGTCGGCTGCCGAGCACGACAAGACTCGCGACACGAAACCGAGCCATCGATACGCCAGAGGGCCCGACAGCAAGCCAGAGACGCCCTCAGTCGAGACAAGAGACGGGGCGACCTTCAAGCAGGAAAGGGATCCATGTGCTGACCCAGAAAAGGGGAAAAGGCCGCATCCGAAGAGCACGGTGCCCTGCGAACCAGTCGATCCGCCACCTCCATACACCGAGCCACAGCCCCCCACACAGCCAGCAAGGAAGCCTCAAGCTCATCGCCAGGATCCGAGGTCATCGCCCGGGCCCCCAGGGCAGGCCGATCCCATCCTCGGGTCCAACACTGCTTCCGCGTTGGACGAAGACTTTCACCTAGGCCCCGATTTCGCCGACGCAGATTTCGACGACGACGACGACATGGGCGGGACTTGGGAAAGGGCGAGGGAGGAGATGAAGCGGAAGGAGGAGGAGCGGAAACAGCGAGAAGCAGACTCGAAGCGCCGCGAGCAGGCCGCCAAGAAGCTCGCAGAATTGCGCGCCAAGGACGCCAAGGACAGAGCAGAGCGCGAGAAGGAGAGACAGCGGAAGGAGGCCGAGCAGAAAGCCAAGGAGGAAGCGGAAAAAATCGAGGAGGAACGCCGAAAGAGAGAAAAGGACCTCGAGCGCTTGAGGTTGAGGGAGAAGGAGGCCAAGGAGAGGGAGGAATACAAGCGGAGGGAGGCACTCGCGGAGGAGGCGAAGGCGAAGGCCGCCGCCGAAGCAAAGGCCGCCGAGGAAGCCGAAGCCGCCGCGGAAGCCAGAGCCGCTGCGGCAGCGAGAGCCAGAGCAGAGGCCCGAATCACTGCAGATAGAATCGCTGCAGAGGGAAGGGCGGCTGCCGAAGCGAAGGCGGCCGCGGAGGCCAGAGCCGAGGCCGACGCCAGGGCTCGAGCCAAGGCCGCAGCCGAGGCGGAGGCCAGGGCTAGGGCAGAGGCAAGAGCCAGAGCAGAGGCACAAGCCAGGGCGGAAGCGCGAGCCAGGGAGGAAGCGCGAGCCATGGAGGAAGCGCGAGCCAGGGAGGAAGCGCGAGCCAGAGAGGAAGCGCGAGCTAGAGAGGAGGCACGAGCCAGAGCAGAAGCCCAGGCCAGAGCAGAAGCCCAGGTTAGGGCAGAGGCCCAGGCTAGGGCAGAGGCTCTGGCCAGAGCGGAAGCCAAGGCAAAAGCGCAGGCAAAGGCAGAAGAGGAGGCCAGGCCGGTCGTGCCCGAGATCCGCACGAGCAGGGTGGGCAGTGGCTATGCCTTCTCGGGCGTGGGCGAGAAGACGCAAATGTGGCCGAGTGGCCGTCCGAACATCCCTCCGTCGCCCGCGACCCCGGCTGCGTCCCCTCCGTCCACGCATTCGAGGGTGTCAGATGCCCGGACGTCAAGGTCCCACAGCCCGACGAAACGATCCGAATTCTCACCGAAACAGCCCGAATATTCGCCAAGGCCGACCGAATTCTCGCCAAGACCATCCGAGTTTTCGGCAAGACAGTCCGACTTCTCAGCAAGGCAGTCGGATTTTTCACCGAGACACTCCGATTTTTCACCAAGACAGTCCGATTGCTCGTCAGCCAGACGGCCTCCTCCATCCGCTAGGACCCAAAGGAGTAGCACTCACGAAGACGCGTACTCGTATCGTCCGTACGATCACCCTCCTAGGGCGTATGATGATCCCACGCGACCGAGCCACAAGAAGTCGGGCTCCTCTCTGACCGGATCCGATGGCTCATGGGCTGCTTCGCAGACGACGGGGCAGACGACGCCGCCGCAATCGACACGGGGCGCTTACTTCACCAAGGACCCCGACAAGATCGTTATCCACGCGGTGTACATGTACATGACGGAGTTCTCGAAGACGCCGGCCAGCCAACTCATCTCGGGGACCGGGACCGTCACGGACGGTCTCATCCTTCGCATCACGACGGAGGGTCTGTTCGTCGACGACGACGTCCGGGCCGTCCCCCAGCGCGAATGGGATGTCAAGGCCTGGACGCTGAAATCGGCTGAGGTGTGGTGCCCGCCGCATTGCCTGAACTGGACGACCCCGGCCACGGTCAACGCGAAGAGCTCGTCGGGCTTCTTGCACAGGATGGCGGCGGGATCCCGAACGCGCAACGCCGAGAGGGGGGCGGCCAAGACTCTGGTCGGGGACGACGCCGACGGCTACCTGACGGAGATGCTGCGGCAGTGCCGGGACTGCTGCCGGCTCGGGTTGTGCGAGCGGACGTTCAAGGATATCAATCTCCCGTCATCTAACGGGTCGACGGAGATCTGGAAATGCAAGGGCCTGCATCTCCTCCGCGCGACGATTCGCGACCAGGAGGCCAAGCGCTACCTGTTCGTGGTTGAGGAGTCGGAGGGCTGGAAGTTGGCGATTGCGCTCCAGCGACTCAGGAGGGGGACGCAGGTCCGACAGCTCGGAGTGGGGAGCATGGCGCCGTCGGAGGCCAGGGGCTTGTTGGAGACGCTGGGATGGTCTGCATGATGGGTGGAAGGGATGGGAGGGGATGGGATGGCTTGCTTGCTTGCTTGCATTTTATGCGTGCGTTCGATTTTCGTATATACCCTTTGGCTTGGATGATTCTCGGAAGGATCTTTTTCTGTGTATTGTTTGCTGAGCGGCCGCTCGCTCAGCCGGTTGTTTCTGGCTCGATGTGGAGGGAGGAAAATTGAAAAAGTGGCGGGCGTTGCATGACTCGAGATGAGATTTTCAAGGGCGCTTCGAGATGACGTTTTGGAATGCATTGATCAATGACATATGTAGCAATAGCGACGCATTGGCAGCATTCCCCACGCTGGGCCAATCTATTACGTACTATTATAGTAGTCTCCCGAGGCCTTACGAGACAAAGGCCATGATGGAGATGCTCACCAATTCTGAGGTGATGCATTTGCGGCTATATTAGAGCATTCCCTTCTCTTAATCGAGGGGGATTCTACGGAGTTCGAAAAAAAAAAGGGGGTTCTCGCTCTCCATCTCGCAGTCTCGTGTTGGCGGCCGAGTCCAGCCCGCTTAGTTGAAGCATCCTGGTCCCGACATAAGACGGAGCGTGTCGGCCGAGGCGCACGCACGGCATGCGCGACTGTTGAGCCGTGGTCCGATGCGAGATGGAAGATCCCGACGGCCAGTGCGCCTGCGCAACATTGATGAATGCCATCAATCGATGGGGCCGTCCGGGTATGGAGTACGGAGTAGGAGTAGTGCTGATTGCTGCCGCGGTGTCCCGATGCAGGGCGCGCTGTGGTGATGGTGGTGGTGGTGGTGGTGCCTGACTAGTAGTAGTAGTAGTAGTAGTAGTAGTAGTAGCAGAGTATGTATGCATTGGAATGCAGGAGAGGGTGCCTCGGCGTGTTGGGGCCGGACAATGGGATTGATGAGTTGGGACTACTTTGGTTGAAGAGACGGATCTGGGGCTATTGACAGATGGATTGATTGATGGATTGATGGAAGAATCTTGGAGGTTGGAGGTTGGCGTTGAGCATGTTCGGAGTGCCTCTGAGGGGATTTAAGGATACTCTAGAGTCTACTCCGTACTCCGTAAGTGCCTGTGGGTGGTGTCACGTGATGGTGGGGGTCTTTGGAGTGGAGGCGGAGGTGGAGGCGGAGGTGGAGGCGGCAGAATGCGGAGGTGCAGGGGCGGTGGGACGGCATTGCCGAGGATCGAGATGCTCAGGGGAAAGGGGTGCATGATTGGGGCTGTGCCTAAGGAAACACATCCAGGATTGTCTTCAGAATACGGAATTCTCTTGGAAGGCATTCGAATCTTGACACGGCAAGCCATCAATTGATGCTCGCAGCACCGAAAAGTCGGTGATGCCATCCATCACTTCAAGTTATCCGCCGTGCCTGGGCGACTTTAGTAGTACATACATTACTTGATACTCCGTATGTATATCAATTGGATCTGGGGAGCCAACGACTCGCGCAGGGTCTGCTACTAGCCCTTCTCGTGCTAGCGTCGATGGCGTCTGCCGCATGTACGGAGTACCGAGTACGGAGTACAGGGAAGTCCTCCGTATGTGCTCCGTAGTCCCTGCAGCGGTTGTCAAGGCAAGTGCGCTACGGAATATGTATGTACTCGTACGGAGTACATACATTTTCTATCGGTGAAGCTTTACCGGCTGCCGTGCCGGTGTCTCTTGCCAAATCCCGCTCGACTCGACTCGACTCGACTTAGACTCGACGGTGGGAGCGCCTTTTTTTTTTTTTTTTTTTTTTTTTTTTTTTTTTTTTTTTTTTTTT
>NIGB01000004.1:437656-449586 GCA_003055145.1 Escovopsis weberi
TGTGTGAGGGGAAGTGTAGGGGGTGGTGGGTGGTGGGGGTGGGAGGTGGGGGGGGGGGGGGGGGGGGGCTTGTGGATGGGCAGCATTGGAATGTAGTGAATTGACGGTAGTATAGAGGAGGAGCTGGGTTGCATTGATCTAGCTTAGTATGTGCTGCATGTAATAGACCATGCTTGGGACATTGAGGGTTTGCGGGAGATGCCGGATGGGGTTACTGCCGGCGAGGGATGGGGATGGGAGGTTGTGATCAATCACGATTGGCGATGCTCGGTGAGTGCAGTGGTCTTGATGTGCCTGGGGATGAAATTGATGTATTCCTCAGTCCTGGATGATGCTCGACTGCAGTGAGAGACACGAGACACGCGATGTCTTGGGCTAAAGGCAGGAGGCCTGGGGTTGAGGCCTGGGGTTAAGGCCTGGGGTTGAGGCTTGAGGGTGAGGGTGTGAGGGTGTGAGGGTTTATCCGTGAATGCATGAAATGGATTGATCTATCATGTTACCTGTATGGCCGGCAGTTGCGCCTTGCTGGTCTGTCCTCGTGAATACCGGCATTGGAATTGAGCAGGAAGGTACGGAGTAGAGTGAGGTGCAATACTCATCTGTAGACAGGAATTACTACTCCGTAGTACCTCTTACAATAGTACTATATCAATGGGGGCGCCACGCCAGGGCAGCCGCCTACTACTACTAGTAGTTCCCGCTGGTTTCGTCATAGAGGTGCCCGTTTCATCTGGCGCCGCCTTCTGGAATATGTAATTCTCTTTGGCCTATCCATGCCCTTGGTGATCTGTCTACTGCCTCTATCAATCTGGACCATCCACAATCCATTCTCATGGCCAAGATGTATATACTCCGTATGTACGGAGTACATGTAGTACGAGTACAGGTACATGTACCTGTACCGGCAGAATCTGTCTGCTCGTGACCAATGGATGCGTCGGCGCAGGACGTTCCTGCCCTGCGGACCGGGATGGCCTTGCATCTGGCAAGCGCGGTGGATCTGCCTTCCTGGTCGGATGCGCCCCAGCGGCTGCGGATGCCTGACCTGCTACGAGTACTCGTACATACATACTCCGTACGACCCACAGCAAGTCGTACCAGGAGAACCTGTCCTCCCCGTCCTCCGTACTACGACCTGTCCTCCGCACCAGCTGAGTCCTCCTGTGCGGCCCTGAATCACGGAGTGCGCACGCAGCTTCACTTGCCGCCGGCGCCCCAGCACAGCGGCAAGACGGTCCCCGGCGCGATGGTTCGAGAAGGCACCACCGGGCCTCAGACAGACTCCCGGCAGGTGAATCACCGGCGCCTTCCTGCTCATGCCTCTGGGCCTGGATCTGGATCCCGTCAGGCAGGCGTGCTCTTGGGAGGTCTTGCGCGCCTTCCCGAAATGTGGACTGTATGTATCAGTACCTCTATATATTCGATCACGGCCTCGACTCCTGCTGCGTTCCTGCCTCGTTCCTGCCTGCCTTTTGATTCAAGATTCCAGCCGCCAACCTTTTCATTCTCATTTTCTTTTCGTTTCCTTTGCTTTTCTTCTCTTCTTTCTTCTTCTCTTTTCTCTTCTTCAT
The DNA here is from genome assembly GCA_003055145.1 of Escovopsis weberi. Lineage (NCBI taxonomy): Eukaryota > Fungi > Ascomycota > Sordariomycetes > Hypocreales > Hypocreaceae > Escovopsis > Escovopsis weberi. Next base: position 439,228 of record NIGB01000004.1, read on the forward strand.
CTCTTTCTCTTCTCTCTCTTCTTCCTCTTCAAACCACTCATTCTCCGCGTCTGCGTTTCCGCTGGTTGGAATCGTCATTCAACGCCTCGCCCTCTGCCATCACCCCCCGGATCCCCGCTGCTACGACTACTGCTGCTTCTGCCTCCTCGGGCTGCGTCGTGAGCCTGCAACGTTCGTCGTCATGTATGTATCAAGGATCCATCCTGCTCTCGTGGCCGCTCCCGACCTTCTGCTTTCAAAATCGCCTCCCTCCTTTTGCTCCCATAACACACGCCCAACCGCTTGCCTGCATGCCTCGCTGGCGAGCAACAGCCCGGCTGGATCTCAATGGAGTCCATCTATTCCCCCTCCACACCACCATCAGCCAGCAACCTCTTCTTTCACGAACCCGTGCAGCGCCCAGATCGGTGCGCGTGATGAGGGTCACCTCGTCTGCCGACCGGCACCCTGGCCCTGGCCGTTCCCCGGAAGTCTGGGGCATGGATCCATGCCAACGCCATTCAACGCCGATCCCTGCTCCCCCATTCATCGCTCTCGAGACACGGGACAAACACCACACGCTGGACAAAGAAAGACTGGCTGCAGTCCGGGGTCACCGCTTTGCTTGGCCAGTGCTTGCCAGCCTGCCAGCTTGCTTGTTTTGCTGGCCTGCCATTCTCGTCGGGCGCCGCCTCACTCGACGCACCAGCTCGTCCTCAAACCGGCGCCAGCTCACATTGTCGCCAAATCATTGATGTTATTGTCTCAGCTCCATTCACTGCTGCTTTCTATTAAAGCCCCTGACATTCCTCCACATCGTCACACACATTGATCCGCTCGCTGCTTCATGCTCTCTTCTCCATTCCCCCGCCCCTCCTCCTCTCCTCCGTCTTCCTGTCATCATCATCATCATCATCATTATCATCTCTTTGCCTTGCTCCAGAATCCATCAGTGGGTCTGAATAGGAAATCCAGAAATATCCAATCTCCATCTCCCTGGGCCCTGACGGGCTGAAACGAGCTTCGGGCATTGAAAGTCTGTGCCCCTTCACAATCCTTCTACTCCTTGACGCCATTGTCCGTTGCAGGTGCTTTGACTGTGCTTCTTTGATTTTTTTTGATTCCCCACTCCTTGTCTTGCCTTCCTCGTTCCTTTCTCATTCCCTCCCCTTTGAACCTCACAACCGCGGCTGGCCCAGCGCAATAGAGACTCAACGCCGGATTGCCTGATTCAATACTGACTTCTCCTCTGTCCCGCAGTCTCTCCAAGTGCCTGGAGCACAGATTTCTCTCGCCTTTCTTGTCTCCTCAGCGCCCGCCAACTGCGAGGTCCTCAAGATTCGCTGGAAAGGACAATATAGAAACAGGCCTCTACTCGCCATCATGATGGGCCTGACTTCCATCGTCACGGCCTCCCTCTTGGCCCTGCGCCTCTTCTCCCAAGAAGTGGCCGCTGTCCCGGCGGCCGAGATCGCCCTCGATGTCGAGGCCGGTGTCTCCGCTCACGCAGCCGCGGCGAGCAACTGGTGGCTTCCCAACGTTCCTCACAACGGCACCGTCGCCTACGGCGGAGACCGCAACTACCAGATCTACCGCAATGTCAAGGACTTTGGTGCCAAGGGCGATGGTGTCACCGACGACACCGCCGCCATCAACCAGGCCATCAGCAGCGGCCAACGCTGCGGTCAGGGTTGCGACTCGTCTACTCTCTCGCCCGCCCTCGTCTACGTTCCCCCCGGAACCTACCTGGTCTCGGCACCCATCATCCTGTACTACTACACCCATCTGATTGGCGATGTTAACGACATCCCCGTCTTCAAGGCCGCCCCCGGCTTCTCGGGCATGGCTGTCATCGACTCGGATCCCTATCTCCCCGGCGGTGCCAACTGGTACACCAACCAGAACAACTTCTTCCGCCATGTTCGGAATCTGAAGATCGACCTCACGGCACAGCCCATCTCCACCGGTACCGGCATCCACTGGCAGGTCGCCCAGGCCACCTCCCTCCAGAACATCGAGTTCAACATGAGCCCGGACAAGTCGAGCAACAACAAGCAGCAGGGCATTTTCATGGACAATGGCTCCGGCGGCTTCATGACCGACCTGACCTTCAACGGCGGCGGCATCGGCGCCTTCCTCGGCAACCAGCAGTTCACCACCAGAAACATGGTCTTCAACGGCTGCCGCACCGCCATCTACATGAACTGGAACTGGGTCTGGACCTTTGGCGGCGTCACCATCAACAACGCCAACATCGGCATCGACATGAGCTCCGGCGGGTCCGTCCAGGCCGTCGGATCCGTCGTCGTCCTGGACAGCAAGATCTCCAACACCCCCGTCGGCGTCCTCACCGGCTACCACACCGGCCAGGGCTGGACCAACTCGACCCTCGTCCTCGACAACGTCGACATGAGCACCAACGTCCCCGTCGCCGTCAAGAGCTCTAACGATAACACCGTCATCCTCGCCGGAAACACCGTCGTCGAGTCCTTCGTCCAGGGCCACTCCTACAGCGGCAACAGCAAGGGCCAGGATGTCCAGGCCACCCGTCCTGCCGTGACCAAGCCTGCCTCGTTGCTCGACTCCAACGGTCGCGTCGTCACCAAGAGCAAGCCCCAGTACGCGGGCGTCGACGCCTCCAAGTTCGTGTCGGTCAGGGCCAGCGGTGCCAAGGGCGACGGCGTCAACGACGACACGGTTGCCATCCAGTCCGTCTTCGACAGGATCCGGCCCGACCAGATCGTCTACTTTGACCACGGGGCCTACCTCATCACCGACACCGTCAGGGTTCCCAAGAACATCAAGATTGTCGGCGAGCTCTGGCCTCTGATCATGGCCGGCGGTTCCGCTTTCAAGGACCAGAACAACCCCAAGCCCGTCTGGCAGGTCGGTCAGCCCGGCGATGTCGGCGACGTCGAGATCCAGGATCTCATCTTCCAGACCAGCGGACCCCAGGCCGGTGCCATTCTTATGGAGTTCAATGTCGCCGGCGCCACCCCTGGTTCTGCCGGGCTCTTCGACGTCCACTTCCGCATCGGCGGATCGGCTGGCACCAGGCTCCAGTCCAACACCTGCACCAAGACCCCCAACGTCATCGCGACCACGCCCAACCCCGAGTGCGTCGGCGCCTTCCTGCTGCTCCACCTCACCCCCTCGGCCAGCGCCTACATCGAGAACGTCTGGGCCTGGGTGGCCGACCACGAGCTGGACCTCGGCGACCACAACCAGATCAGCATCTACAACGGCCGAGGCATCCTAATCGAGTCCACCAAGGGCTCCTGGCTGTGGGGCAGCGCCGCCGAGCACAGCACCCTGGTCAACTACAACGTCGTCGGGGCCAGCAACGTCTTCCTCTCGCTCGTCCAGACCGAGACCGCCTACTTCCAGGGCAACCCCAACTCCCTGGTCCCCTTCACGCCCAACTCCAAGTACGGCGATCCCACCTTCTCCAGCTGCGGCAGCAGCACGGCGGCGTGCGCTCGCACCTGGGGACTCCGCGTCATCAACTCCAAGAGCATCTTTGTCTACGGCGGTGGCCTCTACAGCTTCTTCGAGAACTACGGCCAGGACTGCGTGGCCGCCAACAACTGCCAGGCGAACATGATTGACATTGGCAACTCGACGGCGAGCCTCTTTGGCATCAACACCAAGGCCAGCGTCAACATGATCACCTACAACAACGCGCCCGCGGCCCTCGACAAGGACAACCGAAACAACTTTTGCGCCGGAGTCGCTGCTTTCACCGCGTCATAGAGCGACGATGAGGGGGATTCCACGGCATGGACGCTGCCGGGCGATTCCGCGGGCCGGGGCAAGCCGGACGACGTTTTCAAGTCGGGCCCGGCCGGGATCGCTCCCCAGTCGAAGCCGACCTTTGGGTACGACGACCAGAAGACCATCAAGGTGACGGAGATGGTGGTCTCGTATCTCCAGGCCCCTTTATTCCTTGCACATATTTGATTTGCAATGTACATGAATAGGAGTAGGCAGGCGGGGCCAGATTTAGTAAGGAAAAGAGGCAGCATTTTATGGACTCGACGAGATCGAGGGCTGGGATGGAAGACCAGATTACATCGACATTAGGGCGGGAGCACATTTTGAGAGAATTGGTACTGTAGGGATATAGAAGACGGAGGGAGCAAGACTGTCCGAGTCAGCACGACAGATTATCATGAATGCAAGAATAATGTCGCAGAATGCGTTTGTGTCCTCGATATTGCGGGTGAAACCATTAGGCCATGTGATTGGGCATCCCATTAGAACCCTCCAGCGAGGCCAATATGCGTTTCTATGGAGACTGTAGATTCCAGGAGGCTGGAGCTGCGGGGCGCAGGCTTGGGGCTTGGGCCGGCGGCTTAGTCAGGCACGGCTTCGCGGCCCGTGATGTGGCGTCTCGACGTCGGATGCAGGATGCAGGATGCAGGGTGCAGGGTGCAGGGTGCAGGGTGCATGATGCGGGCAGGAATGTGACGACTCGCGGCCTGTCTGGGGCTGGAGTGCTCGTATGTACGAGTCGAGTCGGGTCGAGTCGAGTATAAGAATGGCAGACGGCCGGCGAGCGCTCGTGTTGACCTTTCTGCTGTAGAATCCGCTTGCTTGCATGCTTGCTTGCTGAGTCGAGAGCCTGCCTTTGTCGAGCCTGAGGCATCCGCAAGATGGACCCCGACCAGATCCGGGTGCACAAGGACAAGTCGTTTGAGTGAGTTCCTACGCCACCTGCCCTCTATACCTATCCAACTCATCCTGACCCGGCCAGCCTCAGCGGGCCGTCGATCGAGGTGCTCGTGGGCCACCCGCCGGACGACGCGACGACCACGTTCAGCGTGCACGAGAGCCTCATCCGGGGCGCGTCGCGCTTCTTCGACAAGGCGCTGCGCGGGGAGTGGCTCGAGGCGCGCACGCGCGCGGTGCCGTGCGCGACCGACGCGGCGACGTTCGAGGTGTTCCTGCACTGGCTGTACCGGCGCGCGCTGCCCGTGCGCATCGACAGCCCCGGGCACGAGGGCAACGCCGAGTACCTTGCGCTGGCGCGGGCGTGGGTCCTGGGCGACATGGTGCAGGCGGACGGGTTCCGCGACGCGGCGGCCGACGCCATGATCCGCAAGGCGGCGAGCAAGGCCGCCGACGGGGCGACGTGGTTCCCGGTGGGCGGGGTGATTCGGTACGTGTACGACAACACGGCGCAGGGGGCGCAGGTGCGGCGCCTGCTGGTGGACCTGTACACGCACCACGGGCACGGGAACTGGATCAGCGAGTGGGCAAAGGGGGAGGACCTGCCCAAGGAGTTTTTGATGGATCTGGTGGTCGGGCTGCTGGATAAGAGGACCAGCCCGAACAGGGGGTTCGTGAGCGGGCTGGCGGGGTGTGAGTATCACGAGCACGCGCCGGGGGAGTGCTACCGGGCGCGCAAGCGGGCTTCATGAGAGATGGGATATAGATGTGGTGTTGTTGTACTCCGTATTTGCGTCTACCTAAAAGTCGGTCGCCAGGTTACAGAGTGCAGAATGCCGAGACTGAATCAAGAATATAGCCCGGCCACTCTCCTACGGCCACTCTCCTAGTCCGCCATCTTCTCCATGAGCCGCTGCACCGCGGGGATGAAGCGCTCCGCCTCGGGGAACTCGCCGAGCCGCACGCGCATGAAGTCGAACGCGAGCAGCACCGAGGGGCGCGGGCACGCGGCCCCGCCGGCCCCGTCGGCCCCGTCGGCCCCGTCGGCCTCGCCCGCGGGGCGGCGCAGCGCGTCCGCCTTGGAGTAGCGCTGCGAGAAGTGCGTCAGGAGCGTCCGGTGCGCGCCCATCTCGCGCGCGACCCACAGCGCCTCCGCCATGGTCGAGTGCCGCTTGGCCCGCGCGTGGTCCTGCTTGTCGTCGCCGAACGTGCACTCGTGGACGAGCAGGTGCGCGCCGCGGCACTCCCTGGCGAAGGCCGCCGACGGCCGGCAGTCGCCCGAGTAGGCGATGCGCAGGCCCGACGCGAGCTCGAGCTGCGTGCCGTACGAGCGCCAGCAGTGCGGCACGGGCACGCGCCTGATGGAGCGCAGGCCGAAGTCGTCGCCGTGGTCCGCCGGCGTGCCGAGCATCTGCGCCGTCGTCACGTCGCGGTCGCGGCCGCCCCGGCGCGGCGAGCAGCTCGGGAAGCGCAGCCGGTGGAAGCCCAGGTCCTCGACCTGCGAGAGCTCCTCGAGCAGCCCGCGGTACCGCTCGATGCACGACACCGCGAGGAGCGACTCGTGCGACCCGTCCCGCAGCGACTGCGCGTACCACGCCCGGATCACGCTCGGCGCCCCGAGGTGGTGGTCCGCGTGCACGTGCGAGATGACGATGCACCGCAGGCCCCGCAGCACCTCGGCCGTCCCGGCCTCCCCGAACAGCCGCCGGATCTGGCCCAGCGTGCCCTCCCCGCAGTCCAGCAGGTAGTTGCCGATGCCCGGCACGCGGATCAGCGTCCCGGACACGTTGCGGTACTTGCTGGGCACCGACGAGCCAGTCCCGAGCGCGATGATCTCCGTGTCGCAGTTCGGCAGGTGGCCACCCCTCGCCTCGCGGTCCGCTTGGGACTCCGTCTCCGCCTCCGCCTCCGCCTCCACCTCCAGCTGGGGCTGGTCACACGCAACCGCCCCGGCCACGTTAGTCGCCGCCGCCGCCGCGGCCCTCTTAGCTTCATCGGCGAGGGCGAGCACTTCCGCGTCCACGGACTCGTACGCTTCGACCAGATCCGTGAAGGGCGCCACGGCCTCGTCGTCGTAGACGAGCCGCGGCATCAGCTGCAGCTTGTGGCCTGCCCTGCCCAGCTCGATGGGCGACGAAGATGACGAAGGCGACGACGACGACGACGACGACGACCCCGCCTCGGGCGTCCGGTACGCCACCGTGTTCTCGAACGTGAGCAGCGGGAACCGCTCCGGGTCGATGCGCCGCAGCTGCGCCTGGATGACGGCCGCGCCCGGGTGGGTGATCATGTTGGGGCACGTCTCGGGCGCGCAGAAGATGTGCTTCATGCCGGCCTTGTCCTGCACGAACCGGAGCAGGCGCGCGTCGTCGGCCAGTCCGGGCCCCAGGATCCAGTACATGACGGCGACGTTGTCCATGAGCTCGGCGCTCTGCCACTCGGGCCGCTGCAGGAACGGCTCCAGGAAGTCGACGCTGCTAATATCCGCCACGACGATGCCCCTGCCGGGCTGCCGCTCGCCGAGGACCATGTCCGGTGTGACGGGCCCGTCCTTGCCCTGGACCGTCTGGCCCGCGACCAGGAGCTTGAAGCTCTTGGCCTCGACCCCGAGGGACGCCGCGAGCGGCGCGTTGAACTTGCCGCGCCGGTCGTGGCACTTGATGATGTAGCTCATCGACGTCTCGCTGTACACCGTGGCCGGCAGCGGGTGGTGGTTGATGGCCAGCGCGTCCTCCGCCTGGTCCTTGCCGACCTCGCCCTCCCTGGGGAAGAGCCACGCGGCGCGGTCCGCGTCCGGGATCTGCTGGCCGTCCGTCGCGTAGGGGCCGTTGTACCGCGTCAGCGCGCCGTCCTTGTCGACGACGGCGACGTCCGTGGGCTTGAGCTGTCCCAGCGTGACGGGCACGAGGACCGACCGCGTCTTGAGGCTGCCGTTGAACATGATGCGCTCGACGATGGCGGCCGCCACGCCGGGGTCCGACGCGACGGCCCGGGGCCGTACATAGTCCTCGTCTTCTCGCGGCGGCTGGTCCACGGCACCGTCCCTGTCCGGGCCGTCGCAGAGCCGCTTCGGGGGGTGGCCGAAGCGCCCCTTGCGTACGGGCACCTTCCAGACCTTGATGGCGTCGTCCTCCCAGTCGGGCTGCATCATCGCGCGCGGGTCGTCGGCGCGCGGATCCCCCCTGTGCTCGAACGTGCGCACGCTGATGGGCTGCCGGAATATGACGGGCCTGCAGGCGGCGAGCACGTGGCACAGGTTGTCCGCGCCGTGCACGCCGACGCCGGCGTGCTTCGGGGCCGCGAGCGGCTTGCCGCCCCGCTGGCTGCGCTTCTCGTTCTCCGCGGCGAGCCCCTCCTTGGCCGCCTCGGCCGCGCCCCCGACGGTCAGCAGGTACCCGAACAGCCCGCTGAGCTGGTCCCAGCCGACGGCGCCGCTGAGGAAGACGTGCTCGGTGCTTCCCATGGAGATCTTGCGCGACCCGAACGCGCGCTGCGTGCCCTCGGCCACCCTGCCGAACACGTACGAGCGCTTGTCGTGGTGCAGGTAGATGCAGGTGCCGGGCGTGTCCGCCGACGGGACCGACGCCAGCTGCACCGTCGTCGTCATGGTCGTCGAGTCGTGCGTGGAGTATGCGCGGGCGATGGGAACTGCGTGTTCGTAGGATCTATAGCAGTGATGGATGGGAAGAATAAAGCTGGTCCTTGCTGAGCGTCTCGAGCACCGAGCCGAAGACGACGACGACGACGAGAGGTGAGAAAGGAGGGAGAGCTGGCGCTGGCGCTGTCCAGCGATGCGGAGAGAGAAACGGAGACGATTGCCGAGACGAGACGAGCGCGAGATGGACTGAGTCAGGCTATGAGTCACCGATGACTCCATCAGCGAGGGGGAGAGGAGACGCGATGCGCAGAGGCTCGTGGCACCGCAGGCTTCAACAAGAAAGCCGCCTGATGTTTGCGGTGATGATTCATGGATGGATGGATTATTTTAGAAAAAAAAAAAAAAGAAAAAAAAAAGAAATTGAATTGCCGGCCTGGAGGTTCGTTATCGATAAGAGCTTGCCCCGCGATGATTACCTAATCAAGCCGATGCGAGCCGATGCGGACTCTCGCACTGTGCTCGGCTCCATGACATCCCGGAAACGATCCGACGAAATGTGGGAGACGAGAGTGATCAATTCATTGCATTGCAAGGAACACATTGATTCCCGGGACCTTTTGTCCAGAGTCAGCCGATGTTTGCAAGTCGACAATCAGAGACGCTCGATCTGGGACATCCCCGGTCCATTCGCCAATGCTCGTCCGAGTACGAGCACCGAGTATGTGCTTGTGCGGATCCCTCGTCCATGCAGGATGCATCAATTCGTCTCCGCGATCCCCTCATACAGGTAAGGGTTCCCATCTGCCGATCTCGATCGACAATTCCAAGTCCCGGCACCGACCGTCCAAGCCATCCTGGCCCTGAAGGCGACCATCTCCCAACCTGAGAGCCTGTCGGCCTGAGGGATCAAGCTCTTTACAATTACGGAGTAGACTCGAGTCAGACGCGGCTATCGAGGCGTCTTCCTTGCAAACTCCGTTCAAGAACTTCACCATCTCGAATCAGGCAAGTCCCCCCAGCCTGGCAGAAATATGCGACCGCCCACCTGACCCTTGACGCAGACAAGAGACAATGACGACAATTCTCTCACTCTCCCCGGCATCCAGGGGCACGAGCGTCCTCCGTCGTACAGTACGAGCATCCCGGATCCCATACGGAGCCCGCAGGCATATAATAACTTCCTCGACTTCCTCGACTTCCTCTCCGCCACGCCTCCCACCGTCTCCCACATCCTCCTCGACCTCATCACCGTCCTCCTCCTCCAGGCCGTCCTCCTCGTCCTTCACCCCTACCTCGCCCTCCCCCGGCCATCATCGTCCTCGACACTACTCCCCCTCCTCCCGCCGCCCCCGAGCCGCCGCCGCCGCAAGCATGGCCGAGAAACCCCGCGCCTCGCACCACCCCGACTTCAAGCCCCTCGAGGCCTCGCGCCCTCCCTTCGACCCCTCCAAGCCCCCGGCCTACGTCCAGACCCCCGACCCGTCCTGGCGCTTCGGCCAGGGCCCCAACCACCTCTACACCCCGGCCGACGCCGCCCAGCCCTTCGCCGTCATCGACCCCAACAACCACGACCGCCCCGCCGGCTCCATCTACAAGCTACTCATCTCCTCCGTCGTGCCCCGCCCCATCGCGCTCATCTCCAGCGCCAGCGCCGACGGCACCGCCCTCAACCTCGCCCCCTTCAGCTACTTCAACCTCGTCGCCCACGACCCGCCCCTCTTCGCCGCCGGCTTCACGGGGAGCATCGCCCGCCCCAAGGACACCCTGCGCAACGTCCTCGAGTCCCGCGAGGCCGTCGTCAACATCATCTCAGAGCACTACGTCGAGGCCGCAAACGCCACCAGCGTCGACGCGCCCTACGGCTGCTCCGAGTGGGACGTCAGCGGGCTGACGCCCGACTTCTCCACCCAGGCCGTCAGGGCGCCCCGCGTCAAGGAGGCCATCCTCAGCATCGAGGTCAAGGTCGTCAGCGTCCAGGAGTTCGACAGCAGGATCGACCCGGAGAAGAAGAGCGCCGTCGTCGTCATCTTCGAGGGCGTGCGCTTCTGGATCCGCGAGGATGCCCTCGACGAGAACAAGCTCGTGAACCCTGCGGTGAGTCTCCCCCCCCC
>NIGB01000004.1:449598-468682 GCA_003055145.1 Escovopsis weberi
CCCCCCCCCCCCCCCCCCTTCTTCTTGATACCATGCGTGGAAGATCATCGGCGTAAATGGAAACCATTGTGTGATAGGAATTCAATTGCTGATCAATTCCATCAGGTCCTCAAACCAGTCACCCGGCTCGGAGGCATCTCGTACGGCCGGACGCAGGAGCTTTTCGAGCTCCAGAGACCCTCCTTCCAGAAAGACCTCGGCGGCCAAGAGGGCTTCGACAACCTCAAGAAGCCCGCAAACTAACTAGACAAGCGAGCGCCGTGGTCGTTTGAACAGCATTGCCATGTTTTTTCCATATCTATTTCATCCTCTGGGAGTATTTTGTCCGATCGGTCAGCAGCATCAAGCGAGGAGCATTTCCGGGGACACATATAGAGACTTCAGGCCTTTATCATCTGCATTACCCCATCGGTATGAACAATATGTGTATTAGGAGAATACCGTCGGTATTCAAAGGACATCTATGTACATAGAAGGGAATCGAGACACACAGCACCGGCCGCGTCGCGGCGAGCTTTTTGCGTCTGAAATGACCACCCAAATCAGAAGCCCCCTCCAACTCCTTGCCACCAGCAATCCCACGGCCTTCCAGCCTGACACCCGCTCAAAGAAAGCCAACATCATACAAACAAGAACGGAAGAGGGGCGGAAAAGACAGGAAGAGGAAGAGAGGAGATGGGGACGTGAATTTGAAAAAAAAAAGGGGGGGGGAGAAGAACGGGACATCTATCAGAATCAAAAGTAGAAGCTCTGGCCTGGCTTGGAGATGATGAACTCGCAGCCCAGCTGCGCATCCTCCTCGTGCTCGTTGAGCTGCTGCAGGATCGTCTCACCCGGTTCCGGCCCGTCGGTCAGCGTCTCCTTGACGTGTATGATGACGATCTTGAGCCCCTCCAGCGGCCGCCTCTCCTGCGGGATGTTGAGCGTCGGGGGCGCGAGCATGGGCCTCTCGCCGTCGCCGAGGGGCGGCATGTCAGCCGTCGGCGTCGCGAGGTGCGGCGTCTCGGCGCCGCCGGGCCTGGATGGCACCTGGCCCAGGCCGGACGAGGACGCGGTGTAGAGTTGCGGCGGGTGTGCCGACTTGGGCGAGATGGGCTCCTCGGTCGCGGCGGTCTGCAGGGCCGGGGCGCGCTTCCGGATGACCTGGACCTCGAGCACCTCGTCGGGGCCGCGCTTGCGCTTCTTAGACTCGAGGCTGCGGATCTTGCGGGCCGTCTCGACCTCGGCAGCGAGGGCCTGCAGCTCCTCGACGATGAAGGACGGCTTGAGGTGCCCGAACAGGCGCTCGCTGGGCTGCGAGTCGTCGTAGCTGCACTCGATGAAAATGGCCGCGAGGAGGCCCGAGGCGATCTTGGGCGCCGCCTCCTGCCAGATGTGCAGGTTGCGCGGGCTGAGCGAGATGGTGTCCGGCTCCACGTCCCCGAAGATGAGGACCTCGCGGGAGGTGGTCTGCTCCTGGATGAAGTAGGCGCTCGAGTCGTAGACGCACGGCCGCGGCTCGAGGAAGTCGGCCCCCGGGAATTGGGGCGACATACCGGACGAGGGCATCATGCTGCTGGTGCGGCGCGAGAGGCCCGAGGCGTAGAGGTGGTTCAAGGGGAAATGGCGGTCCATGGGGCTGTGGCTGTGGCCGTGGCCGTGGAAGTCGTGGGCGGCGTGCAAGTGGGCGTACGTCTCGCGCCGGGCCATGAGGTTCGACACGTCCTGGCTGCCGAGCCTCGTCGAGGGCGCGTTGCAGAAGGAGCCCCGGTGGGTGTGCTTCTCCATGCAGTGGCCGTGGCTGACGCTCCACGTCTTGACAAGGAGCCCGTCGCAGACCTCGAGGTAGCCGTCACCCAGGGCCGGGCTGCCCCCTTCCACCAGGCGGAGGTATGTCAGCAGCCCGGCGCCGTTGTTCTCGTCGCTGAGGTTGGGCCAGATGACGTTGTTGAAGATGTGCGTCTTGAGGGCCTCGATGGTGTTTGGCAGGCCGGCCAGCTTCTTCGGCCGAGTGCCGGGCAGGCCGGCGGTGTTGATGACAAAGGCGGAGATGTGATCGAGATGCGGGTGCGTGATGAGGTACGTGTCGACGAGGATGCGGGTGACGTAGGCGGCATTCGCCTCGGCGCTGCTGTAAGGCAGCTCAAGCCCGGCAAAGGGGCCGGTGGTCAAGACTCGGGGACCCGGGACGGACGATGAGGTCGGCGTGGGTGGTGGCGAGTCCGGGAGGGCTTCCGCGATCAGGCGGGTGATGGCGGAGAGGTGGACGCCGCCATCGACAGCCACTATGGAGCCCTTGCGCCAGTTCTGCGGCACGGAGCGCACGAGGAAGGCGGTTGTGTTGGATTCTTGAGGTCCGCCGCCGGAACCCTACGAGATGAGGTTAGTCAAGTCTTGACCGATGATGTAACAGACCAAAACCCGGGGAATCATGCGCCGTCATGCTGTGCGAGGTGAGAATGCAAGCAATTGCTTTCCCCGCCGCCACCGTCACCATCATCGGGGAATTATGCTTCTTCGACGTACCAGAACGATGACCTGCAGCGCAGGCCGCTGCTGGATCTCCATTGCGCGAGAAAGGGGTGCGTATCGAGACGCCTCGTAAATTCGGGACAGTGCTTGTCAAAGAAGTCGTTCTCGGTGAGCGCAGGGTTCTCGCCTCCTTTTTCCTAGTTGATGCTCAATGACGGGTTGAAGTCGATCCTCGCTCGTGTGCTTGGCATGAACTTGCAATCCGTACTTGTACACGATTCAGCACGCAATTGTATGTCGACGCCAGAAAATTGCCTCCGAAAAGCTGGCTGTCGCTGAAAAATCAACGAATGGCGGTACGAAGGATCGAATATGCTGCTGAACAAGGTCCTCGTTATGTTCAGCCCAGGACAAAGAGTGGTAGAGGCAGATTGGCTCCTTATCCGTAAGAGAGGGTCAAGCGGTATGAATAGGAGTAAGGTATCCAGAAAGAACGAGAGAAAAAAGTAACGAGAGGAAAGGAGGCGAAAAATCCTGTGATGATCAAGAGCGAGATGGATTTCAAGTCCTTGTGATGGACTCGAAGTTGTCGTCGCCGGCTTAAGAGACGCCTCGAAGGAGGCACGTGACCTGCTCGAATCGACGTTTTCCACGCAGCAGGAGCACCCAGAGATCCGAAGGGGGGGGGAGGGGGAAACCGGGGGAAAAAAAAAAAAAAAAACACCGGATAGCTGATGGATTGAGCGATGGGGCGACCGAGCCTCGATCCTCCCGTCGGTATCGGCAAGTCTCTTAAGGAGGACGAGTACAACTCCCGACGGCGGTGGCGGCGGTGGTGGCGGCGATCTCCTGGCTAGAGCCTCGAGCGAGCCGCCGGCACGTTGGAGGGGCGTTGGAAGTGTGCCTGGTCTTCCCGTCGTCGAGGACTCGGGAGCCGAGTTGGTTTGGGCCGATTTGGCAAACTCCGAGAGGATTGCGGAGCAGTGGTCGGACTTGCGGGCCGGTAATGGGATGCCGTCCTTTCGTCCGTCCGTGGCTGAGCACGATGTCGCGCGCCCTGAGCTGCTGTCTGCCGGCCGAGGGGTCACAGTCTCACGCTTGTTGCGCTGGGGAGATGCTCGGGCCGATGGTCGGACGGCGACTCTCTTATGTCTCAAAGGAGGTGGAAAGAGAAGACTCAGAAGACAGCGAGGCGAGCGGCTGGCTTGGAGATGGAGGCGAGATGACGAGGTGTCGCAGGAGATCGCGGACGGGAAGGCCCCTCTCCCCTTGTGCCCTTTTGAATGGAACGAGGATCATGTTGGACCCCTCTTCTCCGCCCGAGACAAGGGCTCTGACATGGAAGAATTGGCGCGCATGGCCAGGATGGAACAAGTATTGCTTGGGTTCGGGGACAGGACAGGAGGAGTTGGTTCAGTCCTGAGGGCGGAGGGGACTCGGAGCAACAAGCCGCCAACGCATGGGCCCTTGCTGGTGGTGGTGGTGGTGGTGGTGGTGGTGCTTTTTGGAGAGGTTGCTTGTTGCGAGTGAGCGAGGCATCGAGACTAGTAGAGAGTGCGAGGAGGCATCAGTCGATGAGAACTTGTCATCAGCCCGCTTCGGCGATGCCGTCGCGCCCCACCAGCCCGTCCAACCGCCTCAGCCACACTGATCGTACAAGTACATCTACCTGCGCAGTGCGTCAGTACATGCAGTGTATTCGCGGCATCAGATGCTTGACCGGCTGCATAGGTATGTACACGAATATAACTGATTCATCGAGGAATCAACAGACCTGTATTGGTCTCTACTGATCATGGCTAGGTACCTTTTGGAGTGCCCGCATCTCGCAGATGATCATGGGATCAATCACTGGTGGCTCATGGCACCCTGCAGATCCACGGATGGATCGACTTGCTTGATGTACAGGTACAGATACGGGTGCTCTAGCTCCGATCCACTGCCCTGCAGGCCCAAGCCGAGCGCCTGGCGCAACCCGCCGTAGCGCGAGCGGCTCCCCTGGATGGATGGATCCAAGGCGCCGGTTCAAGTTCAAGCCACAGCATGCACTTTTCGCCGAGCTAAGCCACCGGTGAAATCAATCCTCTCCAGATTGATCGCCATCTGAGTACTCCGTACCTATGTACCACATTCATACAGGGTAGATGCACGGAATAGCCTCAGGTTGAATGCATTGACATCAATCACGAGAGATTCGAGGAACGCGGATCAGATTCATGATTAAATCAGTACGATATCATTCTCCTCTCCCCTTAAACCTTATCCCGTCTGGTCATGTTGGTCCATTGTCATCCCACCCCGTGCTGCCCTGATTAATGTTCTCACCACCCGCATGGATCTTTGATTAACCCACCCCTGCTCTGGGTCATGCTGCAGATCAGCGCAGGCAAGTGAATTGATGCCTCCACACTGGATCATGCATCCCCAGGCACAGGCACTCAAGCGTCAATTCCGTGCTCCATACCGGTAGGCAAGGTCATCCTGATGGAGTGGCTGGAGCCGCGAACCCAATGTCGCCTCTCAGATGGCACATTCGACGAAGCTCAGTCCGAGCCAGGTCATCGAAAGCAGGCATCTCCCCTTACTGGCCAATGCTCTCAAGTGCTTCAATAGACATTCTCGCTTCTTCATGACGGACAAAATGGTGATACAACGGCAAGATGTTGATCGGGCCAGGATTCGAAGCACCCTAACCCTGAGGACTAACCCTATGACTAACCCTGGGACTAACCCTAGACCGCAGCTGGACAAAACACCTACTGTGCCTGTTGATCTCACCATCGAGATCCGAATTGATGGCTCACATTTGATCCCATCACCACCTCCAATCACCTCTTATTTCCTTCCCCTGCATCCTCAGCTGCGCGACCACAATCCTTGAATCATCATGGCTCTCACGATTCTGAGATGTGATGTGTGCCATCACCACGACTCATGCGTCTCCATGGCCCCCCACAGCCTCCTCACAATGGCTTCACCACTGCAGCATCCCCGAGCTGCTCGTACATACTCGTACACTGTTTGTCCACGTCCTCGGCTGCAGCATAGCATGGATTGAGGCCGCACGGCCATGCTCTTGATCGGCACGTCTCCCGCGGGCGCTCGTCCCCAATCCAAGGGTATGACCCGCGACGCTGCCTCGCCAAGGACCCGACGCGGAAGCACCGGATACAATAGAGACAAGGACTCGAGATGCTTTCCTTGCCTCCTCGTGATGTCTTGACACCGTGTTTCGTGTCTTCTTCAGGTTCTCGCCGAGTCGGAGAGAAGGTGCTCTCCTGACGAGACAAACACAGAGGGCAGCAGAGAGAAGGAGCGCAATACTGAGCAACTCGCGGTGACCCCGAGGTGGAATCGTGAATATCTTTGCGTTACACAAAATATGGCTGACAATGCCCAGGTGAATTCTTGCTGTCTATACAACTCCTCTATTGCTCGATCTATCAGTAGCAAGGGGACATGGAAATCATCACCATCAGGCGAATTACAAAACATGGTTAAGTTACAGAGAGACAGACAAACACACACAGAGAGAGGGAGAGCGACAGAGGAAGAGAGGGAGAGAAACGGCACAAGCCGAAGAGATCAGATTCTCCCGGAATCATCACGCCTCTGAGTCTTGGCCCCCGCTGCTGGGTCCAGCCTCATCAGTCCCTACATCGGCAAGGAAATCCTGGGCCTCAAAATCTCCGAGGAGCGGATCCGCGAGGAAATCTTGGAGATCCTGGTCCGCCCAAAATTGGCCATCAATCTGCTCAGAGGGCCAGACGGCATCGTCCAGGAGCTCCGTGGCAGTGATGTCCTCAGGGCCCCAAAGAGACATCGAGGCGAGCTCGTCATCACTGATGATCAGTGGGGTTTCAAACAAGCCTTGCTGCGCCGTCTCGATGGATTCATCTTCATCTCCAAAAAGATCTGCGTTCAACAGATCGGAAACCGACATATCAGCTTGCGCTTGGATCCCCGCTTCATCTGATCCAAGCACACCCTGCCATGGAGTTTGTGGTGGAGGGGTGACGTCGTGATGCTGGAGAAAAACATCCGACAGTTGACATCTCGCATCGTCTGGTCGAGGCATCAGATCGTGAGATTGCGGCGCCGAGTCTTGGTCCAAGCCCCCGAGAAGCTGCGCCAGGTACTCACCATTGAGAAAGCCGTCCAGATCATGGGTGTCATCGTCCAGTCTCTGACGCTTTGCCGGAAGCTGGCTTCGTCCCCCGAGCGAGTCGAGTGATTCGTGACGCTCCTCCTGCCGCAGTCGCTTCTCTCCCCTCTGTGCAACGCTGCATGCCACAATCGTGTGCTCTGCAGCAGCCACTGGTCGAGGCGCGGGAGTCGTCGACGACGCGGGAGCAGTGCGTGGGCTGTCGCCGGCATGGTCGCCACGGGGATGCCGACAGCTCGCTGAAGCCCGAGCCTGCGCGGCAGTTGGACTTCCCGAGACAGCTCGAGCTGAATCGGGCATCAACCCACCGGGTGTCTCTGCCCCGATTGGAGGCCAGGCTCCCGGAGGTGCTTTGCTCCAATCATCTGGGCGCTCACAGAGTTCGCGGAGCGATTGGCCACCGCGAATTGAGAGCCCACGAGACGAAGTCGCCATTGGGGGATGGCCAGGGCCGGGAGGGGGGCACAGCTCCTCATCACCGCCAGCCGTGCCTCCTACTAGCTCGCCGTCGAGCCGATGGCACTTCCTGATGTGCTTCGCATTCCTGCACGCCCGGGAAAACAGCCCCAAGTCGCCCTTGTGGACATCGATCGTCCTCTTCTCCGCGTCCGCCTTGTGGGCGTTGCGCCTCAGGCGGGCCTTTTGCCGCGCCGCCGTCTGGTTGTCGAGGTGGTACCTGTTCATCGCGAAGGAGAGCGACTCCTCGTGCGGCCGGGGCCGTCTCGACGGGCCCCCCGCCCGCAACTCCCGCGCCCTGTCCTCCAGCCACGGCAGGTACGCCTCCCTGATGATGCCCGCGTCCGTCGACTTCTCCAGCGTGACCACGCTCCTCTCCTCGCGCGGGAACGTGCGCGCCTCGGGCCGCAGCCTGCCCGACAGGTGGAACTCGAGGGGGTCGAGCACCTGCTCGAAGCACCACAGATGCATGCACCCGGCGACCTTGAGCGGGTCCCTGGTCCCGTCGCTCGTCTGGGCGGGGGCCTCGTCAAAGGCCACGCGGAGCCAGCCGGCCGTGATCCTGCGGTTGAAGACGGGGCAGCCGGCCCAGCGGCAGACTCGGTCCTCGAGGTCGAGCCGGCCGCCGCACTTGGTCGGGGCCTGCTGGAGCCAGAAGATGGTCTCGCGGGGGCAGCTGCTCACGTACTCCCTGATCTGGTCCTTGTCGAAGCAGCGGTCCAGGAGCCATTGGCCCTTTGTGGTGTAGGAGAACAGGTGCTGTCCGTTGTAGGTCTTGCTTCCCCAAGGGGCCGGAGGGGCTATGGCCGTCTGATAGGGCAGGATTTCCTTTGATCCCTGGCTTTTCGGCTTCTCCGACGGAGAGTGACTCTCTGTCGAATCCGTGAGACTGCCGGGAGACGATGTCGACGAAGACTCCCCGCTCGTCGTGGGAGTCTGATGCGCCTGCTGACATTCAGGAGTCTCGACGCCCAGTGACCAGGCGCTCCCTGCGACCTCAGTGCCTCCCAGCTGTCCAGACGCCAGGTCGGGGAATGGCTGAGGGTTGTTGAAGAGGGGTAGTTCGGAGGCATCAGCTCCAAGATTCCTCGCATCGGTGATCAAGGCCTCCGATGAGGCGAGCAATTCGTCCTCCGTCGAGAACATGGGGATGTCGGAGAAGAAATTTGACCAGTCAAAGTCCAGCCAAGCATCTCCAGACACTTGCAGCTGTTAGCTCAAGTTCTTTTACCCATTGGGGGTATGAAACAAAAACAAAAAGGAGAGGCTATCATCATGCAGAGTCACGACTCACTCGTCATATCTATCAGATCTTGTTCCGCCAGATCCTGGACCGCCGTGGAGACGGCATCTTGCAGCAGCGGGGGAGTCAAAGGGGGGATGTCTCCTGCACGAGTTCCCGGCACCTCATGCCGCTCCCCTTCGCCCGGGCATCCCTTGATGGAGTCGAAGATGTCGGCCGGAGGCAAACCAGCAGAGTCGGCCATCTTGAAGCAATGCGGCGAATCTTGATGGGAATCAGAGGAAGGAAAGCATCAAGAGGAAGTATTGTGAGATGTTCTCTGATTTTTGAAACTATCGTATGAGCATCTTCCACGGCCTGCGCCAGAGTTGCGAACTCGGGGGCTTTTATAAGACCCTCGCCATCAGCATCCCACTCCGCCTCCTGCATTGACTATGGATATGGAACCCATCCCACGCGTTCACGATGAAGAGGCAAACGGATATTCTCTGTGGGAGCATTGTCTCGGGCGCACGATCTTCAGAGACGCACGAACCACGTTCAAACGGGGGGAACATTCAAGTCAGGACATGACAAAGGACAAGGCCCTGCTCCCCCATCCCCCCCCTTCCCAAAGTCATTTTTTTTTCTTTATGGTACCTCAATCTCGACACAATGAGGACCACTTGTGCCTTGCGTGAGTGAAAGAGGCCGTGTTATTTGAGGGCGTGGACGAGGTTGACAAGGCGCGGCGTTTGCAAGGCATGGCAACATAGTGTTCAGAGACGAAGGTCAAACGAGTATGGAATTATGAGGGTCATTGTGATCTTGATGCTTTTGTATTCATCTTCAGCTATGGAGTTTTTTTCTATGCTTGAAAAACACTGAGCTCCTGCCGTGAGGCCTGGCTCGGGCAATGAAGCAATAGGCGAGAATCAGGTATCTGGGAAGAGTCAGCGACGAGCTTCCCATCAAAGGGGCGTTTAAAATCAGGGAAGAAAATCATCAAAGCGAGGTAAAGTCAGGAGTGGTGTAAAGCAGTTTGTCCACATAGTGTTCGGAACAGGTCTGTGAATGCAAATCTCTCATCATAGAGATGATGCTGGAGGATGGAATGCGCGGGCAGAGGGACTCACACTAGATGGGACCATTCCGCGGGGATGGTTGCTGGATGGTTAGTGAAGCGGGTTTCGAATGATTGAGGAATGCTCGGAGCAAGGCCGATGGATCAATTGATTGATCAAACCATCACGGATTGGTGATGATGCCTCAGTGGTGATGAGGGAAGATCTGGATTTTCTTTGAAGAAGTCGAGACGAAATTCTGGTTTTATAGCTCGAATGCGGCTTGTGGGGCCGGAGGTCGGTCATGATATATTCCGATCCCAGAGTCCATTGTAGGGTAGGCATTTCATGGATTAATTGACATCAATCAACATTTACGGAGTACTCCGTGCATGATGCTGGTATGTGTTCGAGATCGCACGGATGATGAGGATCAAGCATGTGGGAACAGATTCTCCTTGTTAGACGCAGAGGTGGCACAGATGGGGCGAGGCTTGAAGGCATTGATATCCCGTCAAGCTTCTAGGGCTTTCTCGTACTCGTGCACAGGTACAGAGCACACGCACATGGAGGCTGTCGTCATCTGGACCACCCTGCAGCTGCACGATTCTGGGAATAGCATCATGCGCACTCGAATACAGTAAGCGCCGCATCTCGTATACATATACGGAGTACGACGGTCGATCTTGGAAGCACCGCGTCATCACGCCACCGAGCCGATCGAGGAATCGGCACGCAAGGGTGATTGCATGTGGCATCGGACTCATGAAGGGAGAAAAGAAGGAGTACGGAGAGGACATTACCTGAGAGAGGTAGTACTCTACTACCTGTAAGTACAGGTATGTCGAGGGCAAAAATGTCCAAAAAATGTCCAAAAAATCGCTGATGAAAGCGCTTGCTCTCGGCAGGGCTTGAACCTGCGACCTCCGCATCACCAAGACTTGAATGGAAACCCAAGTATTAGTACGAAGCTCTGACCAACTGAGCTACGAGAGCGATGATTGGCTGGCTGTGCATCGTGACTGCCATATCAAGAGTCTGGAGAAGATAGACTCGCGGCAGGAAGGCACGTTCAGTGATGATGACAGGCTGTTGCCCTCTTGGCTGTTGCCCTGTTGAACTTCCAAGTGATTGAGGGTACACGGACTAGGAGAGACCCATTATTGATGCAAGCAACTTGAAAATCCGAGAGGGCAACAAGGTGTTTACTTTAGGCAAATTGGCTTCTAAGCTCTGACGACGACCTTTCAGCGTCGTACTCGAAATCGGCAGATCATTGCTCCTTTGGATTCTCGAAGCCAATGAGTACGACAGGTGGCTCCCTCGGCTTCTTACGGACTCGCTGCGGACTCTCTCCCAGGCCATCAGCTTTTAGAGCCTGGCGGATGCGCTGTCTACAGGCGGTGCGTTACCTCTAGGTACCTACGACCTGCGCCGCGCCAGCGGTTAGACGAGCGCCAGACGAAGCCGGTCGCAGGTAGCGCCAGGTACATACTCCGTACGTCAATACGAGTACGAGAGGTACTCCGTACTCCGCACACGTACCTGATCCGAGGGCCCGAGTCGATAGCAGTCACGGTCAGGGCAGCGCCTTCCCTTAGCGACCATGGGTCTCACCTGCCCCGTTTGCATGTTGAGGACATTTCGACGGAGCTACGTCACGAGACTCTGAGGAGTGAGTCCTTGGATTGAAACGTTCAACTTGCATCCTCTTCTTCCAAACTCCGGAGAAACGACGACAAGGAAAAGGGAAAAAAAAATAGAGAGAGAGAAAAGGACGGGCATGGCTCGGCGCCAATCCCTCATCTCTTGATAACATCGCCTACCCACCCTTTTCCTTTCTCAAGAGACGTCGCCCTGGCCGCTTCGTTCCCTCGTTTGCCATGGCCGATTACCACCCCGAGCTCCGGGCTCAGCTCGACAATCTTCAGCGCGAATTGGAGGTGAGTTTGTCCGTGACCTCCCCAACGCTTTGCCTCGACACGCCGACGTCGCCATGGCCGCCTTTCATTTGCCCTTCGTCTCCCCCCTCTTTCATCTCGATAGCTGACCTGACGGACTGTAGGAGGGCGATATCACAGAGAAAGGGTGAGCTCCTGCCGACTCCCTTCTCCCCCCCCTCCTTTCGCTCTTGCGATTGACTTCTCCGCCATCGCCAACTTTTCCTCCTCCCCATCATCTGACGACCTTGAATAGATACCAGAAGCGCCGAGCATTGCTACTCTCCCAGTATGGCCATACCTCGACGCCAGCGCCTCCACCACCGACCGCCCCGGCGCCCGCTCCGCCTCGCTCTGGCCTGCAGATACACTCTCCAGAGAGCTCCGCGCATCCCTCGAGCGATGAGCGCCGAGCCTCCTTCACGGCATCCATAAGCGGCGATTCCTTCAGGGACAACTTCTTGAACCAGGGGTCGCCCGCGCAGCATCGCAACTTTAGCCACGGAACGCAACAATCAGCCTCTTATGCACCCGCCGACGCCGGCCCCTACGCCCACCTGCGGCCCGGCTCCCAGATCGTGTCCGAGCGAGCCACTTCCCCGTCGCATCGCGAGTCGCTTTATGTCGACCAGGATTCGACCGACCCGCCCACCCGAAGCGGAACAATGGTCTCGGGCGACTATGCCTTCAACCCCGAGCGCCACGGCGGCACGTACGCAGACTCCCATCAGCCCGGCGGCGGGGATGGCAGGACAAGGACTCTGCTCGACTCCCAGGGCTTCTTCTCCGACTTCGCCGGCCAGCAGGCCTACGATCAGAGCCAGTACCCATACGAGGACCACCAGGTCATGAATGAATACGGCCCCGGCCCGAGATACTCCTCCACCACCGACGCCTTCTCCCCATCGGCCGCCATGGCTCCGCCCATGCTCTCTGCCGCAGATCTTCCTCCGCAGCAAGCCCTCGAGTATCAGCCGCCCCTCGAGCCGAGAGAGGTGCCCTTCGCCATCATCGACCCCCACGACAGCAACACTCCAATGTCCACCTTCGACAACATGGCCGCCGTCTTGCGCCACCGGGGTCGCACCACCCCAAAACTGCCGGCCTACTGGGTCCTGGACAACAAGGGCAAGGAGATCGCCTCCATCACCTGGGAAAAGCTGGCCTCGAGGGCGGAAAAGGTCGCACAGGTCATCCGCGACAAGAGCTCGCTCTATCGCGGTGACCGCGTGGCCTTGGTCTACCGCGACAGCGAGATCATCGACTTCGCCATCGCCCTCATGGGCTGCTTCATCGCCGGCGTGGTCGCCGTCCCAATCAACGACTTGCAGGACTATCAGCGACTGAATTACCTACTCACCTCCACACAGGCTCACCTGGCCCTCACGACGGACAACAATCTCAAGGCCTTCCAGCGAGACATCGTCGCCCAGAAGCTGACTTGGCCCAAGGGGGTCGAGTGGTGGAAGACGAACGAGTTTGGCAGCTACCACCCCAAGAAGAAGGACGACATTCCTCCGCTCAACGTGCCCGACCTGGCCTACATCGAGTTTTCTCGCGCGCCCACCGGGGACCTGAGAGGCGTCGTGCTTAGCCACCGGACCATCATGCACCAAATGGCTTGCTTGAGCGCCATCTTGTCGACGATCCCGCACAACGGGCCGGGCGACACCTTCAATACCTCCCTCAGGGACAAGAACGGGAAGCTTATCGGGGGCGGCGCGAGTAGCGAGATCCTGCTCTCGTATCTGGACCCCCGCCAGGGCGTCGGCATGATTCTCAGCGTCCTTCTCACCGTCTACGGGGGCCACACGACCGTGTGGTTCGACCACAAAGCCGTCGAGGTGCCGGGCCTTTACGCGCAGCTCATCACGAAATACAAGACAACCGTCATGATCGCCGACTATCCCGGCCTCAAGCGCGCGGCCTACAACTACCAACAGGACCCCATGACAACTAGGAATTACAAAAAGGGGATGGAACCCAACTTCCAGTCGGTAAAGCTGTGCTTGATTGACACCCTGACCGTGGACTGCGAGTTCCACGAGGTCTTGGCAGACAGATGGCTGCGGCCCCTGAGGAATCCGCGCGCGCGGGAAGTCGTGGCACCCATGCTGTGTCTCCCAGAGCATGGCGGGATGATCATCAGCGTCCGCGATTGGCTCGGCGGAGAGGAGCGCCTCGGGGTGCCGCTGAGTCTCGAGCAAAACGAGGATACGGATTCGTACAGCGACCCGGGCGACAAAGAGTCCGACAAGCCTGCGAACGGGTTCGGAAGTCTGCTCAGCGGGGGAGCCACGACCCCCAAAGAACAGAACTGCAAGACGGAGCTCGGCGAGGTCATCCTGAATCGCGAGGCCCTCAAGACCAACGAGGTCGTCGTCATTGCCCACGGCGATGAGGCGCGTCGGAAGAAGAACCTCGAGCCCGGCATGGTTCGAGTCGGATCCTTCGGCTACCCGATCCCGGACGCCACACTCTCGGTCGTGGATCCCGAGACCGGCCTGCTTGCGTCTCCCAACTCCGTAGGCGAGATCTGGGTCGACTCCCCCTCGCTGTCTGGAGGTTTCTGGGCTCAGCCGAAAAACACCGAGCTCATCTTTCACGCGCGGCCGTACAAGTTCGAGCCGGGCGAGCCCACGCCGACCCCCGTGGAGCCCGAGTTCCTCCGAACGGGACTGCTTGGCACCGTCATCGAGGGCAAAATTTACGTCTTGGGTCTGTACGAGGATCGGATACGACAGAGGGTCGAGTGGTCCGAGCATGGCCACGAGATCGCAGAGTATCGCTACTTCTTCGTCCAGCACATCGTCGTCAGCATCGTGAAGAATGTGCCTAGGATCCACGACTGCTCCGCTTTCGACGTCTTCGTCAACGACGAGCACCTGCCTGTTGTCGTTCTCGAGTCGCTGGCGGCGTCGACGGCCCCGTTGACCTCGGGGGGCCCGCCGAGGCAGCTCGACACCGCGCTCCTCGATTCCCTGGCGGAGCGATGCATGGAGGTTCTTGTGCAGGAGCACCACCTCCGGCTCTACTGCGTCATGATCACGGCGCCAAATGCCCTGCCTCGAGTCGTCAAAAACGGAAGGCGGGAGATCGGTAACATGCTCTGTCGCCGAGAGTTCGACCTCGGCAACCTCCCGTGCGTTCACGTCAAGTTCGGCGTGGAGCACGCCGTCCTGAACCTCCCGATCGGCGTCGACCCCATGGGAGGCATCTGGTCTCAGCTCGCGTCCGAGTCGCGGACCAACGTCCTCGCGCCTGCTGACAAGCAGTATTCGGGTATCGACCGTCGAGAAGTGGTCATTGATGATCGGACGTCAACGTCGCTCAATAATTTTAAGTGCATAACGGATCTCATCCAGTGGCGCGTCGCTCGTCAACCCGACGAGCTCGCCTACTGCACCATCGACGGCCGGGGTCGAGAGGGGAAAGGCGTGACGTGGAGGAAGTTCGACTCCAAGGTGGCCGCTGTGGCCATGTACCTCAAGAACAAAGTGAAGATCCGGCCTGGCGACCATCTGATCCTCATGTACACGCACTCGGAGGAGTTCGTGTTCGCCGTTCATGCCGGCATCAACCTGGGGGCCGTCATCATCCCGTTAGCTCCCCTGGACCAGAACCGACTCAACGAGGACGTCCCGGCGTTCCTCCACGTCGTCGCGGACTACAAGGTCAAGGCCGTCCTCGTCAACAGCGACGTGGATCACCTACTCAAGGTCAAAGCCGTGGCGAGCCACGTCAAGCAGTCGGCGCAGATCCTCAAGATCTCCATGCCCAACACGTACAACACCACGAAGCCGCCCAAGCAGAACAATGGGCTCAGGGAGCTGGGGCTGACCATGGACCCCGCCTGGGTCCGACCGGGTTACCCCGTCCTCGTCTGGACATACTGGACGCCGGACCAGCGACGAATTGCGGTCCAGCTGGGACACGACACGATCATGGGCATGTGCAAGGTGCAGAAGGAGACGTGCCAGATGACGAGCTCGAGGCCCGTCCTGGGCTGCGTCCGAAGTTCGACGGGTCTTGGGTTCGTGCACTCGTGCCTGATGGGCATATACATCGGCACCCCGACCTACCTGCTGTCGCCGGTCGAGTTTGCGCAGAACCCCATGTCCTTATTCGTGACACTGTCGAGGTACAAGATCAAGGATACCTACGCGACGCCCCAGATGCTGGATCACGCTATGTCCGCGATGCACGCCAAGGGCTTCACGCTGCACGAGCTCAAGAACATGATGATCTCGTCAGACGGGCGGCCCCGCGCCGACGTGTTCCAGAAGGTGCGGATGCACTTCGCGGCGGCGGGTCTCGATCGAACGGCCATCAACACGGTCTACTCCCATGTGCTCAACCCGATGATCGCTTCCAGGTCGTACATGTGTATAGAACCTATAGAGCTATGGCTGGATACGAAGGCTCTCCGTCGCGGTCTCGTCGTCCCCGTGGATGCCGAGTCGAACCCGCAGGCGCTCCTTGTCCAGGACTCCGGCATGGTCCCTGTGTCGACCCAAATCGCCATCGTCAACCCCGAGAGCCGCATTCACTGCCACGACGGCGAGTACGGAGAGATCTGGGTGGACTCGGAGGCGTGCGTCAAGTCCTTCTACGGGTCCAAGGATGCTTTCGACGCCGAGCGCTTCGACGGACGGACCGTGGACGGGGACCCAAGTGTGCAGTACGTGCGGACCGGCGACCTCGGCTTCTTGCATAACGTGAGCCGGCCTATCGGTCCCGGCGGCGCGCTCGTGGAGATGCAGGTCCTGTTCGTTCTGGGAAGCATCGGCGAGACGTTTGAGATCAACGGACTGAGCCATTTCCCGATGGACATTGAGCTTTCGGTTGAAAAGTGTCACCGAAATATCGTGCCCAACGGCTGGTGAGTGATTCCCCCGATCTAATCCGAAGATTAAAACTGTTGCTGATGATATATGTCTAGTGCTGTGTTCCAAGCTGGTGGCTTGGTGGTCGTGCTCGTGGAGGTCAGCCGCAAGCCGTACCTTGCTTCGATCGTGCCCGTGATTGTCAACGCGATCTTGAGCGAGCACCAGATAATTGTTGATATCGTGGCTTTCGTGAACAAGGGTGACTTCCCGCGATCTCGGCTGGGAGAGAAGCAGCGCGGCAAGATCCTCGCAGGATGGGTGACACGCAAGATGCGCACGATGGCCCAGTTCGCCATCCGGGATCTCGAGGCGGGCGCCTTCGGCGAAGCGACTGAGACGCTAGACAGCCGGCGCGTATCAATGTCCAGCGCTCGCAGCTTCAGCGCCCAAGGCAGATCGATGAGCATGCGCAACGTCGAGTACGCGCCGCAGATCTTGGAGCAGGAAGAGTTCTCTCACCACATGAGCCAGATGGCCGACCTGGACGCCACCTCGATGGGCGTCCCGGCGAGGGACCAGACCACGCCCACGGGCTACCACCCGAGCATGGGGCATGGGCGGACAGCGGACGCGGCGGCTGTGTCTCGGCAGAGCTACTTCCCGGGCCAGGCGGTCAGCCAGGGATTCTCGATCGACTTCGGCGGATCGGAGGCCAACGACGGCGCGCTCCCCCCAGCAATCGAGCCAAAGTCTGCGCAGCGGGTCGCGCAAGGCCAGGGACCGCCCCGGATTCAGCTCCCGAGTATCGACGGGCGCGAGCCGTTCGAGCCCTGGGGCAACGGGGACCAGGACGATGCGGACTGGACCGCGAGCGCCATCATGCACATGAACCTTGCCGGGGGCAGCGACGCGCGAAACAGGTGAAGAGTGAAGGATTTTTTCTCTTGCGACGTTGGTCGAGCAAGGGGCGCCGAAGACGAAGTGCCTCCTATATCTTATAATGACGTTCACTTTCTTGGATCACGTTTTCGAAAGAGGAGGGCAAAGGAGTTGGATTGCGATGAATATTCCACGGGATGCTTCATTGTTTAGCAGGCATTGCGTCATGATGGGTATTGTTTATACTGCTGATGCTGTCTTTTTTCGTATTGCCTTTTTTTCTTCCGGGTCTTGGGCCTTTTTCTTGGGTCTAGGAGACGAGTCCATGTCTTGGGTCACTGAGTATATTCTATACAATAAGAATAGAGAATCGCTCATGGAGGATTATGCTTCCGTCACCTTCTTGAGTTTTAGGTAGTAGCTGGCTTACTACGTGTCATTCAATCCGTGGGTCTCGAGCTCGCTGTATTTTCCCCTTGCTATTCGCTCTCATCGAGTCCTTGAGCGTTACCAAAGCTCTTTTTTTCTTTGTTTTTTTTTTTGGTTGACGCGGCCGAAAAGGGGCGCATGGGGAAAGGGGTCACGAGCAGTCTTATGGTTTGTAACATGTCCGCTGACCACTTTCGGCCGAAAAGCTCCTCAACCGCACGCCTCGAACCCCGTGATGGACGATACAGCCATGATGGCAATGTGAGATCAACACGGGAAGACTCGTGCTGATGACCGAGGCGAGACCCAGACTGACCCAGACTCATATCCACGTCCTGCCCTCCATGTGAGCCAGGGCGCTCGCCCGATGAAGGGTCCCGGCATCGACCGCCAGCGGCCGCGGCACCGCCGACACGCGGTGCATCCGGGCCGGTGCGCCCGCGTCTTCCCCTCCGCGGTCCATCGCATCTCGCACTTCCTCCCAAGCGTCGTACACGGACTGCGCGTCGGGGCTGGCTTGGGGGCTGCTTTCGAAGTGCGCGGCCCGTGGGGGGTCCTGGGCGAAGAACCGCGAGAGGGAGTCGCTGTCGGCCCTGCGCGTCCAGAGCCCGTCGCCCTCGACATGGCCGCCATCTGCATCCGGGGTTGGCACTGGGACTGGAGTGCCCGCGATGTCGGCCGTGGCCTCCGCCTGTGCCTCCGCCTCCGCCTCCGCCTCCGCCTCCGGTGTGTCGGATCGCCCGAGCAGGCCCCCGTGCGGAGGCACGCCCCGCAGCGCGAGAAGCGACGCGGCGACGGCCTCGCTCGCGGCGTGGATGTGCGCGCGCTCGGCCCTTGTGCGGAGCGAGATCCAGCGCTCCACGACCCTCAGCAGCCGGGGCTCTCTTGCCATCCCGCCCCCGCCTTCATGTTTGCTTTCCTTTTCCTTCGTATCCCCCCTCGCGCCTGGGGACCGCCGCCCGCGCGTGCTGCGCTTGTAGGCGTGGTACCGGGCGCGCGCGAGCAGGCCCGCCCGCAGATCCGCCAGGTACACCAGCGACCCGCCCACGATGCTGAGCGCGCACGCGCCGCAGCGCTGGTGTCCCGTCCCCGGCCTCGGTATACCGAAACACCCGCACCCGCACCCGCAACCCCACCGCCAGAGGTGCTCCCGGCGCGACGCCTGGCCCGCGATGCCGGCGAGCGCGTCGCACCGCGCGAGCCAACCCTCCACGCGCGCGGGGGGCTCGTGGCCCAGCGCGAGGATCGGCCTGAAGCGCGCTACGTGCGCGGCGCACTCGCGCGCGATGAGGCGCGCGAGGGCGCGCACGGGATGCCCGCTGAGGGCGGCGTGTGCGGGGCACGAGCGCGAGCACGAGCGCGGGGCGGAGGGGAGGCCGCGGCGGAGGGAGGGGTGGATGGGGAGGGGGGAGGGGTGCTGGGCGTGGGCTTGGATGTGGGATGGGGAGAGGAGGAGGAGGAGCTGGGTGAGTGCCTCGTCGGGAAGGGGCGGGTTGAAGAAGTCGAAGTCTCTGGGAGGGCTCATCCTGTGATGCTTTGTGCGGAAGCGGATGTGGGAGACGAGAAAGAAGGTGAGGGTGGGCAGGGCATTGATGGTTTGGAGATGTAGAAAAGGAGAGAAGGGGGGGGGGGGGGGGGGGGGGGGGGAG
>NIGB01000004.1:473518-546319 GCA_003055145.1 Escovopsis weberi
GGGGGAGTAGAGCAGAGAGTAGCGGAAACGAGCCAAGAAAGGATTGATTGATGGGAGAGGAAAAAGAAAGAGCAGCGAGCTCGATCCCAGAAGGAAAAATAAGAAATAAAAAAAAAGAAGAAGAAAGAAGAAGAAGAAGGCGAGCACCCGAGGGGATTTGCTGCGAGCACCATCCAATTCAATAGACGGATTGATGGATTGATTGATCCAGGATGACGGCAAAAAGGCGAGAATTGGCGGGCTCAAAGTGTTTGGATGGAATCATTGATGAATCAATCAGTCAATTGATTTGGGGCGATCAGTCAACAAATCCATCAATCCATTGATCCATCCATCAATCCATCAATCAATGCGATCAACAATTGTTCATCGTGAAGCGAGACAGCACGTCAATCCATCCATCCATCCATCCATCCATCCATCCATCCAGGCTGGCCTCGGGCGACTTTGGTGGGCTTCAGGGCTCTGTCCCGCTGGCCGAGCGCTGAAGAGCGTCGCGCGGCAGTGGCTACAGTGGCTACAGTGCCTGCAGGGTCCGCTGGAGGATTCAACGTGCTCCATTGATTGATGGATTGATTCAAGGTGATCAGCCGGGCGGTCTCCAGACAGCTACCGTCGAGGAGAGTAAGATCTAGATCCAAATGCAGGCATTCGTCGCCCCTTGGAGGTCATTCGTGATTGCTCGCGGACAAGACAATCTCGACAACAAGAGCGCGCGTCCATCCGAGTCCCTTTTTACCCTCCTTTCATCTTGTTCAACCTTTGCATGGATGGTCTGGTCTGGTCTGGTCTGGTCTGGTCATGTTCATTTTGCCCGGAAGCGTCGCGGGACCAACTTGTGGCTCAGCGTGGCTTGACGGTACGTTCGGGCCACAGGTAGTAGTACTAAGTACCTAAGTAATAGTAATACCGGTACTCCGTACGGAGCACGGCTGGAGGACATTTGATGCGCCGACTCGCTTTCGTGGTCGTGAGCTCACCATTATGCGGCCTGCCGGCGGGGCTCTACTACCTGTCAGCGAGGCCTCCTCTGCTTTCAAGCACAGAGATCGAGATTTCCATTCTTTCATCCTCTTCTTGATACCGAAAACCGTGCGGAGTACTCCGTACATGGAGAAGAGAAGGTCCATCACTTAGTTGATGCCTCGAGCTCGGAGACACAAGCGGAGCATCGCCACTGATTAGGAAAGTGCGCGTGTCGGGGGGGTCGCACGGTAGTTCCTTCCTGGCAATTCCGGCTACAGCAGGTGCTAAATGAACGGCCCTTTTTCGCCGGAACTCGAGCGCCTCAGCCGGAGGATCATGGCTTTTGAATGGATACAGAAGGTATCTTCAGATCGCAATTACGAGTACACGTACTCGTACGAGCACGACAGGTATTACCTGTCTACGGAGGACGTGCCACAAGCCCGGTCGCTGTTCTAGAAAGATTGCCTTCTCCGTACCGGTATGGCATTGAGAGGTCCGAGGTCCTCCGTAATTATTCCCTTGAAGACGCGACCTCCGCCCCCTACTACTGCAGTACCTACCTACTACTACTCCGTGCTCCAAGAGCCAATCGACGTCGAACAGACAGCGAGTCCCAGGTCAGCATATCGTAATTCCGCCGTAATCTCACCACCACAAGAAAAAGCACGGAGAGCCTGGCTCGCTCGGCTTCTCCATTCTCCGGTCAAGTTTGCGAATACTCCGTACTCCGTACATCAATTCTTTTGAACACGATAGGTACTAAGGTATAGTACTCCGTACCTCTCCTCCGCATATGGAGCACACAGTGAGCTGTCGGGTTTCGTACTGTAGCGAGTGCAGTGCGGGCAGGTGCCGAGATTCTTCAGCCCGGTCGCGCCTCCTCCCAGAACTCGGCGGACGCCCGGCTAGACTTTCCCCCTCAATTGATCTCTCAATCCCCCCTCCATTGTTGATTGATTGATTGATCCATCCCATCAATGAGGGACCATCTCCAACAGCTTCCATCTGCATCCATGTCCGACCTCACGTTCCTCGGTACTCAAGATGCAGTCAGTCCACATCAGATGCCCTCCACGCCATTGACAGTCACAGTCAGTGAGTGCATGTGTCGGCGCATCTGCAGTGCAAACGGCGCCGCAACTCCACTACCTCTCGGTCGTTGGGGCCATACCACACACAGCGAGCCCGTCATGCAGGCCGTCCAGCTGCGTGGTAGACGTCCGCTACCGCTGGGATCCGGTACCGACAGGGTGACCAACAGGCCCGGGCGTTTCAATCTCATTGGCATTCATCCGCGCATAGCGTGAAACCGCCTAGCCCTGAACCGGGACATGACCCTCTTCCCAGCACTGGCTACCTAGCCTCGGTCCCGTTTCGACGGTCGACGACGCGAAGACGACACGGGAATATGCAGAGTGCAAAGTGCGAGCGCGGGTACGAGTAATCCTCTGCCTTGTCGTACCCAGTACGA
The DNA here is from genome assembly GCA_003055145.1 of Escovopsis weberi. Taxonomy (NCBI): domain Eukaryota; kingdom Fungi; phylum Ascomycota; class Sordariomycetes; order Hypocreales; family Hypocreaceae; genus Escovopsis; species Escovopsis weberi. Next base: position 475,959 of record NIGB01000004.1, read on the forward strand.
GTATGTCCTCGTACAGGTAGATACGACAAGGCAGAGGGCATTCGTCACATCTCCTGGACGATTCAGCCCTCCGAGCTGACAGACAGCGGAGATCATGCCGAGATGGATGGGAAAGGATACGGATACGGACACACGAAGCGAGAACACCAGCGTCCACGCTCGCGAGGAGCTGAAACGCGGCGGAGATGGCCAAAGAGGGCTTAAGCCCAAGAGGCCCCAGAGAGGAAAGTCGAAGAGCCGCCTACCAAAACCTCAGCCAGCTTCTGCGATGCCGAAACCCTCCCGGCCACGAAACCCCCTTTGCCCGTGGACTGGCGTCCGCTACGAGCACGGAGTATGTCTCCAGGCGCGGAGCTGGACAGGAGACCCGTGATCTGTGATCGGCACTCGCGATGCCACCGGTCATTGCCGTGGCAAAACCTTAAAAAGTCCTCCTGAATATTGCCGGATCTCGAATCGTCTCCCGACGGCCTCCACGATCACCGGCCTCAAAGTTTGCTCGTACGACTCGAGTACATACGGAGTCCGCACAATCATCACCTCGACGTACGGAGAGGTACTCATGGAGGCACCGGCACGCCTCGCGACGACCCCGGGGCGCCGATGCCCCGCCGAGCTGCATCCTGTATGACACGTCGGGGGCACCTGGTTGGACGGCCGCAGAGGAGGTGGCCTGCTCCGCGCGGAGAACCGGTCCCCTAACTTGTACTATGGGAACGATCACATCTCGAAGCCACCTCTGAGTGGTTGCGTGCGTGCGTGCGTGCCTCCTCCAGCACAGAGTACATACGAGTGTATGTATGTACGGACGTGCGTGCGTGCCTCCTCCAGCACAGAGTACATACGAGTGTATGTATGTACTCCGTACACTGGGACTCTAAAAAAAAAAAAAGGGCTTTGCGTGCCCCGCGCGACAGACTCGTCGGAAAGCCTCGTGGGGGACATCAGAGCCCGGCGGAAGCTTAACCGCTGCTGCCTCCTGTCCGCGCCTGCGTCCGCGCCCGCGGCCGTGGCCGGACCCGGCTCTCGCTCGCTGCTGGCCTCGATGGGAGACGACTCACTCACTGTCCCACTGTCCCACTGCCACTGCCACTGCCACTGCCACTATGGAGTGCGGAGGTCAATATTCTTCACGAGCATCAACGCGTGGCGCCATCGAAGTCCGCATCAGCGCTTGCAGGTCGGGCAGGCAGGCAGGCATGCTCCCGGCGCGCTGCGGGATGAGACTCGGGGGGAGGGCCTCGCGTTGATGTAATCGTGCAGGAGAGACTGCATGCGCGGGTGCGCCCTCTGACGACATGAGGGAGAGCGGGCGGGCGGGCGTGCTTCCAGATGTCTTGTCTTGGGGATGCCCTGCGTCTGGTACGAGTAAGTTGGTGCGGGCGTCGTTTACGAATGGGATTGATCCATGATCGATGCCTTTCCGTACTGCACGTACGAATACTCCGTGATGGCTGTAAGGCTGCCTCGCCGTGGATTGTCTTTAAATCAGAAGAGGTCCTTTGATTTTGGCAGGCTCAAAGACATCGCAAATAGTCTTTGTCTCCTGCCTCTCTCTATATACTGGCTGTATACTAGTGTATATGCGTGCTGTGTTTATCGCAAAGCGTATGTCTCCCACTATATAGGCCGTGATCCAGGAAACAGGCATTTCCCCCCTCCAGCCCGCTCCAAGACGGCCCAGCCAAGGCCCGAGCCCTCCCCGACGCCGCTCCAATCACCCAAGTGATCCAATTCCGACCAAGCCTCGAATGGCCGGTAAATACGTACGCGCGTGCTGTACGGAGATCGGGGCGAGCACTGAGTGCTGGCCTCCGCCGACGGGCGACAGACAATTAATTGATCCCCCGCATCGAATCAGCACGCGCCAAGTTGCAGAGTCGCCTGACGTCCTCGATCACGCCTGGCTGCCGCTCTGCTCGGGGGAGGGGGAGGGGGAGAAGCCACGGAATGGGGCAAGTAGAGGAAGGGGTCTCGCGTTTCTATGCGTGTAATGATGCATCATGCTCGCTGACGTTGCGAAATCTCGGGGTTCCTTTCGTCAGCGCTGTGCGTGTGCGCCTGGTATGTGGTATGCCGCTTCGAGTGTCTTTCTCTTTCTCTTTCTCTTTTCTCTTCTTCTTCTGGGTGCTTGGTTCGAAATGATGGTGACAAGACGGCCTTCAGAGATCTTCAATGTCCATCGCGATCGTGATGTATCTGGATCTGAGGCTCAGAGACCGCGGTTGAACCAGACCTTGCCCGTGCTGCCGCCCTTGCCGTGGAACTCGGGCTCGAGCCTCTCCGGGCTGATCTCCTGCTTCTGGGGGAAGACGGCGAGGGCGAGGGGCAGCGCGCCGAAGCTGACGGCGGTGATGAGGCCGAGGTTGATGCCGATGGGGATGGCGGCTGCGACGCGGGGGCGGGCGCGCACCCACGCGCGCTCGAGGAGCGCCCTGTACCACGCCTGGCGGAACTGGATGTGGTAGAGGGCGAGGGCGGGGAGGATCATGATGGGGGTGCTGTTGATGACGCGGCTGGCGGCGGTCTCTCCGACGGCGATCTTGGCGGCGGTCCTGCTGCGGCCGAGCGACGCGGGCTCGCCCTCCTGGTCCTTGTCGCCCTGCTTCTCCATCTCCATCTCCTTCTCCTTCTCCTTCTCCCCGGCGGACGGGAAAACGGGCCGCACGTCGATGCCGGCCGCGATCTCGCCGCGGCGCATGAGGTAGACGTTGAGCGCGCCGGCGGAGGCGACGGCGGCGAACGGCACGAGGCGGCTCAGGACGGCGCGGGTCGCCGGGGCGACGCGCAGGCGGGGCACGAGCGCGTTGAGCCCGAGGGCGACGGAGCACGAGGCGGTGACGGCGACGGCGTACGACTTGGCGAGCGTGGCGGCCGTCATGGGCGACGACTTGTTGGCGTTGGAGCTGTTGATGGCGACGTTGAGCGACTGGTTGGCGACCTGCCAGGCGATGGTGCCGGCGGTGCCGAGGCCCGGCTGCAGCATGCCCGCGGTGACGATGAGGTTGGAGAGCACGAAGCACGACATGCGGAAGGGCAGGAAGACGGGCTCGCCGGTGTCTGTGGGTTGGGGAAGCAGTCCCGGTCAGCCATTGCGGCAGTGAGAACAAGGGCAAAAGAAAACGCCGCGGGCTTCATACCCGGGTGGAGCGTTGAGTCGACAATCTTCTTTGCGTGCCAGACCTCGGGCGTCATGTGCTCGATCTTGCCCGTCTTGTAGTCGGTGACCAGCTGCTTCGCATGCTCGAGGCCCTTGGAGCCGGCGAGGAGGGTGCTGGAATCGCCATCCGTCAGTGATGTCCAGGAGAGAAAAGGGTCCTAATGTAGTGGTGGGAGGCGAGGACACACCTGGGATCCGTGATGCTGAGGGCGTGCCTGACTCTGCCAGAATATGTGCCGAGGTCGTACTGCGAGGCGGGCAGCTCGCGATGGCCCGGCAGCGAGGAGGACATGGCGGGCGATTTGGGGAGGGGCAATGGGAAGAAGGATTGAAGGAAAGACGACGCCTCGGTCTATGAGCGCAGATCTATCGCAGGTCTATGCTGCGAGGAGGAGGAAAAGAATGAAGAAAGGAAGGGAGGAGGAGGAGGAGGAGGAGGAGGCGGAGCCCCGGCCGGTCAATTGGTGATGTGGAGGTGGCACATTCAGGCGGCGGGTCGGCGGGGTGATGAATGGGTTGACGTGGAGGATGCGGTTGGATGCGGTTGGATGTGGTGATGGTGTTCATGGATGGATGGAGATGGACTGATCCATCAATTCGTGGGCTTCCGATCTCGGCGGGTTGGCGGGGTGGACTGTGGACTATCATGGGGGGAGATGTCGTGAAAGATTGCAGGAATAGACAAAAATAATTAAGTCAAAGGCAGAGACGGGCGCCTCGAGGATCGAGCAATTGATAGCATCTGTCCAGCAGAAGAAGCATCATTGTTTTATTCATATGCCGACGACATGGAGTCTTCCGAGCCGAATGTCATGATTACGGAGTACAAATTGAGTGCATTGAATGTGAGGGCATCGACACATCTCGAGTGCCACCTACCCTAGAGGCCTGAGAGGCCCGCGATCGGAGCCTCGGCATTGATGTGAACACCGGCCTCAGGGACTCCCCAACCTGGCCTCGATCGACGACGCAGCTCCAGCGCTTGAATGATTGATCTTCGCCTCTACATGCCTGGATTGTCGATCCGAGTCATTCTATCCCTTACTGGGAAGTCATCTCATGCGAGCACTACCGGTATGGCAGCGGCAAGTTCTCTTCTCCTCGATCCCCGTGATCCCCTTGTCTCGGATCCTCCGACTCTCGAAACAACGTCGTTGGTTGGACTACGAGATTCCTGTTGTATGATCGATGATGAATATGCCCATGATCCATGTCCGTGATATCCTCAATGCCGATTACAGGTAGGGGTGCTTGTTCAATCACTTCAATCGAGGCATCCGTTGCATCCACTATCCCCGAGGACTTCTCCCACCCCGCGTGGACGTTCGCTTGAAAAACTCCTTCGAGGGATGAGGGGAGTTGGCGAAAGACCAATGATACTGGCAGCCAGTATAATGATCAGAATCACCACTCTCTCTTGGGAGAAAGTGAAAAGTCAACAATGAGATAGACTGGTCGCATACGAGCTTTGCCCAGCCCGAGGTGGTAGCTCGGGGCAACGCTCACTTCCTCCTCAGATTGGAGCCCTACCTCTACTGCCCATCCATGTTTTGAAACATCAATGGATATTTCCTCCTCCTCCTCTTCTTCTTCTCTTCTCTCTCTCTTTTGTGATCCTGACACTTTTGAGCACCGTACATGTAATTGCTCAATCGCCTTGGCAAGTCGCTCCCCATCACTCCACCATCGGCAATCTTCGGTCCCCCCAATCTTCTCAAGGCTCAATCATGCCTACTGCCAAAGAAGAGGATGACGTCCAAAAGGTCAGGAGAAGGATTCAGGACGAGCGCGTCGTCGACGCCTGCGACCAGATCAGAAAATGGCTCTCAATCCCGCAGGCCACCAAAACCACCAACCCGGGAATCCTAGGCGCCGTCCCCCCCAAGGATTGCGCAACACCCCCCCACTCCAAGGAGGCGAGCAGGGTCTCTGCCCAAACGCCTTCGATTCCAAGTATCACCAATGCCAGCCCGGACGAGCAGCACAAGCATCCGCCCGCGTCCGCGTCCGAAGGTCAGGGTCAGGCCCAGACACCAGACGAGGCCCAGACGGATCCCGACGACGACCATTTTCGAACCATCGTGAGCAAAGGGTCGACGGTGAACGGCGACTTAGAGTCGAATAGCAAGACTGGCAATCTTGGTGCTCAGACAGATAAAGAACCGCAGAGCTCGGGCTGCTACGTCAGTAGATGGCTCGTTGAGACCGGTGAGCCCCCCTGCGTGTCCATCAAAGACGACATCGCCAGGTTTTACTCCAGAGATATCGACACCTGTACCGGAGAGTTTCTGCCGGAGATGGAGCATCCGACCACCATGATGGAGAGGCAGGACGGGCCGAGCAAGAGCTTCCAGGACCTGGCCTGGCGACAGGCACATATGAGCTCGGAACTGCACATCCAGCGCGAGATCAGCGCCCGCGAGAAGATTGCCGCGGCGGTCCGGTCGCAGGTCCAGGACGAGCAAGCCCAGACCGATATATTGGCGGAGCACATCAGCAAAAACGACGACGACAACAACAGGAACAACAGCATCAACAAAGTCGAGAACAATAACACGCGCACGGCCGATCATGAGGAGCCTCCCTGGCCCAGGGCGAACTGCACCGTCCGGCCCGCCGAGCCCAAGGATTTTGCGCAGATCGCCGCCATCATGACCCTCGAGAGCGTGGCGCGCGAGTGCCCCCAGATAGTCGAGGCGAGGGCCGTCATTCGGCCCGCGGACGTCGCTGCCATCTTCCACTCGTGCCGCAAGGCCATGCAGCCGTTCGTCGTCGCAACGTCCCCCGACGAGCAGCTCCTGGACCGGTCGCGGTGGCCCGCGGGCGCGGACGCCGACGGCGCGTACGACGAGTACCTGGCGTGGCGGCGGGCGGCGCAGACCCCGGAGGCGCAGGAGACCGTCTTCGGCTTCGCGTTCCTCGGGGACGCGCGGCCGGGGGTGCTGCCCCAGAAGCCCCCCGGTGGTGGTGGTGGTGGTGGTGGAGGATCCCGCTTCTCGTGCCAGGTCCGGGTGGCGGTGCACCCGGAGCACCGCGGGAGGGCGTACGGCTCCGCGCTGCTGGACAGGATGCTCCTGTGCGCGGCGCCGTACCACAGGAGCGCGCTGGACTACGCGTGGAGGTGCGCGGCGCCGGGGCTCGTGTACGAGCCGCTGGCGGGGCGCAACCAGCGGCAGTACAACTGGGTGTACGTGGAGAGCCTGAGCGAGGCGGCGGCGCGGGACGAGAGGGCCGTGAGGGCGCGGGCGTGGAGGGGCGCGTTCCTCGGCAAGTTTGGGTTCCGGGAGGTCGCGAGGTTCGAGGACGCGGTCAGGACGGACAGGGGGCTGGAGAGCGAGTGGCTGGACCTGGCGCTGTGGGCCCTCGAGGCGCAGCCGGCGGCGAACATACACGACGGGACGGCCGGGACGACTCGGATGGGCTGAAGGCAGGCCCGCCGGGCCCGGCACGGGAGGGCAAAGATGAGGATTCCTGGATCTGAAGATGCAAAGATGTACGGAGTACGGAGTAGTGGAAGTTGGACAAGTGGAAAAGGGGTTGTTGGTGATTAGTCAGCCGAGTGACGCATCACGTGTAGGGTATGTATGTCCTCGGACTTCATCGTGCCTCGAACTGGTCCAGCCTGGACGTTGATGTTGGGAGAAGACGCAACGGCCATCGGACATCAGGAAACGTCGTCGGGTCATCACATCAAGGGTGTTTCAAATTGATCTTCACGTGGTTGACATTTTGAGAAAGATCTGTGATTCTCACGCACCGGCGGGCCTGGCACCATGCTTTCTATCCTCCGAAAGGCGCGGTTGAAGGACAAGGAGATGAGGATCCTGATGCTGTACGTGTGCCCAATTCATTGAACGACCATCTCATTGTCAAGAACGCTGACCATCGACCATCATTCGTCAAATCGCGCGTCCATAAAGCGGCCTGGACAATGCGGGCAAGACAACAATCGTCAAGAAGATCATGGGCGAGGACGTCAACACCGTCAGCCCCACGCTCGGGTTCATCATCAAGACCATCGACTACGAGGGGTGAGGAGCTTTCCCCCGAGAGCCACTCGGCGAGAGGTGTCTGCACTGACACATCCCCGCGGCATCTAGGTACAAGCTGAACATCTGTGAGTGCATCGCGCGCACGTGAGGGTCTTTGACGGCGCCACCTGCTGACTGGACCGGGTCAGGGGACGTGGGCGGGCAGAAAACGCTCAGGTCGTACTGGCGGAACTACTTTGAGAAGACTGACGCGCTCATCTGGGTCGTCGACTCGACCGACCGGCTGCGCGTGGACGACTGCAGAGAGGAGCTCCATGGGCTCTTGCAGGAAGAGGTGTGCCCCCCCCCCTCCCCCCCCCCCTTTTCCTTCTTCCCCTGGAGGTCCCTCGAGCCTGGGATCTAGGCTGCGAGTCTTTTGAGATGGAGCCGTCGCTGACTATGGAGGCCCGCAGAGGTTGGCGGGCGCGTGTCTGTTGATATTTGCAAACAAGATGGACGTCGATGGGTGCATGACGGAGCAGGAGATCATCTCGGTGAGTGGAGAACCCTCCCCCCCCCCGGGTTCCTCCGAATTCACTTGTCGGCCACACGGCGATTCGCGACTGACTGCGGGCGCTCGTGGGTCATGTAGCTTCTGCGGCTGGGAGAGATCAAGACGCATCAGTGGCATGTCCTGCAGAGCAGCGCCATGACGGGCATGAACCTGCAGGAGGGCCTGGCCTGGGTCGTCGGGGACGCGAAGAAGCGGCTGTTCCTCTACTGAGGCGGCTTGCCGGTGAGGAGAGACACGAACAACACAGTACTAGAGAGCATGGATGTTCGATCAGGAGCGTTGTCAGGGGCGATGAAGATATGGCGATACATGCCACATACCTTTTTTTTTCTTGCGAGCTTGGCCGTTGGAACGCGCAGAGGCATGAGCGGCGGTTGGGACGGCAATCTATTCCTCCCAGATGAGACATGAGCACGGTCTGAACTCTGAGGTGCAAAACACGGAGCATGCACTCGAGTGGCGAGAAGCTCGCCGAGGGGGGGGTCTGATTAGCGAGTCTGTATTTGAATGCTGGAGTTGATCAGGGTCCAGCACTTTCTCGGTGCTCCTGCATTCAGTTCCCTGATCCGTCTGGAGCTCCGTGGATGATACGGGAAAAGGGGTCAGGGCCTGACAGGACCCTGGATGATTCATGCAAGCATCCAATTGACCAGATCCATTGCTGTATGTATGCAGGATGGAGATCAATGTGAGAAATTTTAAGATGAGACCTGCATCAATCGCTTCGAGGGACTGCGATGGATGATGCTGCGCGCCTTCCGCACGAAGCCCGGGCGGCGCCCCTTGCGGCTGCAGCGCGAAACTCTGAAGGGCGAGGAAGGCGCAGTCGATCCGCCGAGCTGCTCGGGCTAGCGGGGGGTGCGGATCACGAGGAGGCCTGGATGGAGTACCTACTCCCTACTCCGTACGAGTACATAGATTGATGCGAGCGGCCGGCCTATGAATTGCGAGGAACGCAGTCAGCGAGCTCTTGGCCAGGGAGGCTGAGATGCGGCAGTGCCGGGGTCGACGCCGGTGAGCAGACCATCAGATGCTTGAGATTACATCGTGGATCCTCGACCGCTGTATGTATGGATGGATCTACGGTGCCAGTGAGGTACATTCTGTATGCAAGTTGCGCCTTACAGCACGGAGTACATAGCGGGCCGCAGCACGCATCATTGATGACCCCTGGCCTGCCCTGTGGGAATTCTGGCGTCAGCAGACATACCTTCAATAGGTACTCCGTACTTCTCGCCTTAATGTTCTCCGTACCTGTGAATTCCAGCAATGTCAGCTCTGGAGCTACCCTACAGCCCCCTGCCCTGTACGAGCACCCGTTCAGACGGCAGGAGCCCTGGGCGCTGCCGCCTTCCGCGCCGGCCAGCCACCTGAGCAGCTCCCTGATTGGCCAGGAGCCCCTCGACGGCAGCCCAGAATGACGCCCCACCCGCCTAGAAAAACAACAAACAGGGCAAACATCGCGCATCAATCTGACGCCGTCCGCCTCGAGTACAACATCCATCGACTATATCGAGATCCCATCCATCTGCCACCCTTCCATACATACGACTCCCGCGCTCGACATTTCCGCCTGCATACGACTCGCACCCACGGCAGCACACGCAGGGCAAGCACCCGCGAGCTCCCTATTGTTCTATTCGTCCTTCCGCCTCCCTCGAACCGCTTCCGTCTCCGTCTTGGTCGCTCTTCTTACCTCTCCTGCTACCACCTGTACTCGTACCTCATACTGGTATTCCCCCTTGCCTCATTTCCTCGGGGGGAAAAAGCTCAAGGAGTAGGGAGTAGGTAGTATCCGTACCGAGTACAGTCAGACCAGCAGCCAGCCAGCCAGCCCACGGATACAGAGTACAGCAAGCAGAGTGGCAGCTCGCACCACCACCACCACCACCACCACCACCACCACCGACCCGAGCCTCTATCCGACGACCCAGCCATGTCGGACGAGGTGTCACAGTTCCTCGAGCAGGTCCAGCGCCTGCGCGGCCAGCAGATCGAGGACGATGAGATGCGAGCCCGCGAGCGGGAGGAATTCCTAGCAGCCAAACGTGAACGCCAGGCTAGGAGAGAGGGTGAGTGCATACTGTACTGTAGATGCGTCCAGACTCGCTGCGCGTTACTGCCGTCCAGCCCCCCTTTTACGAGTACGAGCACGACGCCGATGCGAAATCTCGCACCACAGGACACGGCCTCTTGGGGCCTTTTCGGTCGGCGGATCTCACTTTCAGCTTCACAATCCGCTCACCTCGGCGCGTCCGCATTTCCTCCTCTTCCTCCGCCTCTTCCCCCTCCTCCTACTCCTCCTACTGCTCCACCTCATCATCTCTTTTTTGCCTCTCCCTTTCCTCTCTCTTTCCCCACTGCTGACTTAAAGCTCCTCTTCACAGAACGTGCTAGATCCATCTCGCCGCAGAAATCATCGCCCGCAAACACCCCCTCACCGAACCCGAACCGTCGAACCGTCCATCTCTCCGAAGGGCTCAAGCTCGACTCGCCCGGAAACGACAATCTCGAGAGGTTTCGGGAAAAATCGCTCGGCCCCGACAAGGCCACCAACGCGGTTTCGGTCACAGAAATCGAAGCTTCATCCGACCAGATGGCATACTCTCTACCGCCCCTCAGGGACAGCCAGCCTCAAATGGACCAGGATTCGAGATCGACGGAATTCATAGCGTCTCCCTCGAAAGGCTCGCCCTTCCCCTGGCAGAGGAGGCCGAGTCGGCCGGGGTCGCGTCCTCTATCCATGGTCGCGACGCACAATGCGACGGAGAGATCGCTGAATGATCCCGCAGCTCCGGAACCGCTCCTGGCGACATCCCCGATGCAGACTGCTTCCAAAGACAAGATTGCCCAGTCTCTTGCGTCCAAGGACCCTTCCTGGTTCCGTCAGACCGCCGACAGGGGCGCCAGCTCCGCGGCGTACAGAAAGAACCAGGTCGAGGACGACGACCGCCTGGACATGTCCTCCGTCCGCGCGCAGCTGCCCGGCATGTCGACGGAGGCGTCGAGAGAACGGTCTTCCTCGCGATCCGGCCCCGGCGCGGCCTTTCAGGGAAAGTTGGGCGCCCCCCTCGCGCTCAATACCGCCGGCTTTGACGGCACAGCCGAGAGACCACTGATCGAGCCCTTGGTGCCGCAGATGACCGGCAAGTCCTCTTCCATGCGCACCGGCTCCCCCACCAAGGGCATGGGCGGTTTTGTCCAGAGCGCCATGATGAAGCGAAGCGACAGCGTCAAGAGGTGGAGCGTCGCCAACCCCGCCGGTCTGACCCGCGGAGACTCGATATCGACCAACCGCGGCGCCGTCCCGCCCCTCGCCACGCGGCCGAAGAGCGTCATCGACACTGTACCGCCCACGACTGGCAGGCCGGTCTCGCGGCATGCCGAGCTCGACGACACTCTCGAATCCCTCCCATCCGAGCACAAATCCCCACAGACCCCGACGAGGACCAGTCCAGTGCAGCCTCGGAAAGTGGTCGAGGAGGACCCCGCGTTCCCCCTGAGTCCCTCAAAGACTACAGATACCAGACGCTGGAGTCCCATCAAGTCTAGCTGGCTGGAGAGCGCTCTCAACCGCCCCGAGACGTCGCCCCCGAAGCCAGCGCAGCCCAAGTCGTCGTCCCAACCACCCGCCTGGATGGCCGAGCTCAACAAGCCCAAGGAGCGACCAGGTCACAGGCATCAAGTTAGTATCAGCGGTCTGAAGACGTCATCGCCCATGGGCACGGTCACAACGATGAACCCGAGGGGCCTTGGTGGGATCTTCTCTCCACCCGATGTTGCGGGCCCGCGCGGAACGACCCTCAACCTCAACCTCGTCGGAGACTCGTCATCATCTGAGCGTGAGCCTTCCAAGGGGCGGTCCCGGGATAACGATGATGGCAAGGTGGAGCGGCAAGGATCAGTCAAGCAAACATTGGCAGCCGGGAAGCCGAAACCCGACACGCCCCCCAAAAAGGATTTCCGCTCCAACCTGAAGCCCAGGGCGCCCGAGCCAGCGACGGCTCGGGAGGAGGAGCCGGAATTCAAAGCCGTCTTCGGCACGCTTCGGAGGGCAAAGACTCAGAACTTCAAGGCCCCCGATGAGCTCAAGGACAATATCCTGCGGGGCAAGGCCTCCTTGAACCTGACCGAGGGCCCCCAAAAACCCACGGTAAGGGATGATTTCAAGGAGGCCATCTTGAAAAAGAAGGCATCATTCGCAAGGGCAAAGCTGGAGGGCACCGGCGTCGTCACCAACGCGGCTCATCATTTCGAGCAGCCGGTTCCTGAGAGTTTGATGAAGAGGGCGGAGTTGGGAAAAAATACACCTGGGACAGCGAACGCTTACCTGGCCGACAACGCAAGGCCCCTGGATGCGACCAAGAGAGATTCCTTCAAGCCGGTCCCCGGCCCGAAGCGGGTGTCCAGCCCGGTTCACATGTCCGCTAGACAGTCCGCTCCCGTATTGGCCCACGCCAGGAGCCCGCCGCGCGCCAAGGCTGGGACCGAGCTCAGCGAGATCTCCGAGTCATCAACCACACGCGCCTCACCCCCGAGTCCCCGCAACCTCAGGACCAAGAAGAGCGCTCCTTCAAGGCTCGGCGATCGCTTCAACCCCGCCCTGGCTGGACTGCTAGCCAAAGGCCCGCCCCTTGCGAGCAACGGGAGCCGCGAAGCATCTGGCGCCTCTGAATCTGCTACCGAGCCGTCAGCCCCGGGACCTCAGCTGACGCATATGACCAAGAACCGCGCCCGCGGGCCGAAGAGAAGGGCGCCGACAACGACGCCCACCGCGTCGGCGGTCTCTCTTCCGGACTTTGACATGTACAAGTCGACCGAGTCCTTGGTCAAGTCCAAGCCAGAGAGGCCGATCAAGTCGGCGCACTCCTCCTTCATCGCCACCCAGGACGCCTCGGGCGAGTATCGATTCCCAGGCAACGGGGACGCCGCCGAGAAGCCAATGTCCATCTCGGCTCAGGTCCAACAAGCAGTCCAGGCGTCCGTGAGGGCCAGATCTGGCTCGATCGAGGCCAGGGGCTCCGAGACGAAGCGGCCGATCTCCATGATCCACCGCCGACAGCCCACCGCGCCGGGCAAGATCATCTCCGACTTCTCGCTGCCTTCCAAGTTCACGGGGGATAACGCCCAGCCCGAGTCGCCTAGAAAGCTCGACTTGAGGAGGATGTCCAAATTCCTGGATCAAAAGACGGCCACGAACGACGCCAAGCCCGAGCTCCGGGACATGAACAGACTGACGCATACCAGGACGGGGTCTTGGTCGCCCGTCAAGGCGGAAAGGTCGTTCCCCGAGCCACTCCAGCCGACGCCCAAGAGACATTTGCGGAGCGAGTCGATCCAATCCGTCAAGACTGCCGCCGCCATGTTCGGCGGAGCGGCCGTGAGGTCCCCGATCGTCGGACCGAGGAACTCGACCTTTCTCCTCCCGCAGGAATCCAATATCGCGCCTGGCGCCCAGAAGGTCCCGCCACCGAGGCCGGTCTCCCCCAAGCCAATCATCACCAAGTCCGTATCGCCCAAGGAGACGTCACCCAAAGCAGCTGCTCACCCTGCCCAGGTAGCCCAGGAGCCCCTGGCTGCGCCCTTGAACCAGTCGCCCGTGAAGCAGGGCGGCGATGTGTCCCACCTGCTGAATGACTTCTTCGAGGCGCCACGCCAGCGGAAGCCTTTCCAGGTCGACACCGCTGAGATTCTCAGCAACCGCTTCAAGGGCAGCGCCAAGATCAAGACGCTCTTCTTCCACATGTACCAGATCACCGCGGACGGAAAGCAGATCCCTGTCTCACAGCAAAACGAGCGTGTCTTGTTTGAGCAGGAGATGTACATCGCGTCGCACAACTTCACCAACGAAGCCGGCTGGAAGGTCCGTGAGGTCTACTTCTGGGTCGGCGATGAGGTCTACGATGAGAGCGCTCGGGGGGCCGAGGTCTTCGCGCAGCGCGAGGCTAAGCAGGTCGGCGGCAAGCTCGTCCGCCTGCAGCAGGGCAAGGAGACGGGAGAGTTCCTGCAGGCTCTCGGGGGCGTGTTGATTGTCCGCCGGAGGTCGAGCATTAAGTATGACTCGCTTGCGCCTAGCATGCTCTGCGGTCGCCGATATCTCGGCCAGGTGGTCTTCGACGAGGTCGACTTCGACACCAGCAGCCTCTGCTCCGGCTTCGCCTACCTGATCGTCCACTCCGGGAACTGCTTCCTGTGGAAGGGCAAGGGAAGCGACGTGGAGGAGCTCAGCTGCGCGCGCCTGATCGGCATGGAGCTGTCCCTGACCGGGGAGCTGATGGAGTACGACGAGGGCAGCGAGCCTGCCTCCTTCTGGGAGGTCCTGAACCGAGGGCCGAAACCCCACTCGGCCGATCACTGGAGGCTCAAGCCTGGCTACGAGCGGTACAACAGCAGACTCTTTTGCTCGGACGAGGACTCGAAGCAACAGGTAAGCAGCAAAGGCGACGAGTCGTCAGAAGTGTTTATCTGAAAGCACCCCGCGCGCGCGTCTGCATCTGCATGCCCACTTCTTCATTTACTTGGTTCCGCCCCCCTCCGTCCTCCGCGCTCCGAGCTCTGCCTCCTCATACCTGCCTGATTGTCTGCTTGCTTGCTTGCCTGCCCGCCCGCCCGCTCGCCCGCCCGTCTGCCCGTCCGTCCGTCTGCCTGCCTGTCTGTCCGTCCTTGTACGCACGATGCCTAACAGGTCTCAAGATCTACGAGGTCGCCCCCTTCAACCAGCTGGACGTGTCGCCGCGCAGCATCTACGTCCTCGACGCCTTCTTCGAGGTGTACATCATCGTCGGCGCGCGCGCCCAGTCGCGGTACGCCTCGTTCCGCAACGCGCTCGAGTTCGCGCAGGAGTACGCCATCTTCGCCGCCAGCGTGGAGGACCGGCCGTTTGTCCCCATCTCGACGGTCGTGCTGGAGGGCGCTCCGCGGGACCTCAAACGCGTCTTCCGCAAGTGGACGGACCAGCACTGCCCGACCATCCTCAACGTGAACGGCAACGTCGCCCCGGGCGCAGAAGGGGCGGCGACGACGACGTCTCCGCAGTCGCCGGGCGCGGCGTCGCGGCCCGGGTCGAGGGCCGGCCCCGCCCTTAAGAGGGTCCGGAGTCTGAGGATCGTGCCCCTGACGCAAGCGCTGCTGGCGCTCAAGGAGTAGTGATTGCATGTTGCGCATTGCATATGGCATACAGCTTGCTTTCTCATTTGTTTTTCTTTTTTTTTTCTCACATCATGAGATAAGACGGCATGGGCCATAGAATCTGAGCACTTTTTCTTGTAATGCATGGCACGGCACGGCACAGCATGGAATGCAAAAAAGCGGTCGGTCACATGTAATTCACGTTTGTTTCTCTCTACTTTTCTTTTCTATGATTTGTCCTGTCACGCTAGAAGGCGTATATGGAAGGGAAATACCTGATGTCTTACTCTGAATGTTGGGTCGCGAGCCTTGGAATTTATGATTGCATGTTCAAGAACTCCTTCCGTTCTGTTCCCGGGATTCACGCCGAATTGATGGAAACGTGGGCATCTCAGGGACGATGCAATGTGTACCCTGTGGGAAGGGAATAGGGAATACGGGAGGTAATTGAGGAGCAGCGCTGATGCTGGTCGAGACGCGGACGGATCAATGATTGGAAGAATCGATGTATTAGGAGATCACGACTGGATGGGATGAATGACTGACTGACTTCTGCATGGCAAGGATATGATCTTTTTATGTATGAGGGTATCAAGTTAAACTTTGTGCTCTTTCTTTGGCGTGATGTTTTTTTTTTCTAGATTCGCCCAACCGACTTCAAATCCGCCAGTGCTCTATGGTCCCTTTCCTCCTGCTTTCGAGGATGCGCCCTCTGCTGTCTATGCCGCTGTGTCGTGCCGTTCCGAGCCATTTCGCTATCCTGGGTGATTTCTGTTGGTTATATACTCGTACTTCCATCCCGGGGCCGGGGAAGAAAGTGTCCTTCTTTTGCAGTCTTCTTCTTTTCACGCGATTAATGGCTGAGCTGGGCGCTTGCCTCGACGGTCTCGGCTGCGGCTTCTGTTGGCTTCTCCTCGTGGTTGACGATCTCGGCGGTGTCGGCGGGCTCGATGCGCGCGGGGACGGGCATGGGCTGGCCCCTGGCCTTTGTGGTGAGGGCGACGAGCTCCCTGAGCATGAGCTCCTGGGTGGTCTTGACGAGCTCGGGGACGTCGGCGGCGGTGAGGCCCTCGGTGGGGATGGGGTCGAGGACTGGAGATGGATGGCGAGTCAGCGATGCGCGCTCAAACATCGGGAGGGTGCGAAAGGTTAGAGGAGGAGGGGTTAAAGGGGGGCCGCACTCTTGACGGGGATGGAGCCGGCGTTGAAGCGCATGCCCTTGATGAAGAAGACGTGGGAGTAGTTTGCGACGACGCAGGGGACGATGGGGACGCCGGCCTGGACGGCGAGGTGGAAGGCGCCCTTCTTGAAGGGCAGGAGGACGGGCTCCTCGGCGTAGGAGCGGGTGCCCTCTGGGAAGATGTAGACGCTCTGGCGCATGGACTTGATCTTGCCAGCGGCGCCGTCCATGGCGGAGCGGGCGTCCTTTGCGTTTGCGCGGTCGATGAAGACGGTGCCGCTGAGGGCCATGAACCACCCGAGGAAGGGGACCCACTTGAGGGAGGCCTTTGCGGTGACGGAGCAGTACTTTGGGAAGAGGGCGCCGAGCATGAGGATGTCGAGCTCGGTCTGGTGGTTGCCGATGAAGACGGCTGGGCGGGTGGTGTCGAGGACGCGGCCGGGGTCGTCGATGGTGAAGTAGGTGCCGGTGGTGGCGCGCATGAGGGCGGAGAAGGCGCGGCCGGTGGCCCACTGGGCGATCTGCTGCTTGCCGACGAGGGCGAGGGCGACGGAGGAGAAGATGCCGTAGACGGCGGCGGTGGCGGCGGAGAGGTAGGCGGCGAGGGAGCGGGCGAGGAAGGCGGCCCGGGGGATGATGGCGGACATGGCGAAGAGCGAGACGGTGGCGAGGCCGTAGTAGGCGAGGGATTTTGCGAGGCAGCTGAGGATGAGGCCCATCGTCATCTCAGGGCCGGGCCTTGAGGTGCGGGAGGGTTAGGAGGAGGAGGAGGAGGAGGAGGAGAGGAGAGAGAAGAGAGAAGGGGAGGGTTGGGGTTAGAGCGGGGAGAGGAATAGGAAGGAGGTGAGAAGGGAAGGAAGACCTGGGAGGTGGTGGGTGGAAAGAGCGCAGGAGAGAGCGAGTGCAGCAAGGAAAGAGCCACGGGTGCGAGGACGAGAGAGGTATGTACAGGTACTTATGTAAAGAGCGAGAGCGTTGAGGTTTCTGGACTGCGATCGACGGATGAGGCTTTTCAAGGGATCATGGCGCGGGAGAAGGGGCAACGAGAAAGAGGGCTGGCACCGGGCATGTGCGCCGGATGTAGCGCGTTGGGTGAGTTGGATCAATGGTTGAATGGAGTGAGTGGAGGGATCGTGCAGATGGACGACGTCGGTGCTCGGCGGAGGGACGGTGAAGCCATCGACATGGATGATCCATCAATCAATTGATCAAATGGAAGTGCAGAGTGGAAGAGGTGAGGCGACATGCCTGGCTGGTGGTAAGTAGATGTACTTTTGAGGCTGGCACCTTGCGATCGCCTCCAGCGGGTGTCGGGGGCTCAAGCGGTCGACGGAGAGGCGCTGCGAGGCGCTGTGCTGCGAGCGAATGCCTTGGCCAGATGTACTGGGTACCTGGCACAAGTGCAAGTTCCTGAAGCTGTTGGGGGCCTCGGGTCGCGGCGATGGCGGGGCATTTGAATGGATCTCAGATCCGCGGGGGCATCATGTGCTCAAGTTCAAGTGCGGTCCAGCCATTGATCGCCTACCCTGCAATTGACATCAATGCATCTCCGGCTCTGCCTACCCTATACTGGAACATATCAATTGATTGATTGATTGATTCCAGCACAAGCCGCGACTCCAAAACTCCTCCAAAACTCCAAATTCCAAGCCTCCACGACTTCGCGATCCTCCACTGCACTCCCCAATGAGCCATCTATCCCACCGGCTACCTAGTGAACTCTCGCTCCGTCATCCTTGCCTGCGCACCGTGCGCTTCTCTCTCTTCATCTTGCATTCCTGCACCTCGCCCTGCAAACCGCTCCGCACCGGCCCTCGCCGCCGCATCATCCCTGCGCGTCCATTAGTACCTACTCCATACTCGTACATACAGGTACAGGTCCCACGGCACCACCGCAGGCTGCTTCTTGAACTTGGCTCCCTCGAATCCATCAATTCGGTCCATCAGCCAAGCCGGTTCTCATCTTCTTTCGCACCTCAAACCCGAGACCGACCTCGTCGCGAACAAGTCCATTCCGTCCCATCATAATAGTATGCATTTCCTCTTTTCCCCTCTCTCTCGTTTGCTCGAGCTCACCTCGGGTGCATAGACTCTCAGCTACTCCATACATACATCCTCGACGTCGTCTCACTCCGGCCTGGCTTTGCCGCGAATCCTTCGCGACCGCATCTCCCATAAGCCGCCTTGCTTTTCTTCTCAGCCTCTCTCGTATCCGGTCTTGACTCGCGCATCGTCCCAAATCGTGCCATCACCGAACCCGTTTATTTGTCGCCTCGCCTCGCCTCGTCTCGTCTCGTCTCGTCTCGTCGGCTCCATCCACTGTCCGACTCGGGTATCATGCCCTCGTCCATTCCATAGATCCCATCCACCATGGCTCCATCTCGCCGCGGCCAATCGTCCTCGCTCTCGGTCCAGCCACCCTCCACGAACCCGGTCGACCTGCCTCCCATCTCCGCCCTCTTCCTCGTCGACTTCGACGTCAAAGCCGGCTACACCATTGCCTGGAAGCAGGCCGTCACCGGTCTCGAGATCGAGGGCCTCGTCGAATACAAGTCCCTGCCCTCTGGCCTGCATACCGTTCCCGACGATCTCATCTACTTCGTCCACGATGGCGCACACGCCGGCTTGAGCGCCTTCATCAACGAGCCCTGCGAAGAGGAGGAGCTGAGGCACGCTCGCATGATTGCCGTCGGCATCCTCGTCCCCCTCAGCTATGGAAGGCTCGGCAGATCCTGGCGTCATGCTCAGTCCCTCAAGGACATGGCCTCGTGCGTCCACCACTTCCAGCTTTCCCCCAAGCTCTGCCTTTATCATCATCATCATCATCATCATCATCATCATCACCCAAGCTGACCGCCTGCGCAGGACTCTCGTCAAGGACCGCAACAAGACCGAGCTGCTAGAGGCCTACTGGCACGCCAACAAAGCCAACGACGGCGACCCCAAGCTCCCAGAGCCCCTCGCGAGCGCCGCGCTCTCGCCATTGAACGAGCGCCCCTCCAAGATCCGCGGCAGGTCGCGATCCGTCGTCTCCAACTCTGCGCTCTTCAATCCCGACCACAAGCTCTCCCCCTTCCACCCAGCCTGGAGCTTGACCAGTCTGCTGGACAGATTCGGTCCCCTGATATTCCCCATCCACCGCGCGGCTCTGCTCCGGAAGCGCATTCTAATTTCCTGCCACGCTCCTGTCAATCAAGCTTGTGATTTTGGTAAGGCTTGATTTCTTGTTCCCGTTCGAGAGTCTCGTCGTCAAGAGCCGCAACCCTAATCGGTGCCGCAGTATATAATATTTCCATCCTGTCCAATCTTCCGCTTGCAGTCACAGATGCCCTGCCTTCTCCGCCACCTCCCCATCGCTTGCGACCTCTTTTCAACATCGGCGTCCACGACATCCCATTCCTCATCGAGGACCTCGAGGCCTCCAAGCGCAGCCGCAGCGGCGAGTGCGTCGTCGACGACGACTCCGGCTCCGGCTGGATCGCCTGCACGACTGACAGCATCCTCGCCATGAAGGACACCCTCTGGGACATGCTCATCACGATGCCCCCCGACTACTCCGCCAACGCGAAAGACCCGGTCTGGCCCGTGATAGAGTGCCCCCGCGGCCAGCCCGTCAAGGCCACACAGCGCGATCTTCGCCGCTTCAACGCACTCCGGACCGGGCTCGCTCGCCTCGCCGCCACCGCCGCACCCGGTCCAGCTTCCGCACCCCCAGGGTCACAGTCCTCGGCCCGGCTCTCGTCCAGCCAGTCCTGCCGCGCCGTCAAGTCCAAGCCCGAGTACGCCACCGACCAAGTCGTCGAGCCCCTCAGCTGGACAGCCCTCGCCTACAACGGGTTCATGTGGTGGGCCAGCGCCGGCGAGCAGATCCGCTCCGAGGAGCAGGACGAGGCAGCCCAGGACGCCGCCCTCCTCATCGACAACGCCGCCGGCACGCCAACCCGCAGCTCCTCCATGTCCTTGCCCCCCGCACCAACAACCCCCTCCTCCGCCCTGCACCCGGATCATCGCCCCGACGACTCCATCGCCTCGCTCTCCAACCGCCACACCTCAACCGACACCGAGGCCCGCATCGAGCTCGCCATCATCGCATACTTCCACCGCCTCACCGCCCAGATGCTCAACGTCCTCGTCGACCTCGTCGACGCCACCGACGACGCGCTCCCCCCGCACGGCGACGACGACGACGGCGGGGGCGGCGGCGACGAGTACGACGGCCTCCTGCCCAACGACTTCGAGGACCCGGGCGCGAACCCCGTCGCCGTCGACTCCCGCTCCGTCGAGGCCATGGGCCTGGACGTCTGGAGCGCGAGCGACGCACTCTTCGTGCAGCAGCTCGTCGCGCTGTACTTTGGCAGGCAGGCCAGCGTCGACGGCAAGGGCATCGAGATCTGCGGCGTGCGCGTCTGTTGAGCAAGCAGCCTATGACATTCGAAACGAAACTCGGTTTGCGCGGGACACACGAAAAGTAAAAAGGGGCCTCCAGGCCATTTGCATTGTTTCGCCATCTTCAAGAGAGAGAAGGTTATCATAATTTGGGATGGGTAGGGGAAAAAAAATCCATGGTGGCCGAGCCCACAAGGGAACTTTCGCGGGGCTGTTTCTTCTTGCTCCTTTTTTCTTCCTTTTTTTTTTCCCTTTCTTCCGTTTCTCTTTCGCTTCTAGATGCTTGCATGAGGGAAGTGAGTGTTCGCGCACATACGACGCAATCCGCAGATGAATATAGATTTTTCCTTTCCAACATGACTGGCCTCGAGACTCGGCTGCCCAGCTGGCAATGTGAACCCTGAATAAAGGAGGGTGTCGCGCGACCTCTCCCTGCCCGGGCCGGTGCATCTTCATCCCGGGACGAGCACAAACACCAGATGCCAATCTGTAAATAAACACCCGCATGAACCCTCGATTCCCGGTATATCATGGCTATGACTATTCGAAGATATGTACATACTGCATCCCAAGTGCTGCGAATTCATTACCTTTTTTTTGCTTTCCTTGTTTTGTCTCTTGTTTCCCCAATGTCCCTCGAAATGCACCGCCGTTTCCCGCTTCCCTATGATTCGTCCTCGGTATCCGTGTTGGTATCGCTCGTGTCGTCCGCCTCCTCCTCCGTGCCGGACTCCTCGTCCGAGTCGTCCGCCGCGCGCTTCGGCCTCGGCGCCTGGCCCGTCTTGAGGGCCTGCATCTGGCCCGCGATGGAATCTGCACGAAATGGGTCAGCATATCTCTTGGTCTCAGTCTCGGTCTCGGTCTCGGTCTTGGGGGTGTCGCGGCGCCCATGGGCCGGGGTCCAGTGGGACTCACCCTCCTCGGGCTCGCTGATGTCGTCGTCGGCGACGATGCCGGCGGCCTTGCTGGCGTCCTCGACGACGAGGGTGACCTCCATGCGGGTGTCGAAGCCGACGTACGAGTCGCAGACGACGTGCATGACGAACGTGTAGTGGCCGGCCTGCGGGGGCGCGGCGAACTGCGCCTTGAGCGTCTGCATGGCGAACGTGGGGCGGCCGTCGGCGTCGAAGATGGGCTGGTCGAACTTGTCGAAGGTGAAGGGCGGCACGGCCATCTTGTCCTGCTTGGAGTCGCTGAGGAAGGCGTACCACTTGGGCGTCTGCTCGCGGGCGTAGTGCGGCGCGAACGTCAGCGGCGGGAGCACCGAGTCCTCGTCGACGCTGACGGGCTTGCCGTCGGGGCCCTTGACCGTCTTCTTCTTGCGGCCCATGAGCGCGTCCAGGTCGTCCTCGGCGGGGTCGACGTCGTCGAGCGACGCCTCGTCGATGGCGGGGATGTTCTCGGTGCCGGGCGGGATGAAGCGGCCCTTGATGACCAGGCTGACCAGGGACGACGGGATTATGACGCGCTCGCCCGTCACCTTGAAAAAGGCCTTGGCGACGCGGAGGAAGGGGAGCTTCTTGCCGACGCTGATGGCCGTCTGGTATTGCTCCTCGGTCAGGAGGCCGTCGCCGACCGTGAGCTGCCTGCGCTCGGCGTCGGGAAGGTCCATGAACTGCTGGACCGTCTGGTGCGTCTTGGAATCGCCCTCGACCGCCGCGGCGATCTTGTCGGTAAAGTGGGGGAGCTGGAGCAGGGGGGAGGACTTGGGCGAGATGGCCTGGATGAGGCGCTGGTTGACCCGGAAAGAGCCCGCGATGGGCCCGATGTTACCGTACGCCAGGGCGATGGCGGCGAACGACTGGTTCAGGGTGCGCGCGATGGCGCCGATCTCGAACTTGGCCTTGGTCAACACGGGGTCGTCGAGCTCGACGCGTCCGAGGTAGGCCCACAGGAGGGCAAGGACCTTGCGCCGCCTGCCGCCCTCCATGTCCTCGAGCTTGCTCTTGTCCTTCACGGAGAACCCGCAGGCGAAGGCGGACGTCTTGCCCTCTGCGGAGATGCGCGACTCGATCTTGGCGAGGTTGGACTCGGCCTGGTCCTTCCTGAGGATGGCGCTGAATTCCTTGCCTGAGCTGAGGGCGGAGATGATGGCTCCCTCATCCATGCCCTCGTCGTATTCCCGGAACAGGTTGTTCGCGCTCTCCATCAACACGCCCTCCTTGGACCTTCTCTTGGTTCCGTACCACCACGAACCAACCATGTAGGGAAGCAGAACGCCGAGCAGCCCGGTGTAGAGAAGGACGATGTACTTTCCGTTGCCGTCGGCGACGATCCATTGAGGGAGGGCAATGCCGATACTAAAGCTCTGCTTTCCGTCGGGATGGCCGTACTGGATGTAGTTGTTTCGGACTTCCTCGTCGGTCAAGGCCTGGTACGCCTTGGTGAGTTCCACGTATCGGTCGTTGAGTATCTCGATCGTCTCGTTCTTGGCCGGGTCTGGTCGGATCTTGTCGGGGTGGAATTTGAGTGAGAGCCGCTTGTAATGTGATTTGATTTGCTTCTCGGTGCTTCCCTGTGCGGCAGAAGGCATCAGTGGGTCGACGTTCGTCCAGAACTAGGAGAGAGAAAAAAGGGGGGGGGGATCTGACCTCTGAAATTCCCAGGATGTCGTAAGGATTCCAGATCTTGGGGACGACCTTCTGTGTGACGATGATGAGATATACCATGCCCGCCATGATCGCCCAGCCGGCGATGGCAAACAGCGCCCTCTTGATCTTCCTCTGCTTCTTCTTCTGCGCCTTGCGCAGGGACGTCACGACGTCGGCATGCTGGGTCTTGTAGTCGGTCTTGATGCGCGGGGCCAGCGCATCGTCGTCCGTCGATTTCGAGAAGAGCGTGTATGTCAAGGGGAGGGTGATGGTTCCCGTGAGGGTCAGGATGAAGAAGGGAAAAAACTGGCCCTGCAAAGACGAAGAATCAAATCAGCATTCTCCTGATCTATCACCAAAAAAAAAAAACGCCATGTCGTTCCATCGTCGCCGTCGTGTCGCCGCCGCGGGTGTTTGGTATGGAGGGGCCAGATTGCAGCCCGCAGGGACGCAATCCACGGCTCCGGCTCACGCGAAAGGATAAGGGGCCGCGCCTACCTGCTCGTCGTACGAGTAGTCTGAGCTCATCTTTGGCGATGTGCAGGAGCTCAGCCTGCTCGCGAAGAAGTCGGGGGAAGATCTAGATGCAGCCGGATGACAGAACGGGTGCGCCTGATGGGGGTCCGATGGGCTTGGTGAAGCGTGGCCCTTGAAACGAGCGTCCCTCAAATACCAAGATCAGCCAAATTCCACGTCCATGTGGAGACAAGGTCGCTACCCGGCTTCGGCACTGCGGTTTATCCGGTCGGGCCCCACAATACCGACACCGTGTTCTCAAGGAAAGCAACCCCAAGCGTCACCGGGAAGGAGCGCAAATCCTGGAATTGCCGAAAACGCGCTAATCCTAAGCGGGCAACAATAGATGGCATGACGTGATGCTTCAATTAAATTCAATACCGGCACATGGAAATACAGGTAATCTGTCTGTTTGTTCTCCGTACTCGTAGTACTATGCTCAGGCTCTGATCAGACTTTCAATATCATGGCGCCATCTCTGGGCAATCTGCTATATGTGTCGCAGCCTTCTATGGAGATGCAATTTGGTCCCAACAAGCCCGAAAATATCTATAGAAATGCATCGATCCGTTCTTCTATCAGTCAAGCGCGACCCCCCTTTCCACCCTTGAAACCTGTTGTTATCAATTTTCTTCGGATCCTCGATGTGCTCCCGCATCCGACAGCTCGGTGATGTTATTCTCAATATCCGAATCGTCATCGCCATCCGTGGTCGTGGACGACCCGGCAGCCAGCTCGCCCACAAGGAGTGTGCTCAGCTCCTCCTCGCTGTGCAGGCTCTGGAACTCTCCTTGCCCTGGCCACTGTCTCGTCTCCCTCCTTCCTCTCTCAATCAGCCTCTCGAGCTTGAGCCTGTTGGACA
The DNA here is from genome assembly GCA_003055145.1 of Escovopsis weberi. Lineage (NCBI taxonomy): Eukaryota > Fungi > Ascomycota > Sordariomycetes > Hypocreales > Hypocreaceae > Escovopsis > Escovopsis weberi. The sequence continues at coordinate 500,327 of NIGB01000004.1, forward strand.
AGAACTTGAGCTTGGGAAATGTGCTCTGTTGCCCTTCGTGGAGCATGCGCGCAAGGCGCTGAGGGTCCGGGTCCGTGAGGATGTGCCAGTAGTCCGACGGGACGGACTTGGGCCAGATGGTGATCGTTCCGCTGAATTCCTGCAGCCACAGTTGGCTCCAGTCCTGGCCCAGGGGACGGGGAAGGAGCTCGGCGTGGCGGATGAACTTGAGCCACTTGTTGAGGTCGAGCTTTAGGTAGTTCTCAAACGCCGACATGAGATAGCCGCCTCGCCAGCCCTTGCCCTTGCGGTGCGTCACGGGGAGCCCGACGGCGCCCCGCGGAGAGAAGAAGAACAGGTTGATGTGCGGATTCACCTGGCTGACAATGGTGAAGTTGACGTTGAAGTGGGTGTTGAGCGCCTTGAGGGGAATATCGGTCCGCAGGCTGCCATCCTTCCACTTGTGGCCGAACGAATACGGCGCCAGGGTCCCGTCCCGCCTCTTCATCATCAAGACGACGGGGTTGAGGATGCCTGGTACGGCAGCTGATGCCAGCACGGCCGACCAGATGACACAGTCTGGACTCGTCAGGTAGTTGCAGAGAATGGTCGGCGAGTGCGGATCGGCCGGGACGCAGCTGACGTTGAGGATGCGGCCAGTCCGTTTGTATGCCTCGCGGAACGTCATCGAGCCGCGCGTGAACCACGAGCAGCGCTCGGCCCAGTCCAGCGAGTCGAAACGAGCTCCCGTCTTCCACCAACGGGGGACCCAGGCGGTCATTGGCTCCCGACAGGCGGTGATCTTGGTCGCCAGCGCCGGTACCAGTAGCTCCTTCAGCTCTTCGTTTGTCCTTGTGGCGACGAGCGCCGCGACGAGCGCGCCGCCGCTGGTGCCCGTGATGACATCGGGGAGCAGATCGGCATCGAGCATCGCTTTGACCACGCCAAAGTGGTAGTAGGCAAACGTCGCGCCTCCCGAGAGGCAAAGAGCGGTCCGTCCATAGTTGGCGTTCATGTGCTTGAAGAGCGCTCGCTTCTGCTCAACCTCGAGATGGTCGTGATCGAGAATGAACTTGAGGTTCTTCTCGACTGTCCGATGGTCAGTTCACTCTCGGACCGATAATGTCAGGAGACTTAAAAGAAGGGAGGGGCACGCAGGCTCACCTTCATCGACAAAGTTCTGGACAAGGTTCTTGGTGCCATAGTAGGTTTGGCTGTAGAGCCTCGGATTCTCCACGCCAACAAAGTTATTCTTGACGCAGGCCTCCATCAAGGTCTTCAAGTCATCCACCGACCGCTCCAATTCGACCGAGTCGCCATTCTTCGCAGCCGCGTCGGCCCTCGCCCTGGTCTTTCGAATCTGACCCCACACCCGCTTCACCGTCTTCGAATCGTAATAGGCAAAGTCGTTGACCTCTTTCCATGTCTGCCTCCCCAAGAAGATGTCGAGCGCCTGTGCCGCCGAGACCCAGCTGTCGTAATCGGATGTGCGACGCAGGTTCTTGCGCAGGATCTCTCTCCTGCCGCGCCATGTGAAGAAATGCTCGTAGACGAAGATGTAGAGTCTCGTGGAGAGGTAGAGAATGCTGAGGCCTATGAGCCACGAGAAGACGAAGAAGAGGAGCGGCCACTTGGAGACCTGGTATAGATGGCCCTCGCGGGTCTCGTCGGTGGTGCGGCTCCCGAGCAGGCTCTCGACAGTCTTCTGGCCCGGCCTCTTCCTCCTCGAGCCTCGCCTGTGGCGGTAGAGACTGGGGTTGACAGGCGCCCAGTCGTTTTGGGCCGTGACGAAGGTTCCCAGGTTGGAGGACGACGAGGTCGGAAGGTAGCCACCCGCGATGTTGGCGGAGGCGGCGATCGCGGCGACGTCGTCATCGTACGAGTATGCGGCATTTGCGAGGTTGGCGGAGCTGACGCTTCCGGGCGATCTGATGCTCAGGTTGTCGTCCCCGGAGGGGCTCTGCAGAGGGTCGGGCACATGCAGGGCACTCTCGAAAGCGGCCAGGTCGTGAAAGTCGAGGAACTCGGCGTCGCAGTCGGGTATGACGGATGGATCGAAGGCCTCGCGGGGAAAGCCGTAGGCATCGTCGTACGGTGTGATCTTGGGCAGGAACTTGGACATTTTGGCCTACTACCTATCGAACGGGGCTGCCTCCGTGGAGATGAAAAGGATAGCCCGGATCTGGGCGCTCCATGGGGGTCGGATATATTGGAGGGATCCGAGATTCAGGAGGAGATGAAGATGGGAGTCAGAGGATGAGACTCCCCAGCGGAGTGATGTCGGCCCACGGGACAAGCGATTCAGGCGGGACAAGCTTCCGGCTCGAAACTCAGACGTTGGCACGGAGTACGGAGTACGAGGGACGAGGTCGCATCTGGCACTCGAATGGAGGTGGATGGTTGAAATCGCCAGGTGAGCCACTGGGCCCCAGCTGAGCCCGAGGAGGATGGGACGGGGGGCCCTTTGCAGAGCGCAAGGTATCGATCAATGTATCTTGTCAGGGCGCAACAGCTGTCGTGAGATCACGTCTCATCTGCCTCAAGGTATTTGGGCAGCGATAGATCCGTGTCGAGACTACCTGATGGCTGCTAAGGCAAGATGAAGCTGTACCTGACGGGAAATGAAAGGGTACATCGGAGATGACGTCGATTGCAGCTGGCGGGACCGTGAAAAGGCGAGAGCGCCCGAAGTTCTTGCCCAAATTTCGATTCGGTGGCCTGTGGGTCTCTTTCTAGTGCCTGCAGCACGTCTGACCAATGAGAAAGGCGCATATAGGCCTTCCAAGGAGCACAGTATGAACTGGCGTTGGGCCTACCCCATCGTACGGAGCAACTCCTACCTGTACTCCGTAGGGGGTACGAGAACCGAGGCCAGACGAGGGCCTTCAACTTGTTGCGCATGTGGTTTGCATCACGCTCGCTCCCCATTCATCCCCGTGACGCCGTTTCCCTCAGAGGCCACAAGCTGCCGTGCAGCCGGCATGTGAAATTTGAAGACCGCTCGCAGATGGCCCACCGGGAAGCTCACGGCTCGCTTGAGTCCCGCCAAAAGACCGACGAACAGAGCTCGTCCATTCTCAAATCCAGCCACGGACTTTGCAGTCCATTTCTGCCGATGGCGGAGCACTTGAAGTCCGTCAAATGTCTCAGAGCCCGTGGCGGGAAGAGTCACATGATGGTGATCTGGGCCGTGTCCGTACGGAGCTCATGGAGATGGCAGGTGCGTGCTCTGCAACCTGGGAAGTCGCGAACGATGCCACGGCCGGGCCGATGGATATTCCTTGCGGCTTGAAGGCGAAGGGGCTCTGGAACTCCGATATCACGATCCCCTCTCGCCATCGTGCTGCTGCCACAACATATCAATCACCTTGGAGTATTGGATATTCCAGGAATGCTGACTCCTCTTCTAACCGGATTGCTCGATGCGCTGATCGATCTGGTGCGCTGCGTGGGCCAAGTGAAGAAGAGCGATTGTTGTTGCTGCATCTACGAACCCACGATCTACTGGGAATTAACCCGGTGAGGTGATCCAAGCATGGAAAGCAGGCGATCTTGGGTCATCGGGTTTGACGGGGAGCTGAATGTCTCGCGAAGACTCGTCAAGGAGGACTCGACATCATACGTTTTCCTGTTCCACGTGGAGAACATGGCTGGTGGAAAGATGGGCGCCGTGCATACGTGGCAAGGTGGAATTCCTGGAATCCTTGTCAGCCTTGATGCCGCTCGCCCCTCTCGTCACTTCCCCGTCCATCCTTACACACGATCATGCTTCGGGGTCATGTCAAGTGGAGGGGTGCATGCCGTTCGTGCATACGGATGAGATGATCCTATCTCGAGAGAAAAACACAAATGTGGACTTCCCTTCATGAGATCACCGACTGCGGCATGGGAGATTCCTGGTGTGTCGAGCTCATCGAGAGCCCAGGCGTCAATAGCTATGAGCCCTTTAACCGCTGACCTATATAAACAGACCATCCATTCGTTCGATTGGAGACGCACGAGCTTTGGCATCAGCAAGCATCGCCATGGCGCAGAGGCTACCCATCGACGTCATCTTCACGATCATCGAAGCCGGGACCCCGGTGGATCCGCGGACGATTCTGCCAGCATCCCATCAAATCACAAAGACTCTGCTTGCGTGGACGCAGGTATGCCGCGCGACCTCTGCCTTTGCGGCGAGGCTTCTGCGCAAACACTGCATGTATATCGACTCTGAGAAGAAGCTGCAGTCCTTGCTCGACACCATGCGTCGTGAGGCTGTCAGCAAGCCGGATCCTCTTCACATCTGCCATCATCGTCTCCGTGCGCGGCCCGGGGCTCCCTCGCAGATGTTTCTCGGTCCGTTTCCATGCGCCAAAACTCGATATTCCCCAAGGCCCCTGGATGATCCTGTGGTCGCCACGGGCGTCCGTGACCTCTTCTTTGCGGTGGCACCGACCCTCTGCCGCCTCGTCGTCGACATGCCCCTGCGAAGCCTTTATCCCGATGAAGACTTCCGGAACGTCAGGAAACCGCTTCGGGACGGTTTTACCGCTCTGGTCAATCTAGAGGAGCTCGTCAGCGTCCGCGACGAGCTCTACCTCAACGTCGATGAGCGGGGTCGCGAAGAGGCAGAGATCTGGGCGACCTGCTGGCCCAAGCTTCGCCGCCTGTCCCTGTACAACGTCGACTTGGATCTCGACACGGGTTTCCTGGAGCACCTCGCGGGCGTCCCGCTGCTCGAATCCGTCGTCTTCACACGGCCGGACGGGCTGTACGAGTGGTACGACCCCACCACCTGGCGGATGCCCTACTCGGCCATCGACATCAAGGCGGCGTGGCTCGACGCGCTGTCGGCCAATGCGGACAACGGCGGGCTCAAGCGACGCAAGGACCTGTCCATTATGTTTGTCAGCATTCCGGAGCAGATCCCCATCTTCGATGAGCACGAGGAGAGCTGGGAGAAGATTGACCCGGAGGGCCTCATATGCGTCAAGTTTGCCGGGGCCCTCGCGCCCAGCATGCCCCTGTTCGAGCAGACTCGCAGCGTGCAGGACTTTGTCCGAGGCCTTGCTCTGGATGGCACGCTCTTTGATGCGAACGTGGGTGAGAGGATGGATCTACATACCATCTATTGACTCTGCCCCAGCCTTGTATGGATGCTTTCTCCGCCCATCTTACTAGAGGCGGGATACAAGTATCAATATATATGCCATCCACTCCGGTACGAGTAGTAGAGCCTGTGTCACCCTTGCTTCCAGGGGTCTGCCTTTGGTCCAGCATTGTACGGCACTCGAGAAGTGCAAAGTAGATCAGGAGTGGGATTCAAAGTTCAGACCTGCCAACCTCTCCATCCCCTAAGCTTCCTGCATTGATGCTCTCCTTAGTAATGTGCGGATTCGGAGTGCTATATGCATGTATGTACATACATACGGAGAGGACGGAGTAGTAGGGTCTCTCACATCTCGCCGCTCGAACCTCTCATCGCAACGCCATGAAATTGCATGTGCTTTGCCCTGTGAACCCTGATGGCCCGTCGTCTCGGTGGCGAGTCGTTGGAAGAAGACTGGAGAGAGATCAAGACATGACGGATCTATTAATCAATTGAATTGATCAAGTTGAGCCATACGAGTCAGCACCTGGTACGGAATACTGCTTGTAGAGTATGTAATCCGTACCGAGTTCTCCGTACGCCATGCGCAATTGATTTTTCGAGCCCCCCGTACGGCGGACGAGGACGAGATCGACACCGGGCGCTCATTGATGTTGATTCTCCGTACGGAGAGTACCAGGCATACATTTATATTACTTTCGGGAAAGGCCGATCCTCCAGCACGGCGCACCTTCCCTGCCGTGCGCGTCACCGGGATCAACGGCAGGAACGACCTGTCGACAGGCATGCCCAGAATTGTAGAACCTTGATGGCCGCCAAGCGCAGGTCTGTCGGGGAACCGCACAAGTCTCGGTACTTTCAGTCCAGGCCTCCTTGAAAGGTACTTAGTAGTAATCATTGGCATCGAGATCCATCTCGTCCAATTCTTCTCCTCGGAATGAAGGGGAGACGTTGAGATGTGCGAATTGCCTCTATCTTGCCATATCGATGAAATGAAATGAAGGCCGGGGACTTTGTGGCATCACAGCAGTGCATAATTCCAAGGTCTGCTCGCAGGGCCGCGGGGGTCCTGGAAGTTCAACTTGATGATGCTGGCGCAGAGAGCTTCATTGAAGTAGAGCTACAAGTCGTCGTGCAGAACGTGATCAAGCACGTGACTATCATACATACCCCGGCCCATGGCGCAGGTCCAGAGATCCAGGTACGAGTATGAGTTCCGGCTTGAACAAAAGTTCCTAACTTCAGTTTTATAGGAGCACCGGAACCCGCCTCTGCCATCATAAAGCCTTGCAGAAAGCCAGTCTCCTCCAGCCAAGACATCAATTCCTTCAAACGACTCCAGAACATCTCCATCTTGATAGACCCTCAGCGCCCGCTATTTCATGAGGCACCGCCACCGAGATGGCGACGATGGACCTCGATAACGACACCCGAGGGTGGATCCTGTGTCTAGTCAGCGGCGCCGGTAAGTCAAGCTTCGAGCCTCGAGTTTAAAGCCTTAGTAGTCCTCATTCGAAACCTTACCTTTTCAGTGGAAGAAGATTGCTGACCCTTTCCTCTGCAGCTTGCATCGTTGGAGCATCGGTAATATGCGTCGATATCATCGTGGACCTGCTGCCGGGCAAGAAGAACTTCAGGATCCAGGAAAGTAATGCTTTTCTTGCCTGCTCTTTGAGTTTGAGTTTCGGCGTCCTGGTAGGTGGCAGAACCCTCCGAGATGTCTCTTCTTGCTTCCTTTTCTTCTTCCTTCTGAGGGGGACCCTCTGACGGGATGCTTTTCTGATCGGTCCCTTTCCAGCTCTATTCCGCTCTCTGTAGCATGCTTCCCGAATCGAGGGAGTACTTCAAGACGAAAGGATGGTCGGACCAGTCGGCCGGTCTGGTCATGATGCTCCTCTTCGCCACCGGCTTCGTCGGCATTCAAGCAGTGTCTCGCGTTCTGCACCAGCACATCCCATCTCACGTCGTCGACTGCGATCACAGCCACAGCGAGGTGGCAACACACGACTCTCACGACCACACCCGCGGCCGCGGGGTCTCGCGATCGAGCCGCGCCCGAAAACGCCCCTCACGACCCTCGAGCGCCAAGATGCCGGATATCGTGGAGGACAGGAGGGCAGACATCAGCGAGGTGGCGGTTGCGGGTGACCCTGCCCAGCGGGTCACCGAGTCAACCCCACTCCTCGACGCGGCTCATGGCACATCGCTGCGACCAGCGAGGTATTCTCCTTCCACTTCGAGACCCGACGGTCACAAGCAGACCAGCTCTCACTTGCTCCCCCGGAGCGCCCGAGCGCCATCGGGCGACGCAGCTGCCGATAGACGACCGTCCATGTATAAGGTGCAGAAGCGTGTCATGTCTTTCGTCAAGGATACCAAATGCAATTGCGACGAGTCCGGTTCATGCTATGGATACACAGACCCCTGCGCGCAGGAGTGCTTCAAGCACCTGAGCAGCCGGGCCTCGAGCAATGCTCGCGACCTCCCCGTCCTCCGGACCACCACCACCCACTTCCACTCCCAGCCGGACTCCATCTTCGCCGACCATCCCGCCGAGCACGCGGAGGAGTTTAACGAACGCCCCGTCAGCCCCCATTTCCGTGCAGGCCGCTCCGTATCTCGCGACACGCTGGCCCCCGAGGACGACGGGCCGGAGAACGAGGAGTACTTCGACGGCGAGGATCGCACGGACGACGTCGAGGCCCAGCAGCAGCAACACCACCACCACGTCCCCACGAACGCCTTCCTCTCCATCGGCCTGCAGACCTCGCTGGCCATCACCCTGCACAAATTCCCAGAGGGCTTCATCACCTTCGCCACGAATCACACCAACCCCGACCTCGGGTTCAATGTTTTCCTGGCCCTCTTCGTGCACAACATCACCGACGGCTTCGCCATGTGCCTCCCGCTCTACATGGCGCTCGGCTCGCGCCTCCGCGCCATGGGTTGGACCTTCCTCCTCGGCGGCCTGTCGCAGCCCATCGGCGCCGGGGTGGCCGCTCTGTGGCTTAAGCTCGCCAAGCAGACGAACCTGGCGCCCGGCCCGATCGCCTACGCGTGCCTCTTCGCCATGACCGCGGGGATCATGGTGAGCGTCGCGCTGCAGCTCTTCGTCGAGGCCCTGAGCCTAAACCACAACCGCAATCTCTGCATCCTCTTCGCCTTCATCGGCATGGCACTGCTGGGGTCGAGCAATGCCCTGTTCACTCATTGAACTATTTTTTCCCCCCTTGCGCACAAACAACTCGACCTTTGTTCGGAAGGCTGTGTGGGGCTTTCGCATTAGAATTGCTTTGGAGTTCTTGGACATGACATCTTATTGCTTCGTTGGGTGGGGAGCTTTGGTGGGGGTTTGGCTTGGCATACCGTTCAGAAATTCAGGGTCTTGCATAGGTTAAGGAGTATCATTATCATTTTCTTGATCAGAAAGGTCTTTGTCCAGGTCAAGACTCCGACGCATACTCACTTTAAAGAGATGGCGCTCGAGACTGGAATCTCGTCTTTCAGAGGAAACAAAGGGAATAGAACTCAGTGAAGATCATAATACGGAAGTCCAATTGCTTGCTCTGCTCTATGATGATGTCTGTCGTGTAACACGCTATGCTTATATACATTTGCTCTCACATCTGCCCTCCTTTTCCCCCTTTTCTATTGACCACCCCTCTCAATGGCCGAAGAGTACTACGCCCAGAGCCGTTCCTAGAAGGGAATGCCGAGCGTGGGGTCCACGGTAAAGTCCAGCCCGGCCTCGTCGTGCGCCGCCAGCATCATGACATCCGCCGCCCCGCCGAGCCAGTCCTCTCCCGCGGCGGACACGGGCAGGCCGTAGTCCAACTGGGCGGCGGCGGCGGCTTCGAAGATCTCCTCGTGCTGGAAGAGCGCGGCCTGGGCCCATGCCAGGTCGTTGGCGGTGTCGAGGCCGTCCTCGATGTGGCTCAGGCCGGCGGCGTGCTCGTCGGAGAGGTCGGGCGAGAGGAAGATGCTCTCGGGGGTGAAGACTGCGGGGGGCACGTCCTCGCACTCGACGTCGCCGTTGTCGTTGTCGTGGACGTGGTTTCCGTCATTGTCTACGTCGATGTCGACGTCGTTGGCATGACTGTCTACGTTGTCATTGCTGTATGTATTGTGGTTGTCATTGTGGTCGTCGTTGTGGTTGTCGTTGCTGTTCTCGTTGTCGGCGGGGCCATGGGCGCGCGCAATGTGCGCGTTGAGGTCGAAGTAGCGGGTGAAGCCCTCGCCGCAGCTGGGACACCTGATGGCGTTCCGCTTGGCGTTGCTGATGCCCGCGAGGTCGTCGATCACGTCGGTGGTCTTCCTGCTGCTGCTGCTGCTGCTGCCGCCGCCGCCGCCGGGCGCGATGCGCGCCGAGTGCCGCGGGCGCTCCTGGCCGAGGTGTATGAAGCGCACGTGGTCTTCGAGGCGGACCTTGGTGCTGAACTTGTCGCCGCAGCCCATGTCGTTGGACCAGAGCTCGAGGCCCGGCCCGGCGAGGCGGACGTCGCCGCAGACGAAGCGGACGCCCTCGTGGGCGGTGCGGATGTGGACGTTGAGGTTGGAGCGCTTGGTGAACCTCTTGCGGCAGCCGTCGTGCGGGCAGGCGACGGTCCTGCGGTCCTCGACGGTCTTGCCGGAGTGGTGGATGTCGATGTGCGTCTGGAACTCCCACTGGGAGGCGGACTTGTAGTCGCAGAAGAGGCAGCTCTGGTGCTCCTGCTTCATGTGCTGCTGGAGCAGGGCGTCGGTCGTGAAGCCGACGGGCCGCAGGGCGCCGTCGGGCTGCGCGGCGGGCGGGCACTCGGCGCACCAGTAGCGGGGCTCGCCGTGGTCGCGCTGCCGGTGCCGGGAGAGCGCGGGCTTGGTGTCGAAGCCGCGCGCGCAGCCGGGCTCCGGGCAAGGGTACGCGCTCTGGCCCATGTGCTCCTTGCGCACGTGCTTGTTGAGCGTCTCCTTCTTGCGGAAGCTCTGCCCGCAGGCCTGGCACCGGAAGCGGTCCGCGCCCTCGTGCACCGCCTGGTGCCGCTTGAGCCGCGTCCCCGTCACGAAGCTCTTGCCGCAGCCCTCGCGCGGGCACGCGTACCGCCGCTCGTTCTTGTGCACAGACTTGACGTGCTGCTTGAGGTGCTTGTCCTCGATGTAGTCCTTGTCGCAGCCGGGGTACGTGCACTTGTGCGGCCGCGAGTTGGTGTGCGAGTTCATGTGGTCCCGCAGCCGCGCCGGCCGGTTGAATGACTTGGTGCACCCGGGCCAGCTGCACGCCAGCGTCTTGTAGTCGCTCGGGAATTTCGTCCGCGGCGTCGTCGCGGCCGTCACCGGCGACTCCATGTTCGCCGACGAGCTTGGCGTCGCCACGGATGTGAAGTCCTCGTCGTTGTCGTCGTCGTCGATAACGTCGTCATTGTAGTCGTCCTTGTAGCCATCGTCGGCATCTTCAAAGAGGTCGTCTACTGCATCTGCCGCCGTGTCTTGGATGTCTGAAAGATGGACGTCCTGCCCAGGCAATTGCGTCTTCGAGCGGCAGTCGTCTGCCTCGATGTGGCGTCGTTTCGATGTCGATGGCGATGCATCAAGCGCCCCTTCTGTTGTGTGCGGGCGCTTCGCCATCGTGTGTGTGTGCTTCTCCTCTGCCGTCACCTCTCGAGACGTCGCCAATCTTTCTGGAAGTGCTGGCAGTACGAGTACTCGTGAGAGGTCTGGCGGCAGAAAATGCAACTTTTTGGGCGGTGTGCCGTGTGTGCCGAAATCGATATGCGAGGGCGGGGCTGGTGTGGCTCGGTGAGGCTGGTGAGCCTCGGTGTGTACCGGTGTGGCTCGGTGAGCAGCGCCCCTGCCGCGGACCCACTCGCGACGCCGGCGAAGCTACGGAAAAATCTGAGATGATTTCAATCCATCGCGACGTTTGTTGCATTGATCCAGGCCTTTCTCTTCGCAGCGTCCTTGACAAGGCTGAGACCCTCAGTCACTGCATCATCCCAGTCTCTCTTGCGACCGCGCTCCTGAGCCGTGATTCTGAATCTCTTCACCCAAGACACCTCCCACATAATCACCCGGCAAGATGTCCGACTTTGGCGACGACGATGTCAGCGTTGGCGGGTAAGTTCCATCCCTGTTCGAGCCCTCGTTCTGCGCCGGCGGTGCCCTGACCGAATGCTAATGCTCGACGGCAGCGATGAGCCCATGCTCGAGGAGGAGGACATGAACGAGTTCTACGAGCCCGAGGCCCCCGAAGACGACGACGAGCACGCGCACGGAGAGGACCAGGACAACATTGTCATCTCGGGCGACCCCTCGGCCGCCGCCAATGCCGGCAAGGACAAGTCTGTCAAGGACAAGAAGATCCCCGACGATCAGCGCATGACGACCCCTTATATGACCAAGTACGAGAGGGCGCGCATCCTCGGCACTCGCGCGCTTCAGATCAGGTTTGTCATGGAAGAGGATCCGCCGTGGGGTTTTGCTGGTAAGGCAATGAATGGTTCGCTGATGGTCGGGCTACCGAAAACAACAGCATGAACGCGCCGGTGCTGGTGGATCTCGAGGGCGAGACGGATCCTCTGCAGATTGCGATCAAGGAGCTGAGGGAGAAGAAGATCCCCTTGATCGTGCGGCGATACCTCCCGGACGGCTTGTGAGTGTCACTTCCCTGTCGAAAGCTACCTACCCCATCCATTTGTCTGCCGGAGCAGCGACTGACATGTCGTCCATCAGTTACGAGGACTGGACCTGCGAAGAGCTCCTCCAATAAAGTCGGCGTGATTTGCGATGTTCTTCCCTCTATTTTTTTTTCTTCTCTCCCTCCAACTCTACCCATTCCTCCGTTCATGCGGGGAGGCGAGTAATCTGGACACGGCAGGCTGTGAGGCACACACTGATCCACGGTCCATCTCCTCCATCGCCTCGCCCTGATGGCTGGTAGCCGAACGACAAATTTTTTGATTTCAAGACACAAAAAACACAGCGCGGCGTTTTCTCGAGGCTCTCCATCGTTTGGGCATTAGATGAGCAAGAAGACAGACAGGGCAGATGCGCCCTTTCGCTACTACAGGTAGTGAAATATGCCATGATCAGATCCGGGGCATGGGCGAAAAGGCTATGCGGCGTTTCCGAGGAGGAGGGGGAGCCGCGGATCAACGCTTGAGCAGAGACCGGCAGTCAAGAGCTTCCATGGAAAGGTGTTCCTCTAGTATCTGAAACAGGTCATGTACATACATATACCGAGCGGTCCTCAACAGCCTCGCCCAAGCATTGATGCGATCCCAGCCTGACCTCAGAGTGTCGATCAATGTCTCTACGGGGAAGCTGTCACGGTGTCTTTGAGGGGTCCGAGGAGTTCCGGTTCATGACGAGTCCCTTGGAGGTCCCCTGTCCTGCTAATGGAAGTTCCTGCAAGAGATCCATCCATTACTACTTGAGGGACAAGAATAGGAGAAAGATTCTGATGACACTCAGCGGTCATTACAGGTACCCCGAGGCTCGAGCAGCCTCTCTTAGGATCCACCGGTCTTTGCCATTGACACTAACAAACTCGATCGCCATGAATCAAAAGTTCGGGAAGGCGCTCTCCCTGCCTGACATCATCTCCTTCTCTCCCCCGCTTAGCCGCGGCGTTGTTCCGAATATTACCATTTGCACCATCATGAAAAACACTAGAGTATGCCGTAGCCGTTTTACAACTCTCCGAGTGATGATTTTTTTTTCCCCTTCTCGTACCCCGTGTCCAGGCCGGTGTTTCATGCGGGAACAGCGCATGCTCGCCCCTACTAATCGGCCCAGCACTTTGGCGGGCCCCGAGCCCCTTCAGACCCGTCAGACCCTTCAAACCCGTCAGAACCGTCACAAAGCCGGAGGTCGCATTGCGCATGTGGGGAAGGAGCCCCCGCGCCGAGGCATCAGGAGCCGGAAGGAGCTCCCCAAAGGGGTGGCTGTGCAGGATCTGCGACGCGAGGCAGGTGCGAAGACTCTGCAGGTGCGACCCGGAATTACGTCAATCGACGAGGTGAAACGAAAGGAATTAATTCCCGTCTGACGCGACGAGGCAAACAGAGACACAATCAGCAATAGATCAGCATCATCATCATCATCATCATCATCATCATCATCTTAAATCAGCATCCACATTCGTTTGATCGGGGGCCGAGATCTGCAGATCCGAGGTAGCAGATCTTACGACGACTACGAGTAGTAGTACGAGTATCATATAAAGGGCCCCGAGTCCAAAACATTCGCTTCGCTCCCATCCTCGATCGCGTCCCGGCTCGTCTCTTCTTCTCTCGCTTCTCTCTCTCCAGACATTCGTTTTTTACGTGAACGGCATTCGCTCGCTCCCCTTGATCTTGTCCGTCAACCATGCTGTTCGCCGCCGCCGTTGCTGCCGCTCTCTCTTCGTTCCTTGCAGTATCCGCAGGACCCATTCAGAGTCGTGAGGTTGGAGGCGTGAGTTCTTCATCTACTGCAAATTGATGGAAGCTCTTCTCGTGACGGCGCGAGGCTGAATCGTTTAACGACAGATCCTCATCTGCACCGGTGCCAATGCCACCGGAGCCTGCAGTTACAACGTCTACAACTTCACGCAATGTTACCAGCTCGACACGCCGTACTACGAGAATGTCCGCACGTTCGCCCCCGACGGCGAGGCTTTCTTCTGCTACCCTCGCATGACCAACTGCGGCGAGCCCTGCTTCGGCCCCACGGGCTGCACCGTAGGGCCCGTCAACTTCACGTATCCTCACAAATATGACTTTGCGGCCATTGGGTGGAACAAGCACTTTAAGAGTTTTGACTGCTATGGATACGACCACAAATAAGACATTCGGGGGAAATAAATCCCCCAAAAAGGAAGGAAACGAAAAAGGAGGGCGGCGACACTTGTCGGTTTATGTTGGGCGTTGGTTCCATTGACGCATAAACACAAGTACCAACTCGTACGGCAATCAGGCACTGGGCCTTGACGGCATGGCGGACGGGCGTGGTTTGGAGTAAGGGGCGTTTATGGTCATGGCATGCCTTTTGAGCTTTTCCGCTCGGCTATTATATCCGGTGATTGGGTCGACGGCTGAGAGTTTTTGGTTCTTCTGATAAGATGTGGAAGTTGCCGGCATCGGCATGAGAGTTTGGAGGTGAGGTGGGGATCTCTCGTCGGTGGTGAAGGGGGGGGAGGGGGCCGCCTGGATAGCTGGCTGCATCGACTAATGCTGGTAGTAGTTCTCCACATTGCATCACCAACCTCTTGCTAATGACATCAATAGAGACATACTTTAAACCTTGACCTGGAAGCTCCGTCTGAGCCATATTCAGCATCTCTCGCAAAACCTTCAATCCCTCATCCTCGTGAATACATAGACGAACTCGCCCACCGCCTCCCACGGACCCAAGACAGCCCACGATCGAATCGCAGACAGATTGAAGCCTCCGAGAGTCTCCCCACCATGACGGGCCTCACCCTCAACGCCACCATCCACAGCTTCGGCGGACGCTTCCTCAAGCTCACGCATCAGTCCACGTCGACCAACACGCCCATGAACTTCACGCTCTTCCTGCCCCCGACCGCCTCGCCCGAGACCCCGGCCCCCGTGCTCATCTACCTCTCCGGCCTGACGTGCACCCCCGACAACGTCACCGAGAAGGGCTTCCTGCACGCGCACGCCGCGCCGCTCGGCCTCGCCCTTCTCTACCCGGACACGTCCCCGCGCGGCACCGACCTGCCCGGCGAGCACGACGCCTGGGACTTTGGCAGCGGCGCCGGCTTCTACGTCGACGCCGCCCGCGCGCCCTGGGCCGCCCACTACCGCATGGAGACGTACCTCGCCGCCGAGCTGCCGGCCCTCGTCTTCGCCAACTTCAAGGAGCTCGACGCCACGCGCGTCTCCATCGCGGGCCACTCCATGGGCGGCCACGGCGCGCTCACGCTCTACCTCAAGAGCCCCGGCCGCTACAGGAGCGTCAGCGCCTGGGCGCCCATCGCCAACCCGAGCCTCTGCCCCTGGGGCGACAAGGCCTTCACGGGCTACTTTGGCGACGAGGACAGGGAGCTGTGGAAGCGCCACGACGCCACCGAGCTCGTCAAGCACTGGAAGCACGGGCCCCTGAATGCCCTCGTCGACGTCGTGCGTCCCCATCTTCCCCTTGTCCCGACCCCCCCTTGCTCCATCTCTCCGCACGAGCTCCTACAGGAGGCGCTCCCCAGATGCAGAACGTGAGCTGATATGATGAGCGGCTAGGGCACCGCGGACAACTTCTACAAGCAGAGGCAGCTGCTGCCCGAGAACTTCGAGGAGGCGGCCAAGGCAGCGGGGATCCAGGGCCTGACGCTCCGCTACCAAGACGTACGTGCCCTTTTGCCCCTTTCTTTGAAGCCCTTGGTGCCCTCGCTTGAATAGAACTCGGACATCATGTTTGATCTGGCTGACGCGAGACGCAGGGCTATGATCACTCGTACTTCTTCATCTCTACCTTTGCGGAGGACCATGTCAAGCACGCCGCGAAGCATCTTGGTCTTTTGTGAGCACTCGTCGCAGAGGGTGGGGGGATTGACCATGACCAGAGGGGGGGGGGTTCCATACGTGCATCCAGTTTCACGAATAGCCTCAAAAGGGGGTCGGTCGCGACATGCGGGGAATGCGGGCCGTGAAATACCTCCTTTCTGGGTGAAACCCACACGCCTCCGTTTTCAGTGTATGAGGCGCACTACCGCTCGGGCGAGGAGGGCAGGAATATGTGAAGCTGTCTCCGCGCGCATCCATTCTTGAAAGTTCTAGTCTGCTCTTCGTTCCCCTCAGATGAAGCTCTAATCACGCAACCATTACATCTATCCCATCACCAAGTGCCAATCCTTCGCCCCGCCATGGCTCGAACCGCCCTGCCACACTAGGGCAGTGCGGGCGCCGCCTTCCCCGGCCCCTCGACATCCATCGGACCCATCCCCGTGGCCGTTGCCGCCGCCGCTGCCGCCGCCGCTGCCGCCGTGGCATCCTTGCGGATCCGCTTCAGCGCGAGCTTCTGGAACCGGCTGAGGCTCTTCCACCAGTGCTGCCCGGCCTCGTGGTCGGCGATGCGCTCCAGCAGGTCGGCCGTCTTGACCCTGACGTCCCTGTCCTTGTGGAAGAGGCCGAGCGCGATGTAGAACAGCCCCGCGTGGGACTCGGGCGCCACGTCGAGCAGCAGGCAGATTTCGTCGTAGGAGTGGATGTGCTGGTTGAGCGTGAGGTAGATGTCGCGGCTCTGGTCGGGGGTCAGGCGCTGCAGGCGCAGCCGGTCGTGCATGTGCGCCAGGTCCAGGCCCTTGAGCGGCCGGGCGTTGTACGAGCGCGAGATGTCCTGCACCGCGGTTAGCTGCTGTCTGTCTCTGTCTCTGTCTCTGTCTCTGTCTCTGTCTCTCCTTGTCGGTTCCTGGACTTTGCAACCCGGCTGCCAGACGCACCTCGATGAAGCTGTAGTAGCTGCGGGTGTTGCGCCAGCCCTCGATGCGGGCGGCGTTGCTGGCGAGCTCCCTGTACTTGGCCGTGTCGTCGGTCCAGACGAAGCCGTGGCCGCTGATGGCGCCCATGGGGAGGTCGTGGCCCTCGCCGCTGGGGTGCAGGGCGCTCGACCCGTACACGCTCTCCTCGAATTGGGCGGCGATGCGCGTGAACTTCATGATCCAGTCGCGCCACTTGGCGCGGATCGCGCGCTCGCCGCGCCTCGTGGCCATGCTGCGTAGGATGTCGCTCATGAAGGCGCCGTCGCCCGTCAGGTCCTGCGTGATGTTGTTGGCGCCGCTGGCGATGCTGGCGAGGCTCGGGTGCCGCTGCTGGAAGTACAGGAGGCCCTGCGGGGTCGGCGGCATCTCGATGCTGCTGCTGATCTTGATGCGCCCGGTGGGCAGGTCGCACAGAATGTCCCACCACTCTGGGTGCATCTCGAACGTCGGGTTGGTGACGCCCGCGATGAAGCCGGGCACGTTGAGCAGGTCGTCCACCTTGGTGAGGTCGGTGTACGGGAACGCGTGCCGCGTGAAGCCGCGGAGCATCCCGCCCGAGGCGAGCGCGCACGCCGCGAGGACCGCCTCGGCCACCTCCCCGGACGGCATGTTGTGCCCGAGGAAGATGACCTTCTTCTGCGTGAGCAGGGCGTTGACGAGGACGATGATGGGGTGCGTGTTGGCCCCGTTGGTCGTCAGGTGCGGGTGCAGCGCGAACGGCTGCGGCGACTTGGCGTGCGGGTCCGAGAAGTTCTGGATCAGCTTGATGAGCGAGAAGTCCCCCACGGTCTCCGGCATGACCGCCGTCGGCACCTTGATGGGGATGGGGATGCCCTTGTACATGACCTTGCTCTCGAACTCGTGCGTGTCGCGGGCGACGGAGTAGGCCGAGTGGCCGCCCTCGTGGTACGCCTTGGTGCCGGTCCTGGAGATGCTCCTGAATTGGGGGCTGCGGCTCCTGTCGACGGTTCCGGCGGTCGCGAGCTCGCTCCTGTCCTCCGCCATCCGCACCTGGATCATCCGCTCAAACTTCTCCACGAAAAGATCCTTGTTCTCGCTGGCCAGGAGCAGGTTCCGCTCGAGGAGACTGAGCTTGGGCATGAGAGACAGGTCCATGGCATTGACCGACTCGTACAGCATGGAAAGCGTCTCTGGCTTGGGCGATTTGAAGTACTCTTCCAGGGCGAGCAGCAGGAGCGGCTAAAGAGGGGCGCGGAGAATCAGCTTCAACGTATCTCAGAACACAGATGCCCACAGGACACAGGCGAGGAATAGGGAGTCATCACGCACCTTGTAAATATGTAAGAAGGGGTGTCTCGTGCAGATCGCCATTGCCTTGACGACTGCGCCTCGCTTCACGCTCTTGTCGTGCTTAGTGTTCACCAGGTTCAGGACGTAGACAAGCGGGGGGCCCTCAATGTCATCAGATTCACTGTCGGTGGAGTCGTCATCATCGAAGTCGTAGTCGTCCACATGCTCGCCGTCTCCCCCCTCACTCTTCCCTTGGGCCTCATCCGAACCCTCCGTCCCGCCGGCCTCGTCAGCGGCCGCTTCCTGCCGCGCCCTCCGTCCCGCCCTGCGCCGCTCCTTTTCCTGCCGCACCTCATCCTCCTCCTCCTGGGAGGTGTCCTTGTGGAGGAAGAAAATGGTCCAGTCCTGGTTACGGGCGTGTGCTTGATCCGGCAGCATCAGCTCGGCTAACATGTTCTCGTCACCGGTGATGGCCACGGGATACTGGTGGTCCATGACGGGGCCGCGGTCGATGTCGAACGAGGCGACCAAGATGTACTCGACATGGTTGGCCGCGGAGCCCCTGGGGTACTGAGATCGGAGCCGGCGCCGGGGGGCCGGTGCCGTGGCCGGGACCGGTCGCGGCGGCGCCAGGAGGGATGCGTGCGGTGAGATGTATCCTGTCGACGCATTCTTGGCTTTGTGGCTCATGGTGGAGGAGCGGTCGGCCTCGGGCGGGTGTGCGTGGGACGACTTTGACGGCCGCGAGCTGAGAGACATCTGCGAGGAGGACCGCGACGCGGGGAACGAGGACAGCGATGCCTGGCGATGGTGCGAGGGGGCCTCGGAGTCGAGGTTGGCGCCGGTTGATCTGGGCATGGCTGGGGAAATGGCGCCACCACCGATGCCGAGAAATGGAGACCGAGATGGAGACCGAGATGGGGGGGCCAAGCTGCCGCGCCGGAAGGGACCCTACTTGAGTCTACCTATGATCCGATCTTCTCCAGCGCCTTCGTATCGACCAAGTCTCATCAGCCGGCGCAGAGATAGGCAGGCGTTGGATGGTATCTGGACAGTATGTGTAAGCACAGCGACGACAGGTCAAAACGAGGTGCAGGTTGTGAGTTGTGATCGGCAGCTGCGGGAATCGGATCACGGCCGAGATGTGATGTGATGCTGCTCGGTGGATCACCAGCCCTTCAAGCTGCAGCTCCCAATGGGGAACGCTCGATCACCTACAGATACGGAGCAGAACCCTCGGGCGTTTCTCTGGCTCGAGCGGTCTGCGAGCTCTTGTGGGAAGAGATCCAACTCCAGATGGGCTGTCACTTGTGGGAATTGGCAGAGCTTATGTCTTGTGGACAACCGGTAGTTAGCCCCTACCTGGACTCATCAAAGAGTTTCCCCCCCCCCTTGAACAGAGCTCGGGCAGCACGAAGGAGGGTATCGTGAATGGCAGCAGCGGAGTCGCAGGAGCAGGCAGTCAGCGAGCGCACGGGCGATGCGAGCCGAGGCGACGAAAGATTGGTATCAGTGGTTGCGAGGTCAATCAATTGTGGGATACCTCGGAATCAGGAGCTGCAAAGTCAATTGCGTGAAGTCGTGCTGCGTGAGCTTTGCGATTGGAGTCGGATCTCCTGGAGATGAGCTTCCGGGGGAGGTTGAGGTCAAGGTGATGGGGCTCCATGTCACGTCTGCCGAAAGGGGAAATGCCATATGTTGACATATTCAACAACATCTCGAGCTACCCTGCAGCTGCACAGTACAGATCGTGTTGGCCAGCGATGACGCCGCACGGCCGAGATTGATGGATGAGAGCTGCAGACATTACGGTACTCCGTATGACCGTTACTCATTAGCTAGCTCTCTGATAGGTAGGTCATATCCAAAAGAATAAATCATATGAAGATGATCGATATCAATGTCAATCGCTGATGAGCTCTCGAGCCGGCCAGGAACCGTCGAGCAGGCTTGTGGCGCAGCAGGATCCAGGATGCCATTGTGCACTCCATCAGCCACAATCACGCTGTCACGCCACACCTACGAGGCTGCCGTTGCCAGGGGCTCTTGATTTGTTTACTCTGTCTCTCTGTCTCTCCGTCTCTCCGTATCGAATTGATGCTCGTCATGCCCCCATCGCGTTCTCCAACCACATCGCTCCATCACGCGGCAGCAACTCCACGTCCTAATCTTTCCATCGACGCACGTCTTCAATCTACATACATAGCCACACTCCGCCCGCAGGGTCCCGAATCGCATTGCACCAATCCCCAGCCTCTCTCGAGCGCTCCCGGCTCTGTCCTTCGAAATTCTGGGTCCTCCAGCCTCCAGTGTCCACCACGTCGCTGTTCCTTGGCCAACCAAGCCACAAAGCCGCTCTCCGCTTCTCCATTCGGATTGCGGTATCTCCTCTCTAGGACGGTCTTGGTCTAGGGATCATTCTCTGGGGGCCCGGCAGCTTCTCCCCCCCCCCCACCCAATCAATCATTAACATCATGGTACGGAGCACAGGGTACGAGTACGGGGTACGGCACGAGCCAGTACTCCGAATTCTCGGCCAAAAGCCCACACGTCATGCAGCCATACCAGTGTGTGCTATGTATGCTGCTAACGATGCGCCTGCTGTCATCACCAGTCCCTGCCCTCGACCTACAAGCCGTCTCCGCTAGGTTATGGATCACCGCCGACCGCTCGCAGTTCCCCCTTCCGAAGAGCAGAGACGCCCGCATCGCCCTCGCCCCTGCGGTACTTTACCGTGACGCCGAACGGATCCCCGAGCAAGGCGGAGCACGACACCGAGCAGAAGCAGGCCAGGGACACCAGTCACACCACCACCCCGCGGGCCGCGAGACCGACGACTCCCCCGGGCCCCCTTGAGGTGACAACGACGGCGACGGCGACGGCGACGAACACGACGAACGTGACGAACGTGACGAACGTGACAAGCACGACGACGACGAACACGACGACGACGACGACGCCAGAAAAGGACAAGGGAAACCCCGAGAGCAAGATGGTCACCTCGCCGCGGAGACCGTCTTCGTCTGGATGGGGTACGTCGTCAAAGTCCCTGGGTGGAGGCAGTGCTCTCTCGCAGCTCCAGCCGGCGCAGGTCAGGACGTTAAGGGATGGCTTCCAAATCCTTGACCGAGACTGCGACGGCGTCGTCACGAAGGAAGATGTAGCAGACATGCTCACCCAACTCGGTATGCGACCGACCTTTCCTTTCGCCTCCGTTGGCGGTCTTCCCTCTTTCCCCTTCTCCTCTCCCCCGCCCCCCCGCCCCCCCTTACCCTTCAGACCCTTCTCGTCTTTCTGTGCCGTTCTGCCCGACTGACCACTTTGTGTTTCTCCCGTCCGCCAGGTCTGCCCTCGGGTCCCACCGACGTGGGCCTCTTCTTTCCCCCGTCGAAGCCGCAGACGCTCACGTTGGCCGCGTTCCTCAACTCGCTGGCGGAGACGCTGGCGGTCCTCTCGCCGAGCAGCGAGCTCATGTCCGCCTTCTCGACGTTTGACGACGACGACAGCGGCCAGGTCGACTGGGCCGAGCTCAAGGAGGCCCTGCTGAGCACGCCGCCCGAGGCGGGCCAGCGGGCGCTCAGCGCGGCCGAGGTCGACAAGGTGGTCGCCGGCTTCACGGGCCGCCGGGCCTTCAATCGCAACATGAACGCCCACATGGCGGCCAGGCGCGGGGAGGTGTTCCGGTACCAGGAGTTTGTCAACTCCATCATGGGAGCCAGCGGCGGGCCGGAGGGGGGCTCGCACCAGGGCTCCGAGGATCAGTAGCCGTCGTCATCTCTCACCTCCCCGTCTACTTGCCCACTTGCCGGCCTGCCTGCCTGCCGGCCTGCCTGCCTGGCTACCTTACATTGCCTGTCTCTGCGAAGACGATCCGGTCGAGTGCCACCCACATGCTAGTAGTACTGCTATGCGTTGTTGGGCACTGTATTTTGTACGAATAGCTCTCTGTCATGCCCGCCCACGCCTTGTCATTTCATCGTCTGTCACCGTTTCTGCTACTATGGGGTCTTGGCTCGGGCGCGCTCTTCGACGCCGCTCGACATCCAGATTGATGGATTAATGCATAATGAATATCATCTGCTTCCTGAGATCCGAAACGCTTCCCAGGTGAAATTGTCCGCGGTGCGCGTACATGCATCTTGTTGACATACACCAAGGCTTATTACTGACGGGGAAGATCCCTCTGGCTGAATAAATAAGGCGAATGCCTCCCCAATGCCCGACAGTCTCGTCTCCGTTGATGTGCGGAGTGCCATCAAATCTTCCCGGTCCGCGTAGGCCGATGACTGTCAAGCATCAGTCCGGTTGAAACCTTGAGTCGATCACCGGGCCCAGGGACGTCTGCCGCGACTCATCGGCGGGTTTCACGTGTCGAGACCGCCGGAGAGCGTCCCACTTGTGCTCGTGTTTCACTGCCGGCGCGTCTGCAGATTGCGAGTCCTCGGTGCCGCCAACTTCGATCGAGGTTCTGGAGTCTCGAATCCGGGGTCGGGAGTCTGGGCTCTGGAATCTTGGGACCCACTGAAGCTTCTAGAATCATGACAACCCGTTAGAGGCATACATGAGGACCTTTGATGGGTAGATGAATATATTGATATTTTACAAACGGGGCGCTAGCGGAGAGAGCCAACGGGAGAAATTCATACTGTGCTGGACCCCCGTAATGTCGAGACTCGCGATATCAAGACCTGAGATGAGATGCTGTCCCTGATCCAGAGAGCTGATGCCTTTCCCAAGGATCAGGGGGATCCAGACCGAGCGGTGCATCTGTCTGGGGCTGGAGAGAGGCAAAAGACAGGCTGCACGGTTCATTGGGCTGCGGGCCGCATTCACGGGGCGAGGAGGAGGAGGAGGAGGAGGAGGAGGAGGAGGAGGAGGAACCCTCAGCCAGTCTGCGAAGAAGCAAGGTTGGCAATGGACGAGAGCGAAGATCACAAGGTGCTCGGCGTCTTGTTCGAACATCATTCACACTTCCGGACAGAGCCTGTTTTCCCATGAAAACAGGCCATTGTCTGCCCCTGTCGGTTGGGGCGTCGTCATGGCCGCCCCTGCGCTGGTTCCCGTCACCTCGCAGCCCGCGCGCCCGGCGGCCCGACCTCTGGGTAGCGATACATGGCCGTGAATGGATCTTGCCGTTTGGGACACAGGTCAATGCCATGAAGCAGGAGAGTTCCCAGAGAGGAGCAACCCGCAGTGCGGACGAGGACTGCTCGTAGATGATGCCGTCGAGGACGCGGTTGTGGTGGGAGGAGTGCCATCGTCCCTTCAATGTCCAGTGGTATTTCGCACAGGCATCGTCGCAGATAGCAATTGGTTTCCAAGGCATCTACTACTCCGTACATACGGAGTACCTCTTTGATTGATTCATTCATGACCTCTGGCTGCATCCACCAATTCATCCAAATATGGATACATTATCGGCAGATGCGGTCAAGCACGGAGAGCCAGTGAAATCCGCGTGTGGCTCCAGACGAGACCACTCTGCCATACTTCTGACGTGACCCTCTCTTCTCCTCTCTTCTCCCCTCCTCTCCTCCGCTCCTTTGGGTCCTTGAATTCTTGGAGCCTCCGAGAGTGTCAAGAGGGGAACCCAGCTCACTTCCCCCTCCTAGACTTTGATCCTTCACAAATGCCATCCATCCATCCATCCATCCATCCATCCATACATCCATCGTCTGGCTCTCTGTCGCCTGCCTCTTCAACGGCGATATTGATGCTGTACGCAGCCTCTGGTAACAGTTTCTCATCATCTCTCTTCCGCGCAAATCTCCTTCCCCCGACTCATCTCAGCCCTTCCTGTCCATCATCTTCCCTCCTTCATCCATTGATCCATCCATCCATCCAGAGTTGAAGATTGGACATCCGCACTGTACATGTCGAGTCTGCTTACTAATACAATCTACATAGGGTGCACAGCCCGCCTACCCTATCACGACCACAGTGCCAGCTCGGGCTCGTACTATCAATCAATCCACGCGGGCCGTTTCAAACCCCCCGCAAGCCCGCTAAGCGCGACCTCCACAGCGGCCCTCTCAGTGCCTGCAGCCCGCTGGAGACGGCATCAACACCCCAATCAATCAGCCCCATACAGTGCGGCCCGCATCCACTCCGTCCGTCTTAGCGAGCAGCCTCAGCCCATTGAAGGTATTGATCAATCAATCCGTCTTTTTTTCTTTCAATTTCTTTTTTTTTTCTCTTAATGCCCGCTTATTGCCTTAGACCTGCCTGGACAAAGTATCTCCATTCGGTTCTTCCGAGTTCCAACTTAGTATCCGGCATAACCTTGTTACGGGACTGTCCTTTTTCCCTCCCCCCCCCCCCTTCTTCCTTCAAAGACCCGGAACCACTTGCACGGCCCTCCCTCCAACAAAAACCAGAACTCTTTGGTCTGGCCCCAATGAAGTTCTTCGGCGGCAGCAAGAAACAGGCCTCGAAAAAGCACTCCTCTGCCTCCGGCCCCAGCATCGACGAGACCGACCCCGTCCAGATTCCACATCATTCCACCACCGCCAGCGCCAGCCCCAACCCCAGCGCCAACGCCCACTCCGACATCCACCCGCCGCCGCCGCCTGCGACAAAGTCTTCCTCCACCTCCCCGCAAAGGAAACCCTCGCGCCCATTGTCCTACCGGGACAACAAGTCCGCCACCCAGTCGACAAAGTCCCGCCTCTCCAGGCACTCGACCGACGCTGGCTCCTCGCGCCGCGCCAGCAAGCTCGACAGATTCGACCCGGACACCCACCCCCTCAACCTGCCCCCTGAGGAGCGCAAGCGGCTCTCCGAGCTCTCCAACGCCGCCATGAGCTCCCGCAACTCAATGGACGTCGACCGCGATCCTGCCGTCAACGGCGCTGCTGCTGCCGCCGCCTCTTCGCCCCCTCCCCCCTTCAAGGAGAGTGCCTCGGCCCAGAAGAATTTCGCCGTGCCCATACCCAACGGCGTCACCCCCAACGGCGTCGATCACAGACACGACGAGGACGCCGCGCCTCCGCCCCCGCCGCACAAGTCCACCCCGACGAGTCCCATCCCGAGCGCCGTGGACGAAGCCGAGACGTTCAAGACCGCCGGCAACAGATACTTCAAGGAGAAGAACTACGCCAAGGCCATTGAGCAGTACAGCAAAGGTTTGCGCCCCCCATCCGATTTTGAAGAGGAAAGAGAGAGAAAGAGAAAGAGAGAGAGCAAGAGAGAGCAAAAAAAAAAAAGAGAGAGAGAGAGAGAGAGAGAGTGTGTGTGTGTGTGTGTGTCTGTGTGAGAAAAGGGAAATGTCAAGAGAAAAATCTTGAACACTCCTCGCATTCGTCGTCTCTCCGATTAGTCATGGGAAGAAATCGCTAATCTTTCTCTCCTTTCTTTATTACTTCTTGCTTGCTCGGCTTATTAGCTGTCGAACTGTTTCCCAAGTCAGCCCTGTATCTGGGCAATCGGGCCGCTGCCTACATGTCAAATGGAAACTTCGAGAAGGCGCTGGATGACTGCATCCGCTCCGCCGACATCGACCCGCAGAACGCAAAGGTCCTCCTGCGATTGGCCCGCATCTACACCGGTCTGGGGCGCCCCGAGGAGGCCATCACGACGTTTGGTCGCATCCACCCCGCGCCGTCCGTCAAGGATACCGCCCCGGCCAAGGAGATGCTCCACCACATCAAGTCCGCGCGGGACACCCTGCACCGCGGCACCGCCATGTCCATGGTCCTCCACGCCCTCGACCAGGCCGAGCGCGGCCTCGGCCACGGCGTCAACAGGCCCCGCAAGTGGCAGCTGATGCGAGGCGAGGCCCACCTCAGGATGGGCCGAGAGAACTCCCTCGCCGAGGCCCAGGGCATCGCCGTTTCCCTCCTGCGCAACAACAGCCAGGACCCCGAGGCCCTGGTCCTCCGCGGCCGCGTCCTCTACGGCCAGGGCGAGAACGACAAGGCGATCCAGTCCTTCCGCATGGCCGCCAACTGCGATCCCGACTTCAAGGACGCCATCAAGTGGCTGCGCATCGTCCAGAAGCTCGACAGGATGAAGGAGGAGGGCAATGCTGACTTCAAGGCCGGCCGCCTGCAGGCCGCCATCCAAAAGTACACCGAGGCCCTCGACATCGACCCCACCAACAAGAGCATGAACGCCAAGCTGCTGCAGAACCGCGCCCAGTGCAAGATCAAGCTCAAGCAGTACGACGAGGCCATCTCCGATTCCGAGCGGGCCGTCGGCCTCGACCCGGGCTACACAAAGGCCCGCAAAACCAAGGCAAACGCCCTCGGCCTCTCCGGCAAGTGGGAGGATTCGGTGCGCGAGTGGAAGTCCATTCAGGAGATGGACCCAGAAGACCGCACCATCCCCAAGGAGATCCGCAAGGCCGAGCTCGAGCTCAAGAAGACGCAGCGCAAGGACTACTACAAGATCATGGGCCTGGAAAAGGACGCCGACGCAAACGACATCAAGCGCGCGTACCGAAAAATGGCCGTCAAGCTCCACCCGGACAAGAACCCCGGCGACGAAGAAGCCGAGGCCAAGTTCAAGGACATGCAGGAAGCGTACGAGACGTTGAGCGATCCTCAGTATGTTATCAATACCGTGACACCTTGGTTTCCCTTCCCTGGTCAACATGCTAATGATTTTTTTTTTCTCCCAGGAAACGCGCTCGTTACGACAACGGCGATGATCTGCTAGATCCTTCGGACATGTTCAGCTCCGGCGGCATGGGCGGCGGCATGGGCGGCATCGACCCCGAGATACTTTTCAGCATGATGGGCAACCAGGGCGGCTTCGGCGGCGGCGGCGGCGGCTTCCGATCGGCCGGCGGATTCCCCGGGGGGGCTGGCGGTTTCGGCGGGGCTGGCGGGTTCCCCGGAGGAGCTAGCTTCAACTTTGGCAACGCCGGCGCCGGCGGCCGATCGCGAGGGGGTTTCGGAGGAGCTGGATTTCCTTTCTCGTGACCCGCCGACGATGATACAGGAGAAGAAGCTGAAGAAGACGACTATGATAAAGATGATGATGAAGAAGAAGAGGAAGAAGACCAAGACCAAGACCAAGACGAAAAAGACGAGAAGGGACTGGACGGCGAGGAGGATCATGATCAAGATGACGATGGCTCAGGTGACCCATCATCCCATAGAGACCACCATTACGCGTCAAGAAGCAGGCACAGCGGCAGAGACAGAGACAGAGGCAGAGGCAGAGGCAGAGGCAGGGGCAGGGGCAGCAAGCTACGGAGCGACCCTCAGCACCGCAAGGCCAGGAGGCACGGCGAGCTCATCGACGCCGTCCGGCAACACGGCGTCTGGCTCACGGCGGCGCTTGTCCTGCTCCCGCTGCCGCTGGTGCTCCTGGGCTTGGCGGCCATGGTGTTTGTATCCACGTGTGTGAAATTTGACTCGCGGCGGCGGAGCAGCAGACGCAGCAGCGCAGCAGGATAGACCATGTTTCTTTTTCTTTTTTTCTGCTTTTTTTTTGCCCCCCCCCCCCCTTTTCCCCATTAAAATGCCTTCTCTATCATTTGCCCAAATCTTTCTCCAGCCCAACCTCCTGGCTCGTTTCCTACTTTCGGTTTGGGTCCTTCTGAAGGTTTTCCTTTCTGGTTTGGAGTTTTTTTCTCCTCCCTGTCGGTTGTGCTTTGTGTTTACTTCTCACAGATAAGGGGTTTTCCATTGTTGAGGCGTTTAGGGGATAGAGAGAGAAATGCAAGACTATCCGTCTTTTTCTTGTTGCTATTTACCTTTCCCCCCTTTTCTTAGTTATTGGTCTCGTCCTATTTCTATTTCTATTTCTATTTCCATTCCCTCCATGCTTTTTTTGTTGTTGGGTTGTGTTCCCTTCCCTCATGAATTCTTCCAACGAGACGCGATGATGGGAACCTGGTGAAAAATGAGGAGAGTCACGGAGGAAGATGCCGGTACCGCAGATGACTATGCTCGAGGACGATTGATTGGTCGGCGGTTGAAGACGACCTTGGAGTGGAAGGACAGGCATGAAGCTCGTTGGGGTCCGAGAAGCATTGATATGCCGAAAGATACTGAGAGGGAAAGACAAATTGGAGAGGAAGGGACATGGCGATGGGGATGGAGATTGGCATGACGAGGGTTTGGACGTGCTGGATGAGGGTTGGCGAGGCTTATGGGAGATGAAGAGGGTTGAGGTAGATGAATATACCAAAGACATTCTCCAGGGCCTGATGGCAGGTGCTTTGTGTGACCGTGCCGAGAATCATATTCACCAGGTGTTGCGATTCCATGACTTTCACTTTGGTGAACTCGGGTTCGGGTGTGATGTTCGAGGCAAAAGCCGTATGATGCATGAATAGATAATTGATGTGTCCAAAACGCGCAAGCCAGGGTATCAAATCCGAAAACGCCTCGATGCTGCTCATCCCGCCGACTTGCCCCAGACAAGCCTTTTACCTCCCGGCACACGAAGAAGAAGAAGAAGAAGAACCAGGGGCGCCCGCCTAGGCCCCGGCGTCCCCCGCGCCCGCCGCGCTCGCCGGCCTGCTCGCCAGCGTGACGGCCGCGCGCACCGTCGCCGCGCTGCCGCCCGTGGCCTCGAGCACGCGGGCGACGTCGTCGCGCAGCTCGGGCATCGCCGCGGCCATCTGCTCGGCGAGCACGTCGCGGAAGGACGCGAAGGCGCGGCGCTTGCCGCGGACGAGCTGGTTGCCGCGGCGGACGAGCTCGACGAACTCGCGGGTGTAGATGTCCGGGTTGCGGCCGTTTTCGACGTATTCGAGGAGCTCGGGGGGCACGGAGGGGAGGGCGTTGGGCGGGGAGGCGGAGGCGTGGAGCTTCTGGAGGGACTCGGAGAGGGTTTTCCTGCGGGGGATGAGATGATGGGCGGGTTAGCGGGGAATGCGGAAACACTGATGGATGGAACTCAGGGAGAACGCACACTTGCGTGGAGAGGACGTCTTTGCTGGGGCGGCCCATGGAGTCGTAGGTTGAGACTTGGACCATGATTTGGTAGAAGTCTTGGATGATGTCTTTGAGCTGTTCTGGGAGGGGGTCAGCCGGTGTGTTGAGAGTGGAGGGAGGGTGAGGACGTACGCTCGATGCCATCGTGATCAACTCTATCGACGGGAGCCATTATGATTGGATGTCGAAGGGGTGCTGTTTGTTGAAGTTGAATCTTTGAGGTGCTGAGTCTGGGTGGAAGTTGTCCGCGATGATGGTGATGGTGATGGTGATGGTGATGCTTCAACACGCCGTGTGGCGTTGTGGCGCCGATCATGTTAAGACATGCTGTGGCTGTGGCTGTGGCTGACCGAGGTCAGATCTGCACTACCTCCTACCTGTAGTCCCTCCATCGAGATGAAGCTCTCCAGCAGGCCCGATTCGCACGAGGCTCCGAGTCCGCGAGCGGGTGTTCGCAGGGGAGGCTCACACTGTGCAATTGATTGATTGTTGCACTCGGTCGCCGTGTTTCATCCCAAGATTGGCACCATAGACATCCTGTTTCAGGGCGCCGGAGCGATCATGAGCCAATATGACGCTTGTACTCGTACAGACTCGTATGTCCGGAGTAGACTCACCACAATTGTCCCCGCTGTAAGTCAGGGGCCTCACTTTTGCTCATCTTCTCGAAGCAAAGACCGGGAGCCCGGCGGTTGGTTCTCCACGACTACAAAGCCACAGAGCGTGAGAGTCGACTCCGCACCTCCGATCAAAGGGTCTCCTGAGGCTGCTGCCCCGAGGAATCCGCAGGCAACCAACAAGTGCGGGCGACCGGACTCTGTACATACGGCCGCACCAATCCAAAAAGCCCTCCTCACCTGCCGAGATGTCTCGTCGATATGAGCTCGGCCAACGAGCTGGGTCGAGGATCCGAGCCTTGACCATTTGTTTGAGACCACCACTGCCCTGCTCGCCGAATCGCGCGGATGGAGGACTTGAGCTACCCACCATTGCTCCCCCTCTCCCCCTCTCCCCCTCTCCCCCTCTCTCCTTTCTCATCCCGGCTCTCTGTATTGCCGTCGTGATACCTGCAGGTCTGGGTCGCACGATGCCAAAGGGCTCGGCGAGGGCGAGTCACCCCGACCCGGTTGGCTCGAACCGGATCTCTCGGTCACGTGGGAGCGGCCAAAAGCAAGTCCCTCGATGAGGAAGGAACAGCTGAGACAACTTGGGAAACCGGGGACGTCGGTCAAATCATTGATCGATTAGTAGTCGAGACGGAAAGCGCGGCCAAGAGGTCTCGAGGACGGAGGCAGGAGCCGCGGCAGAGACGGAGAGGAAGGCGCGAAGGGGGCTCTTGCCGTGCCCTCACCGTGTCCCGGATCCGTTCTCACACTCCGAGGGCCTGCCCTCCCTCTTCCTCTGCCCCTTTTCTTTGTCTCTCTTGGTAGGTTTTATTCTCAATAAGAACCAACTGATCAATGACACTCTGCCCATCCTGTCCCGGAAATCTTTAACTTTTGGCCCCTCATTGCCTGTCTCGACGCTGCCATGCATGCTACCATTGTCTCCTCCACAGTGACCACCTCGGTCACGACGTTCGAGTTCGTCGTCGGGGACCGTCCAGAGCAACTCAAGGGGGGCTTGAGTAAGAGGACCCGATCCCACCTCTCCAAGCAGGGCTGGAAAGCCCACTTTGCCCAGCATCAGAAGCAGCCCGTCGTGCTGCTCAACGGGCCGGCAAACCTCTCTGGCCCTCTGGAAGATGCTCACCCCCTGACCAAGGAGCAACAACAGCAGCAGCAGCAGCAGCAGCAGCAGCAGCAAAAGCAGGGAACTGTCGATGATCGATCCCAGAAGAAGCGGCGGAAGAGGCTCCAGGTCGCTGTCACCTACGAGCTGGAAGTCGACGACGACGGAGCACAAACAGCAATGGTCGTCCGCAGCTCAGGGGCTCTCGGCATGGCACTGGCCCAAGGCGGCGAGATGATGCCTGCCTGGCCACTGCTCCTCTCCATGGACCGCGGCCTGGGGGGCGGCCGTGTCGACCCGTTCAAATCCTATCCCGGACCCTGGAGGGCCTACATCCCTCCCCTGGTGGATCACTGTGAGTCGGCATACCTTCCCTCCCTCGGGACCCTCGCGGGGCCAACGGCCCCATTGCTGACCAAACGGCCCCAGACATCTCCCACATGGCGGTGGACATCCCCGAGCTCGACCAGCCGGGCAACAAGGGCCTGCTGCGCACGCACTGGTTCCGCCTCGTCACCACCGACGCCTCCACGTTCCAGGTCGTCATGCTCCTCGCCGCGGCCAACATCTCGAGCGTCAAGGAGGGCGTCGCCGCCGAGCTCGGCTTCAAGACGCTCCTCATCAAGCAGGACGCCCTCAGGCACATCAACGCCGCCTTCCGCGACGCCGAGAAGCGCCTCAGCGACATGCTCATCGGCGCCGTCGCCAAGATGGCCGCCTACGAGTCCATGCACGGAAACGTTGAGTGCTTCAGGCTCCACATGGCCGGGCTCAGGCGCATGGTCGCCCTCAGGGGCGGCCTCGCGAGCCTCGGGCTCTGCGGCCTGCTGCGGCGCATGATCATCTGGATCGACCTCAACGGCGGGTACCTGCTCGGCGAGCCGAGGTACTTTCCGGGACAGACGTTCGCCGGCAACGAGGAGGAGGTTGTGTCGACCAACCTGAGGCATTATGTTGCCGATGACCGAATAGAGGAGCAAAGCTGAAATTTGTGGAGGCTGTATTTCGTAAAAAGGTTTGAGCATCTAATTGTATGATACGGCGGAGTATTTGTGAGAGGGGGGCAGAGGCTCGTTGATTTCCAAGAGCCTTAATATTCTATCTGTTTATATCAATATCTTCAGAAGTTGGTCTGTAGCACAGCTTGCAAAAACTTCGCGCGCAGAGTCTTTATTATCCTGTCTATCGGCCTATGCTCCAAATTACTATGTAAGGAAAAACTTGTATGTATGAGAGGTTGGGAGATCATGTATGCATATCGTGAATATATATCGCCTGTCAAGCCGCCCACGCGTGGGACGAATCGACGGCGAGCGTCGCCACGAGGAGCACCGCGTTGAACAGGGCCATCATGTAGAAGGGCACCCCGTTGGACCACTTGTCGAAGAGGAGGCCGCCGACTTTGGTGAGGATGAGGATGGCCGCGCCGCCGCAGAGCGAGTAGACGCCCGAGATGGAGCCCTTGAGGCACACGCGGGACGTGTCCTTGTGCGCTCCCGAAGAAATGAGGGGCTGGCTCTCGAGGGCCGCGGCTGCGCCAGGAGAGCGGGCGAGGCCCCGGCGTGCTGCTGCTGGAGGTGATGAAGAGGGCGCGGGGCCGGCGTCGACGGCGAGGATGCCGCGGCCGAGGGAGCCGAGGCTGCACACGATGGAGCCGATCTGGCTGATGCCGACGAGGGATACGGCGAGCAGGATCAAGGGGCTGCCGCCGCGGGCGTCGACGTTGCTGATCTCCGGGCTGGGCAGGCGGGGGAGGGCGAGGTAGCCGAGGATGCCGAAGACGGCGGCGACGACGACGGGCCAGTTGACGCGGCCGGGGCCGAGGCGGCTTGCGGAGTGGCCGAAGAGCGGGGCGCAGAGGAGGCCCATGAGCTGTGCGACGCCGGTGAGGACGGAGGAGAGGACGTAGGCCTCGCGGCACTCGCGCTTGAGGTCCGGGGAGGGGTCGTTGGGGGCGCCCTGGCAGAAGCCGTTGCGGATGAAGAAGGTGTTGACGAAGAGCGGGATGAAGAGGGAGATGGCGACGGTGGAGGCGCGGGCGACGAAGCCGCCGAGGTAGCCGAGGGCGATCCTGGAGTCGGTGAAGCCGAGGCGGACCGAGGCCTTGACGAGGTGCAGGTAGGGGATGACCTGGGGCGCGAAGAGATCAGCAACGCTTTGCTTCAGAACAGGAGAGAAGGGTAGTTGCAGGAAAAACCCACTTTTTTGGATGCAGCGCGTGCGTCTCGCGCGTCGCAACCGTCGTCGTCGTCGTCGTCATTGGCGGAGGCGTCCGCACTGCGCTTGGGTTTCAGCCCGAGGAGCAGGCGCCATCCTTTGCCCCTCTCGGATTTGATGTCGCGCAAGCCCCAGGCGACCAGGACGGCGACGACGAGCGCGGCGGCGCCGACGACGTAGAACGAGTACTCGACGGCCTGGCCGGGCGTGACGCCGTCGATCTCGCTGAACCGGGCGGGCAGGGGCAGGAAGAGCGAGAGGGCGAGCAGCGCGCCGCAGCCGGTGAAGAGGCCGACGTAGCCGGCGAGGACGGACGGCTTGCCGCCGCTGCTCACGGGGCGCGGGCCGCTGGCGGGGCTTCTGCTGGTGGTGCTTCTGCTGAGGGTGGTGGTGGTGGTGGTGGTGGTGGTGGCAGTGGTGGTCTCCGGCGCGGCGGCCGGCTCGTGCTCGGAGTCATCGGTCAAAGTGGGCAGGATCGCCGTGACCATGGTGGCCCTGCAGGCCGTTAGTACGAGCACGGAGTACCTTTTCAATGATTTGACGGATCGAAGAGCCTTACGTGGCGGACCCGCCGACGGCGAAGAGGATGCGGGCGAGCAGCAGCTGCGGGTACACGTTGCGCGCCTGGACGAGCAGGCCGAGGGCGCACGCGACGATGGCGTACCCGAGGACGGCGACCCAGCGCACGCCGAGGCGGTCGGAGACGAGCCCCCAGGCGGGGCATGCGAGCAGGGCGACGAGCTCATCGGCGAAGCCGAGGGTGCCGACGACGTCGCCGACGGCGTGCTTCTGGCCGATGAGGTCGGTGACGACGAAGGAGATGGAGCTGTTGAGGAAGACGAGGAAGGAGATGGAGAAGAGGGAGATGCCGAGGAGGTACGTGAGCGCCTGGACGGGCGTGGTGGAGGCGGAGAAGGGGAGGACGCGGCGGATGGAGGACATGCTGGGCGGGTGTGCCGGGGAGGTCTGGCCAGCAGGTCACATTGCAGAGTTGAGAGGCTTCGAGGGGGAGCAGGAGAGAGAGAGAGGAAGTGATGCTCGTGCTTGGGGAGTCGAGCTGAGCCTGGAGCTGGGATGGATGGATGGATGGATGGATGGATGGATGGTGTTGCAGGGCGAGCTCGATGACGGGGAGTCGTGGAGGCGAGGAGGAGCCGGGGATGCGGATGGAGGCCCCTTTTGGTCTAGCGCGTGCGCTTACGGAACCTGCGCTAGAGGATCAGATAAGATAACAAATCAATGTATGGGAATTGAGAAGCTGTAC
Organism: Escovopsis weberi; assembly: GCA_003055145.1. Taxonomy (NCBI): domain Eukaryota; kingdom Fungi; phylum Ascomycota; class Sordariomycetes; order Hypocreales; family Hypocreaceae; genus Escovopsis; species Escovopsis weberi. The sequence continues at coordinate 534,205 of NIGB01000004.1, forward strand.
TCCGTACTACGAGATCAAATCGGTTGCGGAGAGCGCTGGATTGTATGTATGCAGTTTTATTCGGATGAAGGGATTCGAGGCAAGGAAATGAGCCCCATTGCACACGGGTTTGCGACGTGATGCGAGGCGGCATGGCTTGGGCCCGTCGGCCTCGAGCCGTCAACGATGACGGAGACGGCGTAGCGCAGGCGCTAGAGCGCGGCAGCGGGGAGGCTCGAGCTCTGGATGGACCCTTACATAGGGACATACTAACTTATGTAAGCGCGATAAACGCGGCAGCCCTGTATCGTAGTACGTGCTTTGCGCACTGACTTGCACTGTACATGTCCATTGAGTCCTCCGTACGGACGATGGTGAGAACATCGAGAACATCGAGAACATCGATGCAGGATTACAGAGCCATCTTCTCCGTATTGAGTGCCAATGATCAGCATCAAATACAAATCAGACGTGACTAAAGGCAACACGGCATGTATGACCAGAAGCCTCGATCGCATCGCCAGCCTCTAAACCACGCCCCATTCAGATACCAAACTCCATTCCCGGAAAACCCCCCAGTCCCAAATCACAAGGCCAGTTCGCGCGAAAATACATGTACCCTAGACTCGAGAAAGAATATGAAAAAAAGAACTCCCCGCTCCCGTCGCCACAAACATCCATCCCGTTCAAGCTCGCCCTCTCTCACCACGCCCACAGGACCTTGTGGTGCAGCGTCCGCGCGCCGAGCCGCTCAAACTCAAACGGCGTGATCCACGAGTCGTTGTTGGACAGCTTCGCGAACACGCTCGCGCCCTTCCACGCCACGACCTGCTCGTCCATGTCCCGCGCGCTCCTGCTCACCAGGATCCGGTCCACAAAGTCCGGCTTGCGCGCCTTGAGCTTCTCCTCCAGCACCACCGTGAAGTGCGGGATCTTGGCGCCCCCGCCCACCACCATGATGCTGCCCAGCAGGTCGCGCATCTTCTTCTCCTCGCCGCGCGCCGCGTGCTGGATGCTCGTCAGGATCGCGACGTCCAGGGGCGCGAGGGGCAGCACCGAGTCCCGCTCCACGGCCAGCGCGTTGGCGCTGCGGCTGTTGGCGTCCGCGACGAACATGCCCGGTGGCGGCTGCTGCTGCTGCTGCTGCTGCTGTGGCTGTTGCTGTGGCTGGGATTGCGACTGCGAGGGGGTTTGGGCCTGCGACTGCGTTTGCGTTTGTGTTTGACCCTGACCCTGACCCCCCGCAGCGGGTGTGCTCGCCTGCGCAGCGGGGCTGTCCGCGCCCGCGCCCGCGCCGAGGCCGTCGCGGTTGGCACCGAAGATGTACGGCGCAGGGACAGGGGTCGATGCGCCCTCGGGCGCGGGGGAGCCCGCGTGGGAAGCCGCGGGCGTGACGGCGCTGACGGCGTCGCCCGCGCGACCGAGGAAGTTGAACGAGCTCTTCTCCTTGACCGGCGTGGAGATGCTCTCGCCGCCTTGCGACAGGGCCGGGCCGTTGGGGTTGGCGTTGGGGTTGGCGTTGGGGTTGGCGGCATTGGCGGCGGCGCCGTTGCTGCTGTTGGTGTTCGCGGCTGCGTTCTTGAGCGACGGCTTCACCAGGGTGAGGATCTCGAGCTGGGCGGCGGACGACGGGTCGTCGGGCAAGTCCACGTCGTAGCAGTTGTAGGAGCGCTCGACCAGCTTCCGGCGGCCGCGCAGCTTGGTGCTGTTGTCGAAGATGGCCGGGTCGAAGACGCCCATCGGGGCGAGGATGACCTCGTCGTACGTCTTGAACTGGTACTTGCGCGTCGGCTGGTTGGGCGCGCGCACGTGAAAGTTGTAGAGCTGGACCGAGATGTCGGCCTGGGACATGGTGCAGTGCTTGATCTTGAGCTCCTCGGCCAGGAGGAAGTCGTACCGCCGCTGCAGGTTGATCTCCTGGTAGGGGAAGTTGTCGAAGAGCATCATCTTGACAAACGTCTCGGTGATGTCGAAGCCGCCGTACTTGAGGTTGATGCGCGAGTCGTCGATGCACAGGCCGTCCTCGACGCAGGTGACCGACGTCTTCTGCGCGCCGACGTCGACGACGCAGGCCTGCGTGTAGCCGGCACCAAAGGTGGCCGCCATGCTCTCCTGGATGAAGCACACCCGGTTGAACTCGAACCAGGTCATGCACGACCGCAGGACCTGCTCGACGTACTTCTTGTCGTACAGGTCCGGGATGACGAAGACGCAGCTGTACTGCTGCCACTCGCTGTTGGTCGCCAGCCCGAGCTCCTGCCGCAGCGCCCTGTCGAGGAGGGTCTCGAAGTCGTCGAAGAGGTGCTCCTGGCTCGTGTACCCGTCCTCGTTCCAGTACCCGAGCCGAATGGGCCACCACAGCTTGAACTTGGGGGTCGAGTCGTCGGGGACGCGCAGCGCCTCGTTGCCGATGAAGCAGGACGCGAGCGAGTCCGGGTCCTCGAGCCTGCCGATGTCGGTCCACTCAATCTCCAGCGGGTCGTTGTGCTGGGGGATGACCTCGGGCTCGGTGCGGCGGTTGTAGGTCTGGACCAGCTCCTTGGAGTTGGGCAGGACCTTGCGCTTGTTGGCGCGCATGTCGACCTTGAGGTCGTTGCAGGTCTTGGTGTAGCGCTTCACCCACTCCTCGCCGTACTGCTGGTCGGGGGTCTTGGCCTCAAACTGGCGGCGGGGCAGGGCCTCATTCATCTCGGACTCGGTCTGCGGAAAGCGGGACGCGAGGGCCATGGGGATGGTCTTGGGGAGGGCGTCGCTGGCGAAGCCGATGCGCAGGTTCTGGCTGCCCGGGTGGATGACGATGACCCTCGAGGCGTCCATGCCGATGGCGGGCGTCGCGGCGCCATCTTCTTCGTTGAGGTCCGGCAGGGGCAGGGGCAGCTCGCCGTTGGCGTTCTTGGACAGGGCTCGGTCGCGGTCTCGGGCGTTCTGGACCAGTCGGTCGCGCGTGGCATCGCTCTGGAGTCGGAGGGCGAGCACCTGGTCGTCGCGCTTCATGTAGTCCCTGGAGAACGGCAAGGGTCAGCAAAACAAGGTCGGTCGAGGAGGTCGCTTGGGGAGAAGACGAGGCGGCTCGCGCACGTATAATAATTCTTCTGGTTGATGGGGCTGACGTCGGGCCAGGACGTCAGCTTCATGCCATTGTCGGTCCGCTCGAGCCCTGCGCGAAAGCACTGTCAGCCCAGGGTCGCCATTTACGATGTCATCGCAGTTGTCTCGAGTCTCGGAATTCTCGTGGATCGCGTTCTCTGCTAAGGACAGTAAGGACCGGCTTCTTACCCTCTCTAAGGAGGACTCTCTCGGAGACCTTTCCGACCATGATGCTGTCGTGAGCCCGTCGGCAAGGCTTGACGCGGGAAGGAGGGGGGTTGAGGCGCAGGAGGATGGGGATGGTGGGAGGTATGGCGGATTGATCGATCGATCGATCAATGTTATGGTGGTGGCGGTGGTGGTGGTGATGATGATGCCGAGTTTGCGAGGTTGCGTTCCATGGCCCGCCGAGCCTCGACAGATTGGAGGCAATGACCAGTGGGCAATGGGCAATGAGTGATAACTCGGACTCGGACTCGTTCCACCACGTTGGCAAACCCCCCCGGACGCGCATTTAGCGCGCCCATGCGTCGAACCTGACCCGACTCGTCAATCCTTTTTGAGGTTCCAGATTGGCAGAAAAAGGCGATAAGGCGCTGAGATGGATCAACGGCCTGCGACTCTGGATGGATCGTCATGTTGCGACGCGCACTGTGCAGAGGACGGCCAGGAGCGGTCATCGCCCTGCTTGCCAGCAAGACCCACACAGTCTCGATCTGGCAGATTTCGGACAGGACGATCACCGCCTACCCTAGACATGAATTCAAGAAATTGAATATCCATGAACATATTGATTTGATTACCTGTAATTCATGGAATTGATGATGCTTGGATCATCACCTCCATCTTGGTTTACGACCTTAGTAGACCACAAGGGCATCCACATATGGTACGGATCATGGAATGGATCATCTCCTTCCCCCCTCAAACAGACTGATTCTCGACTGCGACGAGCCAGTGGTACAAGGTGCTCCCTCTGCCTCACCAGGCCCCTTTCACCAAGGCAGTATGTACATGTATTGATCTGTCAACTTGGATTGAGATCAATGGTAGCTCCATCCAGGCATCGGCGGTTTGCCACTCGTACGCAGAACCAGATGGATCAATCAAGACTACTAGTACTTAGTTAGTAGTAACTAACAGGTACTCTAACGGCTTGGGCTAGAGTCTTGGTGACCGTGGCTTCCGACTCCCAATAACTTCCATTCAATGATGATCCTTCCACGTGCCTCAACTTGCCCTCCTTCTCTCCTCCACCCTGATCCATCATCCACACTGAACAACCTCGCCGCACTCGATACAACCACACCACGACTTAAGCAGCGCTCCTCCTGCCGACCTGCATCTTCCAAACACCAGCATCATCGCCCGAGGTCACCATGCCCGTGCAGATATACACCTCCAGCCCCATCCACGCCTCCGAGGCGGACGGCCCGACACCAAACACAGGCGAGCCAGAAGACCCGTCGACCACACTCGACGCCAGAGCAGCTGGACAGCCCTCAAGAGCCCCAGCGACAACTTCCACGACGACGTCGACGTCCCATCCCCCATCCGCCCAGCCAGGAGCTCGGCCATCTCTTCCAGCCCAGACGGCCGCACCCCAAGCCGCCCGCCGCACCAACTACCAACCCACACAGACACAATCCGATCCAGCTACCACCAGCACCACCAGCACCAGCACCACCAGCCCTCCGGCCCCTCAACCCGGCGCCGTGCCTCTGCCCCTCCTCGGAGGAGGCCAGCATCACCACTCCCTTCCCCCTCCCCCCCCTCCTCCGAAGACTGGGACGGCACCGTCGTCGTCATCATACTCGTACGCCGCGTCGTCGGCGTACACCCCGAGAGCGCGGTACCACCGAGCGCCCCACGACGACGACGGCGGCGGCGGCGAGGCGAGGAACTACTCGCACCCGCCGGGCTACCAGCAAAACGTCCACGCGGCCGAGTTTAGCAGCGCTCAGCTGGCGGCGCACAACCAGTCCGTCTTCCACGCGGGCGGCTACGGGGACGGGGACGAGGACGGAGTGTGGAGCACGGCAAAGAGGTGGGCGGCGGCGGCGGGGGAGAGCATCATGGCTGCCGAGGAGCAGATCTGGAAGAAGATCAACGGCGATTAGCTCCGGGTCCTCTGTTCATTCATTCATCAATTTAAACAGACGGACATTCGTTGGAGGCTCGGGGGGGGACGGAGGCATGATATCATGTACGATTATCGTAACAGCTGTAGCTTTGGAATCCACTTGTGCTCTTTTTTTTTGCTCCCTCGGAGTGCTCGATATTTGTTCCTCGGTATTTGTTCTCCCCTCTCTCTCCGCTCCGTCTTGTTGTCGCGAGTTTGGAGATGCTTTGGGTGGGGAGGATGGCCCACACCACCTTCATGCAAGCACTTTCGAGACCCCTGTCCTCCGTAGCGCGCGCAGTCCCCCAAATTTGCCCACGATGTGTTCCCGGGCCTGGATGCCTGGACCAACGTGGAGCACGCCATCAAGGCCAGAGGAGAAGCTCCAGAGGAGAAGCTCCAGACATGCTACCGTAGGCCGCAAGGGCTCTGGATTGGCAGAGAGAGCGGAGGGACACTGGTGAGGGCTCGACCGAAGCAGACTTTGGAATGATGAGGCAGTGTTTGGTGAAGAGCGGCCCGCTCTCCGAGGCGCCTTTGCCGTCTGACTGGGTGACCAAGTCGTGCGTGCTTCTCTCAAGCAGGTAGATATCTCTGAGCACATGGCACAACTTGAGTAGTTATCATCTTCCCCAGGAGGAGGACATTGATCCAGGTAGAGAGCATCATTCGTTCGCCGAGCACCGAGTCCCCTCGCAGAGCTGTCCCTCCTTTTCGTCTGGTATGAGTTCGACGTACTGTGGGATGGCCCAGACAAGGGGAGTCGAGGATCAGGACTTGAGGTCTATGGCTGCGGCTGCACATGGAGTAATCCATAGCTGGTGCGAGAATGAATCCACCCCCATCTCGTCAGAGGATGATGCGAGCACCCTGTGCGTCGAAGTCGAAGTGCCGATGTCGAGTTTATCGTCTCTCGCGGAGAACGTGGAGGGGGGAGAGGCAACAGACCTTGAGCTCCGCTGTCAATTCCGCATCGAGCACATTTTGAATCTTTCGCATTCAGCAGGTCTGAAGAATGATATCAATTGCATCGCACGCCATGCGTGATGTTGCATTGGGGAGATTGCAACTCGGAGGCTTGCGAGGGGGATTTGGGAGCTGCCATGGAGGCGTTTGACTTGTGGGAGATGCATTTTCTACTAACATATCAATGCATCAAAGCCGTCCACGGGTTTTATGCATTTAACAGGACACGGTGCCAGTTTCTGCCCGCTTACCGGTACTGAGAATCTCACCCCGCGACTTTGTCGATACCGTCGTTGCTGTCAAAATAGACCCTGGACTGGTCAGTGCGCGGTAACTCCGTGTACCTGCCGTGCTCGGACGGTCGAGTCACGCAGTGCTGCCATGGTGGTGGAGATGGAGCTGGAATCATCATGTCCAACCTCGTCTAGGGTAGGTGTGAGCGCAGAATCATGTCGACCTTCCACATGTTGATGTCCCTCCCCGTGCACGACTCGACTGTCCGACATCGATCAACAAGGTTGATCAATTGCGTCAATCGCGGACCCTCCAGCTCCCGACATGGCGTCCGAAGGGAGCCCGCCTTGCCCTGCGAAATCCCTCCTCGGCATCGTGAAGCCATCCCGGGACCCGGCCTGGGCATTGATTGATATTGGAGGAGGAGAGGGAGGGCGGCCTAAATCCGCTAGACTGGGCCCCAATAGCTGGGGTGCAGCCGCCAGCTCAGCCGACCAATCAGCAGCTTGGGCTCTCATGCGGCTTCGTCCGGCACGGCGCGACTTGGGAATAGTACGGATGGCTCGTTCGGATTGTACAGATTGATTTGTACAAGAGGTACGGAGTACCTACTGATGGCTTTGATAGATCTGATCTGATCTGCCTACTCCTTCGAATATCCATCGACTGATTTCCATGGAGACTAATCGTCTTCTCTTTGGTGCCTGTATCGGACGCCCAGCGGTCCTCGATCGCTCTGAATCCTTGTTGCCGGGTAAAACGACCTCTCGAGCCCTGCACGGCTGCAGTGCGTCAGAGGGCCAATGGAGGTTAGTACTCCTCAAGGTACCGTCAGATAAGAAGGTACTTCTCTTGGCAGCCGCGAGCCCTCTGCTTACGGTCTGGGCATCCGCCGTCGGGCATGTACCGACCTATTTGGCGTTGCCTAGCAGCGCTCGACCTCCATGCAGCGATGGCCAAGATCCATTGGGACCCATTGATCCATCCAATGGATCTTTCGAGGTCCGGCCACCGTCCCATTCCCGACCCCCAAAAAAACAACAGGACAACAAAGGACTTGAACTTCAATGCTCCCGCGACCTTGGATGCAACGCTTTCTGCTGCCGGTGACTGCAGTGAGTCCTCCGAGTCTTCGAGTCCTGGAAGAGGTTCCTTGAACAGGTGGAATTTTGGAGCCTTTCAAAGAGGTACCTCCTCTTCGTACCGAGCGGTACATCCCATCCGGTCGCACCTTCTCAGGTTGATCTGTCACTTCCGCCCGCCCTCCCTCGTACCTGCCCTCCGGTTGGTCGTACCTTCCTCGAGCTCTCTCGCCTTTGGGCTGTAGCATCACCGCCCGCAGCCTCCAAGTGCGACGCTGCCTTCTTTCCGTCGTTGCTCGGGTACCTCCTACCTCTACTAAGCTTCGGACCTCCTGCCTGCAGTGCTCACCTCCATCACCGCATCATCTCAACCCACCTCAACCCACCTCAGCCCACCTCACCTCAAGCCTCACCTGGGCCTCTTCCTCCTCCTCCTCCTCCTCCTCCTCCTCCTCCTCCTCCTCCTCCCAGCATCATCATCCTCGGGGCTGCTGCTCAATCTCTTCTTTTCTGCTCCTTGTTCATCTTCATCATCTTCTTTTTTCTCTCTTCGTCCTTTTTTTTTCCCCTTTCGTTTCCACCCTTCCCCTTCGACCGGCCTCCTTCACTTCCCTGGTCCCCCTTCTCTTGCGGCAGCTATTTTAGATTGAAGCAGGGAAGTGAGCCCTTCCGAGGAGACGAGTACGAGTACTCGCACCATCCTCCCTTCTGTCGATCGCCCTGTCTTTGCTCTGTTGTTTTTTTTCTTGGTACGGCCTCCTCCCTCGCTCTCCCTGCCAGGTGCACTCCCTTTTTGCATCTCTTCACCACGGCAAACAACCCCACGGCTCGCATCCTTGGCATTGTTTGGGCAATATCACTGGGCAAACAAACTAATCTGTTTTTTTTCTTCCTGCTTCTCTCCTCGACCCCTTCGTCTAGGTTGCACCGGCGCTCATGATCTCCCTCGCCTTCTAATGACCGTTACGATAATTACCTGGATAACGATAAACGAGCCTCTGCGATTTCACCGTTCATCTTTTCTCACCAGAATTCCAAGACCCGATCAATTTGTCTGATCATCACCTCCTCCGGCATTCCATTCGCATTGACTTGGCATTTTCGATACTGGCAATTGCTTCATTTGTTTGATTCCCATCATCGCTTACCATCGAACCGATAACGTTCCTGCCCAAGCATCCTGCTTAGCATTGTGTCTTTTTTTTTTCTCTTCGGCTTTCCCTTTCGACCTCGCGGTCACCCGAGACTGGCGGTGCACGCACCTGGGATGCTTGCGACTGGGATACAGTACCTCGATCTATAATTAGCAGCTGCTATGAGTGAGGATCAATTACTAAACAGGCACGTCCTACTCCCGGAGCAATCCATTTTTGTACTTTCAACTTGCTGCACTGCTACTCCTTGTTCCTCTGGTAACACTCTTGGATGCAACCGTCTGCGAGAGCATCTCTGTCAACTTCCTTGATCGGCTCGTCCCTTGCTGACCGACCATTCCTTATCAACAGCTTTGGAGATCCAAGCGCTCGACCTCCGACGCCGAAGCAAACACCAACTTCCGCCGCTTGCCCGAGCCCCATCTTCGAGACCCCGAGACCTCCTCAGGGCTCCTTCGCCGAATCCAGCGGCCAGACGCCACGTTACGCAGAAGATTACTCGGTCTTCAACGCTACCCCGGGAAACCTGCGCGGGAACCAGCGCCCTTTCGCCGATTACATCTCCACCGATTTCATAGGCCCGCCCCTGGGCCACAAAAGACTCCTGTCCACCGAGGATATCTCCGTCGACGTCGCATCCCGAGTCAATCTTGCCTCGCCCCATCCTTACTTCCGATTTCCCGGGACCGATCCTCCACGACGGCTGCCCTCTTCGCCGGCGTTTGTCTTTCCCAAGGGGCCTCCAGCTGAGGCCGAACTCCAGCTGAGCCCCAATCTGCCGCCGCATGGGAAATCATCGAAAAAGCTTCGTCGGGGGACCCTGACGCTGCCGAGCTCCGAGACGACCCAGGTCTTGTCTCCGCCGCCTTCCGCTCACAAGGGTGGCGTGAAGCCGACGCAAAAGCCCAGCAACATGCAAGATGACCAACAAGATGAACAGCAGGACTATGAAGGCTTACAGGCACACGAGGTGGCACCCCTGACGGGCCATGCCGGCGATATCTTCAGCTACGGAATGGCCGCCCATGGAGCAGCAACCCATGGTGTTTTCTGGGACTCGTCGACGATGAACATGGATATCGATTTCGGCGCGAGCCCGACAACCTTCTTCCAGCCTTCTCACCGGCATACGGGGTCTTTCGATTGGAACAGCGAGATCCAGCTCTTCCAAGACCCGGTTCCTCCGCCTCCGGCTCCGACGACGCTGGAAACCGCATTGCCTATTCGTCGGGAGAGGGCGCTGGCCCCAAAACCCTCTTCCTCAGGACAGACCACCGCTCCTAGTCCCGCTGCTCTGGCCGCCAGCGCAATGCCAGCCGCCTTACCAAATTCAACGGACGACCCTCTCGGCTTGAACATGCCTGTCGACGGTGTGGACCCCGGCTTGATATGTAGTCGACCCACCACCTCGTCCATGGATGTGGACTTCAACGAGCAATCTAACGGCCGATCAGCGAGTTCGGCCGTGCAAGAAGCCCACAGTGCCCCTGCAGCCACTCAGCCTCGTCGAACGAACAGTGCGGGCGGTGCCAAGGAAGGCAAAAAGGGCAAGATGGTGGACCGTTCTCTCACAAGACCATCAGGTAAAACGGCCGGACGGCCAGCTCTCCAACGCAGCTCGAGCGAGACCAAGGGCAAGAAGAACCTGGGACGACCATTGCCGGCACTGGCACCCGCCATCAAATCGATACCCCAGAATGTGAGCCCGAGCACCGACGGCGGCAACCCGGAATCCAAGCCTTCGGACAGAACATCGCCCGTCAAGTCGCAGCGGCGGCTTTCGAGCCTGGCGTCTATCCCGGAGTCCATGTCTCAGCCTCATCTCGGACGACCACGGACGTCTGTCCGGTTCACCATAGACGCGCACGGACGGGCCCGAGCCGAGACAACATTCTTGCTGGACGAACCAGGCGCTCTCGGCATGACACGAAGCAGGAGCTCGCGCGAGCTTTCGGGACGGAGCAGCTGGTGTTCGTCGGATGACGAGTCGTCGACCGACGAGGAGCCGATCATCATTCCGAGCCGAAGCAATTCGCACAATTCCTTCCCAGTGCCAGACGCGAGGAATCCCATCGCTTCGATGTTCCACTCGTCACGACGCAGCGTCAGCGAAAAGAGCACCACCAACTCCTCGGGGACTAGAGACGGGTCGGCCGGACCCCTCGACGGGGAGAGCGAGACGGAAACAGTTCTCACAGACCATGAAAGGGGGGGAGACGCGGCCAGCGAGTTGCGCAAAATCGTGCAGGACCGACAGAAGCGATCTACGCAGATGGATATTGCGCGGTCACAGCAATTCACCGCCTCGAGCAGTCTCGGCGGCTTCGGTGCCAGCACAATCTCCCCGGTGAGCCTGGCGGATTCGACGTACGGGACAGACGGGCAGACGATCCGGTGTGTCTGCCGAAGGAACGACGTCGATGAGGCACGAGAATTCATGCTCCAATGGTATGTTTCCCCGTTTCGTTGCGCATTCGCAACTCAAGCTTCATCTTTGAAAGCGTTTCAGAGATCTGTAGTTTTGCTGACATTTCTTTTCCCCACTTGCCTCCAGTGAATCGTGCGAGATGTGGCTTCATGGAAAGTGCGTCAACATCTCGAGAGACTCGATGCCGAGCGTATACATTTGTGGATTCTGCCCGAGCCTGGGAACCATGGCAGGCAGGCGGGTGCAGGACGCCGACCTGGCCACCATGGCGGCACGAGCATCGATTTTGATACCGGTCAAAGAAAAATTGATGCGGGCGTTCCGATGATTTTGTGAGGGAAGGAAACTCACTCGTGATGGGCAGCGGATCTGGATCCAAAAAAAAAAGGGACGGAAAGTCTTGCCTTTTATTTTCTTCTCCTTCACCTTCTTCTTTCTCTTCTTCACCACCCCCCCTTTTCATCATTTGCATTTGTTAAATTGTCATGTGGCATGCTTTGGATTTTTTTTATTTTTATTTTTTTGGGAAAATGAGGGACAGTAGGTATATCATGAAGATACCCGGTGCAAAGAAGAATGGATCAATGGCATAGAGGAGCGGCGAGATATAATCGAGGATGTGAGATGGATGAATCCATTGATGTATTGATGTATGTATGTATCAATGTCTACCATGGGGGATGGGGAATGGTTTGATCAGGGGTCCAGGAGTTGGAATAGTTGATGTCATTCATTACATACCTGAGCATCAAGAACATATGTATCGAGATCAAGTCCTCTCGCCTACCCGGGAGGATCGCCAGGAGGCGGAGTGGGGAGCAACGGGACCCCACTTCAAAATGGCAGGCTGGTCAGGACTCGGGACCCCGCGGTGGCCGAAGTCGGAGACTGAGTGGATTGAATGATGGATCAATGATTGTTGATGGTACGAAGACGCCCAGTTGTGGGTCGGCAGCTACCTTTAGTGCTAGTCGTAAGGCGGGCGGAGAGACGTAATGGCAATGCGGTAATGCTCTTGGGCACATCTAATCCATCAATTGATCCCCCCCCCCCCCCCCCCCCC
>NIGB01000004.1:552547-578412 GCA_003055145.1 Escovopsis weberi
TGCCGCCTAGTAATTTGGTGTTGTACGGGTTTTTCCTCGGTGGTCACCTCCTCTTCCCCACACCCGCCGCAAATCCCGCCGCCAATGGCAGTCCCCCTCCGCCCTCTCATCTCCTCCCCCCATTCGCCCCCCCTCCCCCCGACCAAGACACCCCCAGCGCCTCCCAACCTCCCTCGACCGTCGACAGCCCCCGCCGCATCCTCCTCGCCTCGCCCCCCCGCGCGCCGAGGCTCAGGCTCCTCCCCACCACCAGCGGCCGCGGCGCCATCTCCATCTCCATCTTCATCTCCGGCGCCGTCCGCGCCGACGCGCTCCGCTGCACGGGCTTCCGCGCGATCTGCAGATCGCTCCAGATCCTCGACGCCGGCGACCCCTTCTCCCCGTCCCCCTCCCCGTCCCCCTCCCCGTCCCCATCCCCATCCCCATATCCGTCCGCGCCCGCGCCCGCTCCCGCTTGCCTCCCCGCCATCCTCTCCAGCCGCTCCATCCTGCGCCTCACCAGTCCCTCGTCGGCCCTCCCGCGGCGCACGTCCCCCCAGCACCCCTTGCACAGCGGCACCTCCTCGATCTCCATCGCGCGCCCAAAGCCCAGGCCCCGTCCCCGTCCTCCCGATGCCGCCGTCTCCATCTCCACCCCCAGAGGAGGAGGAGGAGGAGTGCGAGCCGCCCCGCCCGGGAACAGCGCCCGCGCCGTCCTCCCCGCCGCGATCCGCCGGCTCCCGCAGACCAAGCACCCGTAGCACGCCCTGTGCCAGAAACACCACCTCAGGCTCACGCACTCGTCCCCGCGCACCACCACCTCCCCGCAGCCCCAGCAGATCGACAGGTCCAGCACCAGCGCCGCGCACGCGCCGCACGACGGGCGCCCCGCGCGGCCCAGCAGGCGCGGCGGGCCGCGGGTCAGGTGGTGGCAGAAGGTGCACGCGAAGACGGTCGCCGGGCGCGGGCGCGGGTGGGGGCCGAGGCCGGGGCCGGGGCCGATGCTGGCGCTGCGCCGCGGGCGCGTGTTCTCGGAGCCGGGCATGCTGCGCGTCGTGTCATTTGGGTGTTGGATGGATGGGTAGGTACTATACATGTATGTTTCGAGACGGGAGCGAACGTATAAGTGAGAGCTTTGGAGTGAGTGTATGAAACGAGAGAGGGGTGATATAAGAGATCCGTGAAAACATGGAGCGACAGAAAGAGATGGAGCGACACGGAGAGCGAGCGAGAGAGGCACGAGACTCGGCAAAAGAGTGAGAAGATGTGCGTGTGCTGGACGAGGAGCGTCTTCGTGAAGCGTGAGGCCGCACATGTCCATTCCATCCCCGGGACGGCCACCGAGGCAGGCGCATTCATGAATCACCAGGGGAAACGCGAGAAAATCAATCAGCCGATCCAGCCCAAGAACATTAAAAAGGGAATTCACGCCGAGCAGGTTCTGGTCAGAGAGTCGTCCTCGATTGACGCGCCATGCAGCTCTACAATTAAAGCACCATTTTCCCCCTGTAAGGCCCCCTTTTACCCCAAACGCCATTGACCTCGAGTCCTTCTCGACGAGGAGGAAGAGAATCGAAAAGAATCGAAGAGAGAAGAAGAAGAAAAAAAAAAGAACAAGGGTAGCAAAGAAAGCAAACATGAATGGAAAGCAAGAAGAGATGCTCATCAAAAAGAGCAGGAGTCTAATACAAGGTAGTCCGGTTATAGCAAATGATTCTTTTGAGAAAAAAAAAAACATTGAGGTAACAGGTCGGCCAATCAACCAATCAGTCAAACCCAATCCTTTGGCTCGTTCCAAATATTTGCTTCGAAAAGGGGAAAGGCGCGGATGCAAATTATATCTCGGTCGAATGCGTGGCCCAGAACCAAAAGTGGCCGTCTGAGAAGATGGGAAAGGGAGAGAAAGAGGGGGAAGAGGAGAAAGAGGGAAGAGAAGAGGAAATGGGACCCAATAACGCATGGCGACGTTAGGTACGGGTTTGTTCTGCGATGTTGTACAAGGGGAGGGCCTGGGGAAGGGGGGAGAAGGGCCACAAAGGGGCCAGGCGACAGATACGGCGAGCTTGCGCTTGCTCTTGCTTCGTCACTCATCGTTGCTTGGGGCGAGCGAGCTCATTTAGCCGGTTCATGTCGAAAGTTGTTCGCTTCTTCGCCGCCGGCCTCGTCGTCGTCGTCTTTGTAGTCATCGCTGTCTTCGTAGTCGCTGTCGTCGCTGTTGTCGTCGCTGTCGTCGTGGTCGTTGCCGTGGGTCCTGGTGTTCGTCCTTGCGCGCGCGCCGGGGTGCGTCCGAGGAATCGCCCCGTGGTCTTGGCTGGGGTGCGGCCAAGCGGACGATCAGGTTCCCCCCTCTTGATAGGGGTAGTGCCAAGGGCCTTTGCGGCTGCCGAGCTACCCGTCTGCGACCTCTTCTTCTTAGCGGCCCTCTCATCGTCCACGTCGGCCATGTCCGAGTCCGCGGAGACACGGCGTCGTTTCTTATTCGACATGCCGTGCAGCGCGCCGATGAGCACCTTGGGCGGAGACGGGATCGCGTTCTCCTTGTTCGAGTTGGACGTGGGAGAAAGGCTGGTGGTGACGGTGGGGAAGCCGCCGGGCATCTCGGACGAAGGCTTGATGGATTCGCGGACGGCTCGGATGCTCGACTGGCCGGGGAGCGCGCCGAAGCCCGAGGGAGATGCACCGCCGAAATGAATGGTGCGATCGCTGCGGAAGGAGAAGGCCCCCGTCGGTGTAGGGGCGGCGGAGCTCTTGTCGCCCTGATCCTCCATGACCACCTCGTTCGGCCCAGGCTCGATGACATCCTTGAGGCCGGACAGATGGCTGGAGAGATCGGGGTAGACGACGTCCCCGGACGGGCCAGCACTCGCCTTGGCGCTCGCGGACCCGGCGGGCTGCTTGTTCTCGAGGCCGAGCATAGCTTTGGCCCTGCCTACGAAGCCGGACTTGTGGGGCGAGGGGGATTTCTGACCCATTGGGGCGCGGGCGGTATCCGGCGTGAAGGTGACTTTTTTGGCGGCCTTCTTGCTGGTAAAAGGCGTGGTGAGCGGCAGAGACGGTCTGCCTACGCGTGGAGAAGAAAGCGTTTGGTTCTTGGAATTGGCCGACTGTGGTGAGATTCCACTTTTCTGTTCGCCGAGCCCGGGCTTCTGGCCGCGAAGGATCGACTTGGCCTTCTGAAAGCGGCTAGGGCTTGAAGTGCGCTGTTGGGTCCCCGGGGTGGTCGGCTCCAAACTCATATTTTCGGTGGCGTTGGTCATAGCCGCAGCGTCCGAGAGCTCTGGCTTCGAGCCGGCCGATTGTTTGCTCGGAGTAATGGAAGGTGTCACGGTGGGAGAAGCGGCAGCGGCAGCAGCAGCAGCAGCAGGAGCTGCGGCAGGCTTGGTTTGGACAATTGACGGCTTGGCCGGGCTCATTCGCTGGGAGAAGCCTGGCCTGACGATGGATCGGAGCCTCCTCACTGTCGAAGGTGGCTTTGGCGTCGCGTCCTCATCCTGGTTTTTGGGGCGGGTGGTGGAAGCATCGTCTCCCGCGTTCTGCTTGAGCCTCTTGGCGGAAGACGAGACAGTCTGCTTGGAGAGCAGGGCTGGGCTCCTGCTCCGGTTGGCGCCCTCGAGCTTCTTCGGGGTCTGGCCACCTCCGATCTGGGCGGCGGATTGCTTCCTTTTGAGGCCGAACCTGGATCGGTCATTCGGGGCGGCTTCCGGCGCGGGCGGCTTCGTCGGGATTCTCTTGGAGTTGGATTTATGCGGCGTCGGGGAGACATCGAGGGTCGACTTGGAAGCCCCCGCCGGGGCGGGCTTGGCAGGGGTGAACTTTGCATTCTGTGCCCTCCACGCCGAGGCGTGGCCCTCGATTGAATCCATCTTCTTGAACTCGGCGAGGTGGGCCGCGCTGAAGCGTCCGGTCTTGCTCCTGGGCCTGGCAAAGGTGCGCTCGCCGGGGGCCGGGTTGGAGGGCGACGACTGGCCCGCCTCCTTCTGGGCGGCGACCAGCTCGGCCTTGAATTTTGCCACGTCGCCCTTGAGCCCGGCCATGACCTCCTGAGCCTTGGTGTTCTTCTCCCAGGTCCAGTTGGGGGGTTTGACGCGGAAGCTGAAGGCCGAGGCCGACACACCGCCTATCCTAGAGGGGGTCGAGTCGAGTCCGGAGCCATGAGTGCTGTCCCTTCTTCGCGGATCCTTGATGTCGCTAAAGCCAAGTTCCAAGGCGGAGGAGGGCGCGAAGCTGGTCTGTTGGAATTTGCTCGGGTGCATTTCTGTGCTAGGAGGCTTGGGGACCGCGGAGGCAGGGGTCGCCGGCGTGGCTCGAGGGGTCGCGGCACGATTGTTGCCCATGAGGGTCTCGCGGACAGGAGATTGGGTCTTGGAGGTTGCCGAGGCAGGCTCTGGTGCGGTTATCGTAGTCTATTTTTTTTTTCCAAACCAAATCCCCACGGCGGAGTGGTGAGTGAGCGACTGCTGCGGCCAAGTCGAGTCTAGGGGGAAAAGAATCTTGCACCCTGACATACCTTGGGGGCCGTGTGCGCCAGACGAGCTGAACGACGGCGCGTCGCCGGCGACATGATGGTGAGAGCGCTCCCGTGTGGTCGTCAGGAGGGTCAAGGGAGAGTGGTTGAGATGCAAGGCGCGCGCGGACGGGGTGCTGGCGTGGGAAGATGAGGGTCGCGGTGGCGATGGATCCCGTGGTGATTGATTGTTTTGATGATCTCCGTAAATTGATTCTGTTAGCAGCTGGCAGATACCACTAGTTAGTACGGAGCACGGAGCACAGAGCACAGAGCACAGAGCACGGAATCCAGAATCCAGATAGGGCGGCCAAGGGTGTGTGCTGATTACTACGAGCCGTTCCCCGTACCTTCCCTCGTACGTTCTCCGTACCTGCCTGCCCTCGTGTGTACCTGCCGCCTGCCGCCTGCCGCGCCCCTGGTGGGGCTCCTGCCCGTTTGTTTACTTTCTCGTGGCCCGTGCCCCGGCTAATCCACGGCCCCTCGAAATGGCAGTACAGTGTGTGTCTCACAGTCTTCCCTCCTCATTCGCACTTGGCACCGTGCGAGGCTTCTGGCAGTCTCGAGAGTCGTGAAGGCTTCAATCACGTCAGACTGCGGGATCCACTTGTCCTCATCACAAGACGACGGTATCGACGACGACAACGACGGCGACGACAACGACGGCGACGACAACGACGGCGACGACAACGACGGCGACGACAACGACGGCGACGACAAAGACGACGACGACGACGACGAGGACGATGAGGTGGAGCGAATGCGGGATGCTTGAGTTCCGCTGCAGAGTGGTTCCTTGACAGGCCAGATACATGAGGCTAAAATCATGTCGCTTGCCTTTCCAGAGATACACGTAGCAGGCGTCCCATACCTCCGTTGATGGCCTTGCCGGGACAAAAAGCGTCCCGCTATGTTGACTATCTACTCATTCGAGTTCTTGAACGAGCGACGGAAGACGCGGGCCACTGATGCTTCAAATACCACGCTTGGCGAATGTCAGGATACCTCGAGGACGGAACATTCCATCAACAGACTGTTGGCTGTTTCTCTCTCAAGAATCGACCCTTGGTCCCCTTGCCATTCGACTTGGCCAAAGACCGGGGAGCAGGCAGCTGACGTTCTTCTGAGCTTGCCTCTACGCAGATGGCTTTGCCGATCTGCCCTCTTGGGCCGTTGTGTCGTTGACTTCAGTCAAACTCGGCATGAGGCCTGGGAAGACAAGGGGCGTCGAATCGTTCAAGAGACTGCAGGTAATAAGTTTGCAGGTAGGATTGGGACGAAATGAGGCCTACAAATAGCATCAGACGTGCAGACGGATCTCGGGAACTGGCCATTGGCCGTTGTTTCCTTCCGAACTCAGGTACTTGCGGGATGGGCAGCCCCAATTTCTTGAAGACGCCAGGCGCTGTCTACTGCCTGTACTCGCACGAGTACTCGAGCTCGTCATAGCACGATGTGTGAAGGCTGACTGCCTGACATCCCGCCGAGAGCGGCCCCCCTTGAGGATGGCTCGGCTCTATGTAATCCTCCCGAGCACCGGCGCTGCTTGTTCTCCGCTTTGCGGAGGCGGCTTGGGTCATGCAGACGGAAAGCGCCAGAAGCCCGGGACTGACCAGTCGAGGATGACAGGCAGAAAGTACCTGTATCGTCGAGATGCAAACCTTCAAATTAAGACGCATTCTTTTCCTATATAAGTATCAATTCCGGGACGAAGTGAGAGGCCACAGATGAGGGGGAGAAGGGATCGAAACCTGGAATGTGACTGTACCTACGGGGTATGGCTCCGTGGATTGCATCACACCCACTACACACACATCGATGTGTTCTCCGTACATGTAGGCCCTTCGCGATGCGCATGTGTGTACATATCTGTAACGCGGCCGCAGCGCCGTCATGATCAACTCCGACCAAAAAGCCAACCAATGGCACAACTTGGTGCGGCTGTGGCCGGTGATTCACGGCTTGATCATTGAGCATCTCGAATGGATGTCTGCTTGTCGTGAAGACAGTCGTCGTGTATGTACGAGTGACAGCAATGGTGGCGGCTCTTGGTTCGGCCGGAGCTTCCATGTCAATGCGTTGCTTGGCCGACAAGATGCGGCGCACCACGGGATTCGAGAAGGGATCGAGGGTACGGTGAGAATGCTTTGTTGGGCTTTCTGGACAAGTCCCGCTAGATCCAAGCGGAACCTCAATGGCTACTAGACTGGTGCAAGCCGAGAGATGAGGTGCGTTGGCCCTGGGGCTCAGACATTTGATTCGAGACCAGGCCAGCTTCAGCTTCACGTTTCAATGCCACGTATCCGAGCCGGTATACGGATACATCAGACTGGTATGGTCCAGATCGATTGTGCCGATCTTGTTGATCTGCATGCGAGTACGGAGTACTCCGTACCAGTGCGAGACTCGTCCCTCGCGGGGCACGAATAGGTGTCCAGCTTGTCGGCCGTGCCAAGCCACTTTGGCGAGGAAGAGAATGTTGGAGTCAGAGCTTGCTGGTCCTGTGACTCCTGTCCTACCTCAAAATGAACGGCTCGAATCCACAAGATGCAGATGGTTGCTTCGTTTTCCGACAGGGGGGGCCGCAGGATTCGCGGAGTAAGACTGCTTTTGGTCGAATCACCACGGGCGGCAGTACGCCGGCGGTACTTGGCACAAACCACCTCGGGCTCCGTGGCACGCAGTCAGAATGGCGTGGATTCCATCTTTGCTGGGTCTCTCCAGAGTCTCTCCCTGCTGCCATGTGTACGAGTATATGTACGAGTACTGCTCGTACGCCGTTCTCCGTACAGCTGATGCTTCCTTCCAGGAACAAACTGCGGCGACTTGGAGCGGCGAAAGCACAAAGTGGCGAGCTAATTCAGGAGTGCTCTTTTCCAGCGCTTGGCGTGCCGCTCGAGTCTTGACTTGTCACCGGTTTTCGGTCCCATGGTCTAGTATGGTGGTGCGGCACCATCGAGCATCGAGACCTGGAAGCTCCACACTGCCGGCTATGATTCCCGTGAATTGTACGAGTACTGCTCCGTACGAGTATGTACACGCAAATGTCTGAACGTATTCGCGGGCGGAGGATGCGAAGTGTGGAGCTCCGGTTGATGTGAGTGTCCTTCTCATCCAGAGTGTCAAAGAACGAGACTGTGGGCAGCTCCGTTCCTGCACTTAGAGACGATATTTGCATGCCGCAAGGAGGCAGTCCGGGACTGCTAGGTTCCGGTCAGTCCTTGAGTTCATTGCTTGATTGATTCGATGAATTGCAGCTGGAGCACCTGGGGGATGATTGCTGCAGCTGACCCCGGCGGGTGAGAGGAGGCTTCCTCTGACCCTCTCTTCCCCGGCCGGACATGGGCGGGCCCGGGAGTGGGGTCCACGAACAGCCAAGCCAGGCCTTTCCATGTCCAATGGGATGAGCGATGATACTCACCGTCGAAAGACAGCAAAGCTTCAGCGGATCCAACCAAGGCCGGCTCGCGACATCTCGAGGCTGGCCTCTGACGTCTGATCCATACTCTCTGTACGGAGTACTGCTTGCAGCAATGGTAGTAGATGGAGATGAAGACGCAGGGAGAGACGGCAACTTGAAGGCACTGAAAAAGCGAGGAGGCAGACGAGATGCATCCAGATTTGTGCGTCGATGCGGAGGAACAGCCCTGGCTCTTTCCGTGGGCACGGGGCAGGGGATGCCGAAGGAGCCCCGGGGAGGAAGGCACGGAGCGAGTGCGGGTACCTCCTGATAATCTTGGACGATGGCAGCTGCTTTGCGGGTTACTACTCGTACTACCTGTCCTCGTAGAACTGGCAGGAGGTACCTGCGAGTACGGGGTACGAGTACGGAGTACCTGTACCTCAGCTGTACCTGAAAGGAGGCGGCGGGAAGGAAAATGGGGTAAGCTGGGGTCGACTCAAGTGGTAAAGTTCAGTTGCTGGCAGTTGTTTCCCCTCAAAGAGGCGTTTTTGGAGGTAGGGCTAAGGGCCCTACATGTGCTCGTCCAGGGACGCTCGAGCTCAGCATGAAGGCTAGAACCCGGCCAGAAAGACCACCTGACTTGCGGGAGGGGCCAGGAGGCGTTGAGACTTCTGCCATGGCCAGACCTCCCGGTCTTATGTTCAATTCTTCCCTCGTTTTTGATTTTAGGCTTGGTGCGGAATACCCCGTAGATGTCTTCCCAAAGCCTGTCACCATGTGTTCAATCACTCCACTCTGTAAATTTTGTCAGTATCAGTCAGTAAAATACACACCATCATGAATGTACTACTCCGTACGGAGTACTACCTCCTCGTATTTCCTTCGTCTACCTCAGTATATGTAGGTACTCCGTACTCCGTACTACTAGTACTTGTGCGGGGATGCAGCCGCTTTACGCAGAGAATGTCGAAGATGAAATAGGCCGGGTCTCGCAAAACGGGGCTTTCTTCAGTCCAAAAAGAGGCGCGAGCCAGGGAGAATAGAGTTTGGTGCTTGGATCGAGATTGTGGGGTAAGAGGTCGGAGTTCAATGGTGGTGCAGGCGCGGAGGGAGATTCGTCGGGGCGGGTACGAGTACGCGGTACGGAGTACAGTACGAAGCACAGTGCCGTCAAAACGTCGCGGCCGCCGCTGCTATGCGAGATCGACCTCTGTCCAGTTGAGACGTTGTCTTTTCTTCCTCTCGCGGTGCTTTACCACGAAACACGGAGTGAAACAATGACTACCTGGCGGTCCCCTCCGTACTACCTGACTTCAAATCTTTCAACCAGACCAGCAGCCCCTCGAAAGGCCCCATTTACTCCTAGCACGGAGTAGCAGCAACAGAGGCCGGGTAAGCACGCTGCACGCTGCATCCATTGCCTGTTAGGTACTGCATACGAGTACGGAGTATGTACTACGGAGTCCTGCCACTCAGGTAGGAGGAGCCAGGCTTGTGCCTGCCTCGGTGGACCATCAGGTGCCCCTCCACGCAGGAAGCGACTTCCGTTCCGGAGCGTCGAGCGTCAAACCCCATCCCATCATGGCCCCTTCCCTGCCGGCCATCCATTGATCCATCAATCTCAATCCATCCCGGCAAAAGGAAGGCAGGAAGGATCATCCATCTACTCGTACCTGTACGACCTGCCAGCCTGAGTACCGCTGTCCATGGACTCCGACTTGGATGAGCCAGAAGCAGCGCCAACGCCGAGTTCGCTCCACATCCGGGGCAAGAAGTGTGCCACTGCCCGCTTCCAACCCCTCAGGCACGACCCTGCATTCGTCAGTCGACTCGCCGCAGCTCCGGGCCTGGCAGCAGGCGATATAGTACCGTCCCTACCTGTGCCCGTACCTGTACCTCCTGCCCCAGGTACTCCACCGTACCAGTGTACAGGAGGCGGTAGGTGTACCCGTACTCTACCTCAATTCCCAGCAGGCGCCATCCGGCCTGCGCCTGCAACTTGAAGTCGTAAGTTCAGTGCATTTGTCTTGGGCCGGCCCAGAGCTCGCACCTTCCAAGTCTACCTACATACTGATACTACAGTCCCCCTCCCGTCTCTCGGCGCAATTCCCATTACATAAAAGACTTTTCCCTTCCCGCCAAAACTGGAGGCGCCAAAGCTCTATCCCGTACTACCTTGAAGTTCTACTACTACTCTAAGCCGCTCGTACGAGGAAACCCCGACCGTACGAGTACGAGTACTGTACTCCGTACCTCCTGCCTCTTACCCCGAGAATCGAGACTGCCACTGCTCGTATTCTCCTCTGGATTCTCCCTGTTGATCTCCATTGATCCTCTACCACCATCACCACTGCCTCTACTACTACTACTCGTACAGCCTCTTCCTGTATTCATCCCGGATCTATCACCACTGCCTCTACGGGTGTCAATTCTTTCTCCAACAACTCCCAGCACGGCGTAGCATTGGTTCCACTCCTTATCTCTTTCCGTCTCTTCTACGATTCTCTTCGCCTCACTCACTCCCGACTCGCTCTATCCCTCTCCCTCTCTATCTTCCACCGCGGGCGCTTCGGCCGTTTCCTCTTACGTTTCCATCTGCTCAGTCCCAGCTCGCCTGGCTCAATCCTTGGCTGCTCATAGGCGCCACAGACGCGCGCTGCACCGCTTATCTCTGGGGTTATCAATCTCTTTGCTGCTGCTGCCGCCGCCGCCGCTGCTACTGCTGCTGCTGATATCGACACCAACGGCGTCCCTCAAGGTGTTTCTTCGATCCAGCTCACGCACAAGTCGGGTGCCTTCTCTTCATTCTGCGCCCCGGACCCTGACAGTTCCCGATCTGCTCTCCCGCACCGGCCAGTCTCCATAGGAGGTCTCGAGAAAGTGACTGGGCGAACCAGCATTGAAACTCTTTCGAGGAGACACCCCCCCCCCCTTTTTTTTTTCCCTCCTCTTCCCTCCTTGGTCTCAAAGATAACGCACGTCTGCGCGTACCGACTAGGCTTCTGCGATAGCCATCGGAGATCTGAAACCGGGTAACGTCCCACCCCGACGGCGTTACAGGTGACTGGACGCCGTTTTGCTTTGACTGAGATCTTGGGGCGTTTGCCGCTGCGCGGCTGTCGTCTCGAGGGCCCCGCTCCTGAGGCATGGCCGACAAGATGTCCATTGATAACAAGCCGAACCCCCCACCCCGGGACGACAGCGAGGACTCGACTGCTTCATCCCCGGAGAGAGATCAGATCCCTCCCGCGACCACGACGTCGGGAAACAATGCCTCGCAAGACAATATCCAGCAGCCGAAGCGCAAGGGCGGCCGCAAACCGGTAAGTGACAATTGCCGTTACCCCTCACCTGGCCGAGGCTGGCCTGGGATCCAATGATTCCGCGCCTCATCCGGCGCATCTTCCCAAGCAAACCTACTACATACATACTACTACCTCACTGCACCATTTGTTCAATCGAGGATCCGGTCAGTGACCCAATGATCCTCTGCACGCCATGCCTCTCCCTGCCCCCGCCTCCAGCGACTTTGTCATATTCTCAAACCACCTTCTCCCATCCACGGCCATCTTTTGCATTGCCCCCATGGTCCCTGTGCTGCCACTGCCACTTTTGCAACAGATGGGGACCGGCGACGAGGCTGACTGAAATCACTAAAATATAGATCTATGCCACCTCCGAGGAGCGCAAACAAAGAAATCGACAGGCGCAGGCCGCCTTTCGCGAGCGTCGCACCGAGTACATCAAGCAGCTCGAGGAAGCCATTCGCGCCCATGAAACCAGTCTTCACAACCTACAGGCAGCTCACCGCAATGCGGCCGAAGAGTGTCTGATGCTGCGATACAAGAATTCGCTCCTCGAGCGCATACTTCTCGAAAAGGGTTAGAGCTCAAGCGCGCGAGGCAGTCCTGGTGCCCTCACGATAGGTGGCTGACATTCTATAATTCGTCTAGGCATCGACGTCCAGGCCGAACTTCAAGCCAAAACGAGCAGTCCGAATCTCGCTCCTTCTCATATGCCGCAGAATCTGGTCCAGCCGCCTCCGCTCCAGCGAACAATGATGCATCGGCATCATGCACGCAAATCCACGTCGAGCATTGCGCCCAAGACTGAGCCCGGCACGGCTCTGCCACCACCCTTGCAGCCCCACAGGAACGGAGCATCCCCCAAGAGCCGGCCGATCACGTCTCCGCTCTCGAACTCGCCGAATCCCGCCGGTTCTGCCTTCTCTCCTGCGCCCTCCGACACCCTCTCCATGAGGCGATCCATCTCGGGGATCTCACGGCAAATGGGTCCCATATCGGTCGGCCCCGGTGCGAGCTCGAGGCAATCCATGATGCAGGCCGGAACCCGTGGAGGCTCAATCGGCTCGGGGGCGGCTTTCTATCCCACACCTTCATTCCAAAACCACATCGAGCAGCTTGGTGAGCATGTGCAATGGGAAAAGATGGAAAGGTCCCCGGTTCGCTGACAATTCTCTCCGTATAGAGCAAGAATATGAAGCCGATATGGTCGACGACTCCGAGATCGAGACGCCGAGCGGCCCTGGCCCATTTCCTAATGGTTTCAATGGCGAACAGCAGCCCATGATGCTATCACCGGCTTCTACAGCGGCCGGCCACCATTTACCAGCGCAGCCTTCTCAGTACCCTTCGATGACTCAGCTGCTAGATCAACACGCAGACTGGGATCCTTTTGGCCTCAGCGCCAGTATGGCCTTTCCGACTCAGCCTTTCCAATTCGATCAGCCCAGCATGCGTTGACGCCGGCTCGCCTCATTTCTCTCGGGCTTGGCAGTTAGCTTGTCGCCGCCGCGGCTACGACCATGACGCAAGATTTTCTACGCCCCAGAAGCGATTCCGAGGAGGTTCGCTTCGCTTACCACAAGTCAAGTCGAATTCTCGAGCCCATTAAGACGATTCAGGTGGCCGGCGCAGTCTCAAGATGAGGTCATATCAGGGTTCTTCGGCTGGCGGCAGGAGTTGCCTCGGAAGGAGATCAAATGACTGCATCAACAGTCGCCGTCATGAGAGACGGTCATGTCTCATCCCCTTTAGCAATCACAGAATTTCAGTGCGGCGGGAAAAAAACCGAGAGCTTCTCATATTCATCTGCCAGCCGTTACACAACACGCAGTCCAGATCGACGCCTCGGAAAGACGGAGGCGTGAGTCTACAGGGCCGCTTTTCTTTCGTCCTTGGAGTCACAAGATCGATGATTCTGCTGAATACAGTGTACAAGACGGCTTCGATGCCTCGCCATGGCAACATGGTTTGTTTCTAAAGCGACAACTTGGGGCATCTGACACGAAATGATATTTTTTTTTTTTGGAAGAGAATGGAGTCCCGCAACAAGGCGGAGTGGGAGCGAGAAAAAAGGAGAGAATGATGAGAGAACAAATGATGATTCCAATTTCACGTGGCAACGAGAAAAAAATATGAGAAAACTTTTTTGGATTCAATCAGCAGGCGTTTTAGCCGGCGTTTGTTTTTGTTTCAATCCAGTGGGGGATGGGCACACAGCAGGGAAAGGGGTTCCTTTTGCAAAACTACAAGTTCAATCCCTACTAGGGACATAAAAGTGGGAAAAGAATGGGTCACAATCCTGGAAGCGAAATGTTTTGAAGAAATAAAAAAAAACGACCTATCGCTTCAATAAAGTTTTGGAGAGAAAAACGGGAGAGGATGAAGAAGAAGCAGGAGAAGAAGAAAAGGAGGGAGAAGAAGAAGTCAAGATAGTCTCAATCGCAGTGAAGAGATCAATCATGATTGAAAACGAATTTCAAGACGTCGATCGGTCGAGACCTGATCGAGGCAACTACCTGATATCTACCGAAGGAGTGTGCCCGTCATCGTCTCTTCGAAATAATGACAAGAAGTCCCTATGCCCTCTACGCCATCTCGAGATTTCCCAAGTTTCGCCGGAGTCATTGGATTGATGTGATACTAGTATTCATGCACAGTCCAATATGTAAGCTGCTTGCTAGATCCGGGGGGGGAAGTAGCTGTAGGGGGATCATCATAGATCCTGGGCAGCAGAGCCCCTGGCTTGGTGCATCCTGAAAAAAAAAAAAAGGGGGGGGGGGGGTATCCAAAGGCATAGATGTTGGCTTGATCGGTCATGGGATGACCGAATCAGCATTTCAAGTTAGGTGTGATATGAGATGGGTTCATTCTCCCTCTCATATTGTTGGAGCGGACAGCCGAGTGCTCGAAATGGGATGGATCATGTATATTTGTTGTTGGGAGGAGAAAGAAAGACGGCGACTCAGACGAGGCAGTACCAGAGCACTGTTCCGAGCATGAGGGACCAGAGCCAGGCCATTGATGACCTCAGATCGGCGCCTGCCGTGCGGGCGGCGGTGCTGTTCCAGAGAAGCGCGGTCCTGCCCAGCTCTGGCGACTCGTCGATGCTGCAGACGACCTTGCACCCGGGGTGGCCCTTTCGGCGGACCAGCCGGCCGTGGGGGCCGACATGATCGTCGCCGCCGCCGCCGCTGCGGCGCTGCGGGTGGGCGGCATCACCGGCTGCGGTTGAGTTGTACACGACGTCTATCCACTGGATCTCGAGCCTGGCCTCGTCGTAGAGGCTCATGTTGCCGCTCCAGGGCCCGCCGTCGCTCCACGAGTTGAAGTTGAGGGAGGAGGGGTCGCGGGGCACCTGAGTGGAGATGTTGGCCGCCTGCTTGCCGTTGACGAACCAGAGGCTGCCGGAGGGTGTCCAGTCGAGGCGGTGGACGGCCCAGTCGGACCAGAGGAGGGAGTCCGGGAGGGTAGTGTTGTGGGAGGCGTCTGTGTTGCGGCGCCCGTCGGGGCCGAAGCCCGGCTGGTTGGTGTACTGGACGGTCTCGCGGGGGCCCCTGGTGAGGACCTCGAGGTCAGCCTCCTGCACGCCGGCGGCGGCCTCCCTGTAGGTGAACATGGCGGTGACGGCGCCGGGGGAGCCGACGGTGCGGGCGAGGATGCGGACGGAGAGGAAGTGGAAGTCGGCGGCGCGGGACTGGAAGGCGGCGGTGGTCTGGAAGCCGGGGAGGCGCTTGGTGCGCATGGACATGAAGGTCTGCGAGGCGGCGGGGCGGTCGGCGTTCTGCTGGATGAAGATGTTGCTCTGCGAGTTGACCATGAGCACGGTCGAGTTGCCGGCGAGCCCGTGGCCCTCGGTGTTCTTGTTGTCCCACCCCTGGATCTGCCACGTGCCGTTCCACCGGTCGTCGGCGAAGTAGTCGCTGGTCACGGGGGCGATGGCGGCCTGCGACTCGTTGAGCACAAAGGCCGGCGCGTCGGCCGAGGCGTACTGCGGCAGGCTGCGGAAGTCGAAGAACATGTGCTGCGAGTAGTAGCCGGGCGAGGTGCCGTTGGTGAGGAAGCAGTCGCACTGGCTGTCGCTGATGAGCGTGACGGGCTGGTCTGGGCTGGAGCTGTCATGACTGCTCTGAGGGCTGGCGGCGGCGGCGGCGCATCCTGCTAGAGCCGCCGCGGCGACGATTGCCCTTAAGCGAGGCATGGAGCGTGATGATGATGATGATGATGATGATGATGATGATGATGATGATGATGATGATGATGATGATGAGGGATGCATGATGGATAGTGGTTTTCTTCACTGCCAATGGTCAACGAGTGATTTGAGAATGGAGGAGCACTTCATGATAGCTTCTAAGAGGCACACTGCCCCTCCTTTAAGTCCGGCGACGGGGACCTGGACCTCGAAGACGGCCCGGGCAGTGGATCATTGGCCGCGGGTCCGGCTGCGCTGTTGTGGTTCCATGATGCAGTCCTGCCAGACCCTCTTGGCAGATCGACCTGTAGATGCCCGAAGCTCGTATTGACATCTGAGCACTACTACTCAACGTCCAAGCATCAATGGGTGAGTCGGATGTGAGCTTCTGCGGGCGACGCAGCATTTCGTCAGGTTCCGCAAGGCGCGGCCCCAGTCGGGGCGCAGGCCCGCAGGGTTTCATGGGCGAGGAGGCTCCATTGCGAGCCCCTCACTGGCTGGGGGGACGGCTTGCAAGACGACGCCGGCAACCCGAAAACAGCAAGGCGATCGAGCATATGCTGCCGCCTTCAGCTGCCGCCGTCTCGCTGCGAGGTGTGCTGTGGATCGGCAGCCGGCATGGGCATCGCCGTGATGGTGCGATGGTGCGATGGTGCGATGATGCGATGATCAATGCGATGGGGACTCGAGCTGAAGGTCCGACGAGGTTCAAGCCCTGCCAGGGGGTCGCGAGATCGCTTTGCTTCATATATTGGATAGAACGATAGAGCGATAGAGCCGGGGTTTAACCATATGTGGCTAACGGGGCATGCACTTATCAGGTTCCATATGCTTATATCGAGTACATTCGCTTCCGGGCCAATTTATGAGGCATCTTGATTGATCCATCCATCCATCCATCCATCCATCCATCCATCCATCCATGATTCCAGGCTTGAAGTTCCGACTCTTTCGCCGCTCCATCTCAGCTTGTTAATCTATCTTCTGCATCGCTCCATCTCCAGGAACCACCAATAGCAATCCGGAACGGGCAGGACAGGTCGTGCCTTGTGAGATTGCATACCTACTCGCGTACGCTGTTTTGACTGTGCCATCCGAAGGGATTATCGTCGAGCACCAGGCTGGAGACTTGCTGCATCCGTCTGCTCGCTTCAAAGCCCAGCCCATCCCGTTGCTAAGTCTTAGGTGCATAAGTATCATGGCGATCGCATCATTTTCAGGATACTCACATTTGCAGATGTCGCCAGCTTTTTGAGAACAGACTCCGAGAACCAGAGAGAGAGAGAGAGAGAGAGAGAGCCACCCATCCATCCTTCTCCTCCTGCTCTCTGCTTTCTCACATCCTCCATCTAGCTCTTGCATAATCTCTCCCGTCCCTCGAGGGCCAGCGATGTCGTCACCAGCCCCTGCAGCCGCGACGCCGCGCGAGCTGGATTCCAAGTCGCCGTTGGCGGCTGGTGGAACCACCCCGGGCGTCACCAAGGAGGAGGAGGATGGCAACACAGGAGCTGAACCAGAGACAGCAGCAGCAGCAGCAGCAGCAGCAGCAGCGGATACGACTACGACCGGGCCGGACGATGACAAGGATTCCGAGACTTCAGCAGAGGAAGGGGAAACCGACGATTCCCCAGCCGCCGCCGACTCGCCCTATGGATCCGAGGCAGAAACCGACGCTGCGGCCCCTCCTCTGCCGAGCGAGCCAGTGCCTGGCCGCAACGGCCCGCCGCTCCCGAACGAGGCGGTGCCCTTTGCGGGGGACGACGGCTGGGACTGCCAGTGGGACGCGAACACGCAGGCCTGGTTTTTCTACAATCGCTACACGGGCCAGACGCAGTGGGAGAACCCGAGAGTGCCCAGCACGGCCGCGGGCCTGACCGGTGCTCTTGCCGGCGCCGGCGGTGCGAGCAGTCGCAGCGTGCCACAGCCGCCCGAACACGAGAAGCCTGCGGCGGGGGGTTACAATCCGGCCATCCACGGCGATTACGACCCCAACGCTTGGTACGCCCAGGGCGACCGACACGAGGACGACGAGTACGGCGCCGCTGCTGCTGCTGCGAGCGGCGCATCCTGGATAGACCCCGCGACGGGCGCGTACGCCGCGACGCCTGGCTTCAACCGCTTCCACGGCGGGTTCCAGGCGGGCGACGCAGGGCCCGAGAGGCACTCGGACGAGGCGAAGGCGAGGCGGCAGATGAACACGTACTTTGATGTCGATGCCGCGGCGAACGCGCACGGCGGGCGTAGTCTGAAGGCGGAGCGGAGTAACAAGAAGCCCACCAAGAGCGAGCTCAAGGCGTTCAAGGAGAAGAGGAGGGCTCGGAAAGAGGAGAAGCGTCGCGCCTGGCTGAGAGACTGAGGCGGCTTTTTTTTTCCCTTTATGGAATCTCACCCCGTGGATGGGAGTGGAGCTTGCGGGCACGTACATATAGACACGATGGTGTATAACAATTTCCTGGAAATCTCTATATTTACTCCAATATCTGTGATATTCCTTGGCTTTGTGATCATGGCGTTCTCGTTCTTGCTCGATATTCGGCGTGAAATCATTCCAGCCTGGACGCTTTTTTTGCCCTCAGGGTTTCATCATACAAATTCATGTGATCGAGAATATGTCTTTCCAAGATGCCTCCGTTCTATAGCATTGACTAGGTACAAAAAAAAGGAAGGGATATAGATCTCTTCACTCGTCCTCGTCCTCGTCCTCATCATCCTCCAGTACCATCTCCAAGTGCACGCTATCGTCGTCATCATCGGAATCCTCATCCATTGCGCCCTCCACGGGCGCGGGAATGATGCTCGGCAGCTCGGCGACTCGCGCGGGCTCCTGAGACTGCTCCAGCTCCTGTCTCTTGGTAGGCTGCGCGGCATCCGCGCTCTCCGAATGCTTCCGCTTGCCGAGGGGCGACGACTCCCGCTGGGGGTTGGCCTCGAACGGGTTCACCTGGATAGGCAGATCGACCTTTGCCTGGCCCGTCGCCAAGAGACCGCCGTTGTGCTTTTCTGCATCTTGCCGGCCGTCCGTCCCATTGTCCTTCTCTGCCTCCTCCTCCTCCTCCTCCCCGTCCTCTCTGGTTTCTGAATTCGACTCCTGCTCCTCCTCTGCGTCCTGCAGCTCGATGTCCTCCCCGAGAGAGGCAAACAGGTCGCCGCCGCTGCCGTTGCCCAGGCCGGCGGTGCGCAGATTGCTGCGCAGGACCTCGAGGGCCTGGTCGTGCGGGAACTGGCGCGTGAGGTGCGGGAGGATGGAGGGGTACATGCGGCCGCGCTGGTCCTTGTACGGGCTCAGCACGCTGGCGAGCATGGCGTCGCGGTTGCGCGTCAGGATGGCCGTCTTGTCGAGGAGCCCGCGGATGATGGGCTTGAGGCTGGACTGGGGCAGGTGCGCGAGGAGCAGGGGGAGGAGGTCCCTCGCCGCGGCCGCGTGGTCGGCGTCGAGTGCCGCGCTGTTGTTGCTTGCCGACGCGGAGGAGGAGGCACCGGCGCCGGCGCCGGCGCCGGCTTGAGGCTTGAGGAAGAGGTCGGTGTTGACGGCGGCGCTGCCCTTCTTGGCGTCCTTGCCGGTGGCTGTGCTGGGCTTGTCGGGGATCTCGAGGACGCCGGCGTGCTGTTGGAGGTCGCGGCAGCAGGCTGCGAGGAGGGGCTCGAGCATGTCGATGGAGGTCTTGGAGAGCGTCGGCCCGGCGAGCCTCAGCGCGGCGCCGAGGACGACGTAGCCGGCCGCGCGGACGCGGGGGACGGCGATGCCGGACTTGAAGATGCGGACGAGGTGGTCTAGGATCTCGGGGACGAGGGGCAGCATGTGGCGCCCGAGGCGGGAGAGCAGGGCCGCGACGAGCCTCATGGCGGCGACGTGGATCTCGGGCATCGTGCTCCACAGCTCGTCCTTCTCGTCGCGCCCGACGGCGGGGTTGGTCTCGACGGACTGCTCCCAGGTCTGCGATCTGGAGAGCCTGGCGATCAGGCAGACCCTGGCCACGGTCTCCATGACGCGGCCGAGGGGGATGGCGACCGCGGATTTCGTGGGGCAGGCGAGGACCGCGGCGAGATAGTCAAAGATGCCGATCAGCCGGGCGGCCCCGGCCTCGAGCCCCGACCAGGGGGGGAGCTTGTCCGCGGACGGGTCGCCGCTGCCGCCGCGCGGCTCCCCCTCGGCGGCGTCGACGCCGGGCCTGGCGCGCCCGCTCTCGGCGGCCCACGCCTCGTCGACCGCGCGGAAGACCTGGTCGGCGGTGGCGTGGAACTCGCCGAGGACGTCGTCGAGCAGCTTGGCCCACTCCTCGCTGCCGCTGGACTTGGCGGCGACGTGGTGGAGGGATGCGACGAGCCGTCTCGACGCCGCCTGCAGGGGCTCCGGCACGGTGGATCCGTCGGCGGGGGTCGGCGCGAGGAAGCCCTTGACGGCGCTCTTGACCTGCGACCCGAAGGGCCGGAATGTCGTCGCGTACAGGGGGATGAGGGTGGTGAAGGACTCGCAGATGGTCTCGACGAGCGTCTGCGAGGAGGAGGAGGAAGAGGCGGCGGCGGCGGCCGTCTTCGGCTTGATGAGCTGCAGGCAGGCCGTGATGTAGGCGGGGAGAGTCGGCGTCGCGATCTCCCGGACAAGCGTCTGATACGACTGAACCAGAAGGTAGATCTTGGTGAGCGTCACGACCGCCAACTCCTTGGAAGCAACGGGGTCGGCCTTCTGCAAAGTGCGTCAGCGTAAATGTGACAAGAAGATTATCACGGAGGGGACCCGGGGGGGGGGGGGGGGGGGGGGGGTTTCACCTGAACAATGGAGAGCAGCCCGCGGACCCAAGGCTCCGCGCCCCGGAGGGTCTCCCAGCCGCCGACGTCAACGGCCGCCTTGATCAGGCCGATGGCGACGAACCTCCCCTCGCGGCTCCGGCCATTGAGCAGCGTGGTGATGCTCGTCCTGAGCTTGTGGATGTGCAATGCGGCCTGGGAGGCATCGGCCTTGAGTTTCTGGTCCTGGGGGGCGGATAGTGCGTCTCTGCAGTTGAGCACGTGGCGGACGAGGCAGGGGAGCGAGTGAGGCAGCTGGGCCGGCGGGATGGACGTGAGCTTGCGGCAAAGGACCTTGAGGTCCGGGGGCAATTGGTTCGACATGCCGATTGATTTGATGCTTCGAATCGAGGCAGTTGATGAGGCGGCTGAGATGTGCCCTCTGCAATATCGAACGGATCGTGAGTTGACGGAGGATGGCAAGCTCCCTGTGATCAGATCAAAGGAATGAGAGAATCAATGGTATCTCATAGTTTCCTTTCAAAACAGTAGCCGACATGTATATGTAGGTCATGAGAGCTTCAATCAATATGAAGCCATCGCGAGTTGATTTTCTTCAATTTTCATTGTTTTTTTTTTTTTCTTTCTGATATCGAGGGTACAAGCTTGAGGTACCTGCACAGGCCGGGCTGTGAGGATTCGCACATGGCGGGCCGCCTGGAACTGGAGCTTCAGCGGGTGTTTTAGGCGCTGCAGCCACCGAGAGCGCGTGGACCCGTCGCTATCGGCACAGTCCCAGCTCGCCGCAACCCCTGAGAGCACATACGGAGTACGCCATACTACAGGTACTGTCGGAGGTATGTACCTACGAAAGGAGAACGGCTCCAGGGTAGCTCGCGCTGATCATGTGATTCGCCGTCTTATGTAATCCGTGATCGGGGGGCGGCAGCGCGGCAGGAGCACAGGGGCAGTGGGGGGTGCCTGCCTCCCTGGGCTGACGAGAGTACGGAGTACCTTTTCTACCAATTAATTGATTCTTTTCGAATTACTTTCTGTCTGACTCGAGACCCGCAGCCCTTTTTGGGGATGACCCGACCCATCTCGACCCCATCTTGATCCGTCCAATGGATCATCCATGACTGACTGGCCTGGCAGCTCGACCTCATGCATGCTGCGTCGTCGCGCTGGTGGGCTGGGCTTCTGTGCGTTGACATCTCCGTGTACGAGCACCAGCACGACCTGTACCAGTGCGGACACCACCTATCTTGCCATCAACTCTTCTCGCCAGAGCTGCTTCAACGTCTTTACCGACCTTTGCTGTCCTCCTCGCCCTGAGACTCCATTCATCATCAATCAGGCAACGGTGGCAATAAATAAAGTGCTGCGACCAATCGGCCCTCCAACTCCTCCAACATCCCCTGCCAGCCGTTGCAATCCCCTGACGAGCCTTCGACTACGCCATGCGCTGGGAGCTTCAAGACTGCTAGCCGCTGTCACGATCCAGACCCCCTGAGCGAGTCGCGACAATGACTGTGAGCTTCGACCGACCACCACAACGAACAACTCATTGACAAGGCTGACTCTGACTCTCTCTCCTCTCTCTCCCCTTTCGTGCAATGTAGGCCAAAGGAGCCCGTTATGTCGAGCAGCTCGACGACGCCCGCTGCGAAGGCGCCTGGGCAGAGCTGCCGGAGCTCGCCCGGAAGGTCCGGAAGCACATGCCGGGACGAGAATGTGCGCCGATCGCGACCTGTACTCTGCCCTGCACTTAGAGACTCGCAATTGACTCGCCTCCTTGTTGATTATAGGCATCGCGTCGACCGCCGAGGCCGAGAGCGCCATAGCCCAGGCCACCACCGGCGGCTCCCGTCCGTCGCCCTCTGCCACCACCCGAAACCTCGACATCACCAACAGAGTCCCGAAACTCGAGTCCGTCATCGAGAGCGAATCCTCCTTCCCCGAAGACAGATACCAGGCCCAGGTCTGCCTGGGATGGCTGCATTGGGTCGTCGGAGAGTACGATCGGGCCATGAACCGCCTGCCCACCGGCGGACCCGACGAGACCGAGGGTCCGACCACGGAATGGACGACCGTCTGCACCCTCAAGGCCGCCTACCTGAGGGCCAACATCTACATGAGGGATGGCCAGAGGTCGCAGGCCCTCGCCGCACTGCAGGCTGCGCAGCCCTCCCTGGCCCGCGTGTGGAGCGGCCAGGCGATCCGAAAGCAGCTCAGGTACTGGTCCGAGCTGCTCCTCACGGAGCATTGCATGCTCGCCAGCGAGGCCCTGCACAACAACGAGACGGGCGTGGACAACCCCGACTCGATTGCCTGCTTCCGATCGTGGTCTAGATACTGGGAGGTCATGTCCGCCCCGGTCACCGGCGGCTTCGGATTCAAGGGTTCCGTTCCTCGGAGGAGGATATGGAACGAGTATTACCTGGTCCTGTCCCGAATCCTGGAGAATGACCTGCCCTTTGGCACCGAGAACGTCGGCACCGATCTTTCCGGCCGAAGCCAGCTCAGGGTTGAGCTCCGGCGCGCCGAGTCCGCCTACCAGGCGCTGCTCCTCCACGAGACGACCTTCCCTCGCGCCGACGAGGAGCGGACAGAGATTGAGGCCTTCGTCAAGCAGGTCATGACCAACTGGACAATCCTGTGCGGGCGCGGGTGGAGCGAGCGGGATCTCGGCCACGGTGGCCGACAAGCCATCAGTCGCGGCGTCCTCGACATCCTGTACGGAGCCGCGACGAGGACCTACCACTCGACCTCCATCCTGCGATCCCTCTTCATCGTCCACCTTGCTGTCGCCGAGTTTGACCTCGCTTTCAAGGCCCTCGACTCCTACCTCGAGATCGTGAAAAAGGGCAGGGCGAGAGTAGAGAAGACGGGGCACCCGGAACCGAGCCTGGACGATGAGGCAACCGTCATCGAGACCACTGCCCAGGCCGTCTTGGCCCTGTGTCGATACGGCCATTATGAGGCTGCCGAGAAAGCGAGGCAGCTCGCGGGAGAGCTGGAGGAGTGGCTCGCCAAACTGCCCCAGACCCGATCGCAAGACCATGGCACGCCGCCCAGGATCGAGACCGAGCCGGAGCACGAGGGGCGGTCAAACGTGCCCCCGCAGACCATCGCGCTCGCCTGGCAAGCGGCCGGTCTGGCCCACGCCAACTGGTCTCGAAAGACCTCCGACGCGGGTGGCAGGGGCGACATCCAAGCCAAGGCCATTCGATGCCTTCGGCGATCATTGGCCCCGGAGTTCGGCCGGTCCAAGGACGTCAGAAGCTTCTTCAGTCTCGGGCTTCTGCTCGCCGAGAGGAGAGAGCTGGTGGCGGCCATCGAGATCGTCCGGACCTCCCTCATCGCCAGCCACGGGTACGAGGAGGATTACAACCTGTTCTACGGCCCGTACTGGCTGGAGCGATCGCTCATGCCCATGTGGCACCTCTTGGCGCTGCTCCTGACCGCCAGGCAGGACTACATCATGGCGTCCAAGGCCTGCGAGGGCGTCTTCGAGCAGTTCAAGGACCCGACGGTGCTGTTCGGCAAGGCAGACGGCAGCTTCAGGAGCGAGCATCTCAATGACATGAGCGGGGGGTCTGAGGGCGGGCGGGGCCTCGTGGATGAGATGGACGACCTCGAGAAGGAGGGCATCCTCGACGTCAAGATGACCCAGCTCGCCCTGGTAGAGCTCCTCGAGGGGCCGGACGTGGCTGTCAGCGCGAGCTATGATCTTCTGACACTTTTCGCGAGGCTCTTCGGGCCCACGGACGTCGAGCCGAGGATGCGCCCCCCCGTGGTCCACGAGCCGCCGAAAACTTCCGCCACCTTCCGCACCATCAAGGCCGGCATCTTCGGCTCTCATCGGTTGCGACCCGGGACGAGGCAGCCGACCGCGCTCACTGTCGACGACAAGCAAGTCTCCAGCATGCCGGTCAGGCCTGCCACGTCGCACGCTCCCCAGGCCAGCGCATCCCCCACCCTTCAGGTCGGTGGGGACGGGGCTCAGGGAGACGACGATCCCACCCGATCGCGCAGCGAGAGCTTGGGACAGCCGAGGCACAGGAGCGAGTCCAGGAGACGCAACAGCCTGAAGAAGAAGCAGCAGCCGCCCAGGAACCCCAGCCGGCAGAGGTCCTCGAGTGCAGGAGGAGCCTCCCATCACGTGGTGGACGGGGAGGGGGCCGCGGCCGGGCAGAGCCACGACTTCTTTTCGTCCGGCGGGCGGCGGCTGCAGTCACGCATCGCGAACCAGCGGGGCAACACGCTCTCGTCGCTGACCTCTTACCTCTCCGGCAATTCCAGGCCCACGGACATCTCGGATCTCACCGCGGACGCGACGCTTGCGCTGCCGTGCCTGTTCCCCATAGTGTCAGTGCCCCAGGACAAGGGGCGATACCAGCGGCTGTCGATCCTGGTCAAGGTCTGGCTCATGATCGGCGGGTTCTACCGCCGAGCGGGCGCCCTGGACGATTGTCAGGAGGCCATCTTCGAGGCCCAGAAGCTGGTCGAATCGATCGAAAAGGAGCTCTGTAAGGGAGAGCACGAGGGTTTGGGCGGGGCCGGCAAACCGTCGGCCTGGGCCGAAAGAAAGAGCATCGATGAGCTGTGGGCTGATGTCCACTCCGAAGTGAGTAGTATATTTCATTCCATGCAATGATGGACCTTGCTGATTACTTCCCTCTTCTCTTTCCTCCAGTTGGGTCAACTTTCCTTGGCCAGGCAAAACCCGTACGTGGCTAGGGTTCAGTTTGAATCTGCCTTGACGCGATTCCCTGATCACCCGGCATCCATTGTCGGATTATCCGAAATCCTACTGGATGTTTACAGCGAGAAGCTCCTCCCAACACCGGCCATCCCGCCGCTGGATGGCCAGACGGAGCCTCACGACACCAAGAGCTACTTCTACTCGGATAGTTACTCGGAGAAGCCCGAGGTCAAGTCGCTCCCCTGTACGCCGTTGGGCCTTGGCTCCGAGCTCTCGGCCTCTGAGCCCGCAGCCGACAAGAACGACGAGACCGAGTCCAAGGACGACGAGACGGACAAGTCGGTCGACGAGGACGAGAACCAGCTGCCCACGCCGTACAAAGCGACGCGACTGCCCCTGATGGACCGACTGGCTGCGCGCGACCGAGCAAACACCCTCCTTTCCGGGCTCACGCGCCTCGGCACGGGCTGGGCCTACTCGGACGCTTGGTTTGCACTGGCGCGGGCGCACGAGGAGAATGGGCAGGTGGAGAAGGCCAAGGAGGTGCTCTGGTGGTGCGTGGAGCTGGAGGAGGCGAGAGGTCTCCGCGATTGGCGCTCGCTCGCCGGGGGAGGGTACGTGCTCTAGCCGCCGGGACACCACGGCATCTGGAGGACGAAATGAGGGAAGCGGTATTCACGAAGATGACGAGAATGAGTGGCAACCCTGATGATTCTCTTTCTCTAACTGATGGTTGAACTCGGAGCTGCTTGATGGCGGGTCACGTGGGGTAGAGGGGGAAAAAAAGGAGGATCACAAGCAGACATCCACGATGTAATTCTTTTAATTCTGTCCTTGTTCACTCAGGGAGCATTGGGCGCTTAGTCTCCGAGGAGGCTTTTGAGGTTCGGGCGACGGCACGATTTAGACCATCGAAGTAGTAGACGTATACGATTTACAATTTACAACCTGTACCGACTTATTTCTATGATCTATTCATCGAGGCCTATGATTGATATCCATGAACCCAGCATTGATTCGGGCAGTTAAAAAAAAAAAAAAAAAAAAAA